>CM021104.1:464587051-465053342 GCA_007115665.2 Sequoiadendron giganteum | reverse complement strand
CCCTTATTCTCTCAACACATCCCAAAGTTATAGCCCTTTTAGGTGCACATATCCCTAAATTCCCTCATCCTTAAAACTACTTACTAAATTTGGTAAGTTAATCCTATCCATTCGCATTCTAACTACCTTCATCTCCACCCTTCATCTTCTCCTATATCCTTGGAATTCCTCTCAACCATTCTCCACCCTTGAACTCATAATCAAATCTTGGCCACCCATTCCCCATTCTCAAAATATATAAATATAAGCATCATCTAATCCAAATAAAAATATCATTCAAGCTAGGTACATGCTATCAATCTGATTATATTCAAGAAAAGAGAGCATCCACATTCCAATACATCAAGGAGAAAATCATTCAATAATGGAGGTTTATGGTAACTTTTAATTTTATTAATTATGTTGTTATCTTCTTTTTCTTTTATTGTTGAGCTCTATTTGAGGTTTGTGATAGTTTATAAAAGAGTCTTTGGAATTGCATTTGGTTTTATTTCTATTTATAAATTAGATCTTACAATTACAACTCAATGATAGCTGGGGAAACCTCATCCATTGAAAGAATTGAAATAGATATCACCCATAACTCTTATAATAATCCTCCATCCACCCATATTCTACCTACTTCCTACATCAATAATTGCAACCTACATACTAAACCCTTGATTGGGACCAATAAAATCATCCATTATACATAATGAAGAAGTCCTATGGAACAAAATATTGCTATCAACTAACAAAGAAAAAAAAATAGATTCCATAGCAAAATTAGAATGAATTTAAAAAGCAATATCCACCCAAAAATCAAGAAAAAAGAAAATTGGTAATATGGATGCCAAATAAAAGTGCATTGGTGAATTCAATAAAAATGAGTCATCAAAAAAAATCCATAGATCAAAAGTTGCATATTACATACAATAGGTGTGCACCACCTTCACAATTTTCATGTAAAACTTCACTATCCAAAGAGAATGTTGGTCCCAATCTTAAGATGAATCCCAAATCCAAATCTAATTATACCACCCAATCCAAAAATTCCTCATTCTAATGAAAATCTCAAATCCATCAATCCAAAATCCATCAATCCACATACCCATCCTAAAATCCCACTTATTAAATCCACAATCCAAATCCTTACCTCCACCATCAAAATTCATCCCACTTCATACTAAACCCAATCCAAAACCCTATCCATCACATCATTGCAACAATACTTTACCACAAGGGTTATGATGGTACTATCTTGAGATGTTTATATTTGGACAAGGCCAACCCAATTATCAAAGAGCACCATCATAATTATGTATTGTATATCAATGCAACAATACTATCAAAGAAAATTCTTAAGGGAGAATATTATTAGAATTTCATAACCAAAGAATCCCAATCAACTAGATTAGTAATCCATACACATGATACCTAAAATCCATAATTTCAAAAACAATATAAAATCAATAAAATTCTAAAAAAAAAATAATAATAAAAAAATAGTAAAGAGAGATAAATTCATCCAATGGTGAAAACCACTTCTTGTGGTGCCTTAGAAAAGTACCATGATGAAAACCCATTCATGGTCATCACGTGTAATTCATCTATTTATGTGAACCTTTAAATTGAGGGCAAGTTGTCTCATCCATTTCATCAAACATATCTATCATATCGTGTCATTCCATCATACCCATCCACCAATGTCCATTTAGCCATACCTCATCCATATTACCTACTCACCTTGGTCTTAACAATGATTGGGGGCACATGATGCATACTTTGTAAAACTCTTGACATAATCATCCTTGCCCACACACCACCTACCATAACTTAATTTCCTACATAGTACTATCCAATCCCTATCTTGGATCAATACATGTTAGTCCTATGCAATGTATTCCTTGAGAATCTCCCCTTGAATTTCTCCATCATAATTCATGTCCTCTCCATCCCATCTAATTCATTAACCATTCCATCAAAACCATATTTATCCTTCTCTCTAGGCTTGGATTATCCCTTGACATTGGTTCCACCATCAAAATGACAAACAAAATAAAACACTTATCCAAACATATTCCTGATTTATAAGCATGTTCCACAAAAAACTTTATCCATGTTGAAGTCCTTAAATTTAAACATACCCCATCCTAAATCTTCCAACCATCCAAACACATCCATAAGATTGTTCCTTATCTTGCTAAAAATTGTGTTTCATCTATAATTAACCTAATAAATCATCATTGGGATGTTTTTCCCAATCCTTGCATTATTTTTTGGATGCGTCCTTCCCACATCAACAATGCTATCATCATCAATCAGTAAATCAATTAATCAAACAATTTTTATCTTGAACATGGGAAAAATCTAATCCAATCAATCCATCAAATCCCTTATTCTCATACACCCTTGGCTTCAACATGTCATTGGATACCAATTTGTCTATATTGCATGTTTTTTATTGCTTTATTTTATGGGATTGTGTTTGCTTATTTCCTAGATCCTTAATGCTCCTATCATTGTATAGTTACGATCACCTTCATCCTTCATATAAAAACATTAATGACATTGTGCCTATTGGATCACTATTTTATTTGCAACTTATTTTTTTGTGTGTCAATCCATATAGACATAGCATATCATCATCATGGTTTGTTATATCATGGTCCATAATGCATAAAACTAATTGCTACAACAAAATAAAGGTTTATCCTTGAATGTGAAGTTACTATGACATGTATTCCTCATCCTTTATCATTATCTCATCCTTTATCCATAATCCCCATAATGTGTCATTTTGTTACATTACATCCTTGTGAGATTTCATCATCCAACATGTACATCCACACCAATCCAATCCAATCATGCTAGTGGCATTAACCCAAATACCCAATCCTTAATCAATAAGTTAGTCTTATATTCATGACATGTATATCATCCCAACATGAATTCTCTTAAGTCAAATTTTATCCTTTATTGAATATATTTTTATCGCATTTTATCTTTTCAAGACACCTATTGGGATTCATTTTACATAAAAAATTATCTTGAGGGGGCATCACTCCCATCATCATCCGTAAGTGACTGGGGAAACTTTCCACCAAAGTTTCATTCCATCCCATCCTAATTTTTATTCTTCCTTGATACAATTCCACTTAGTTGCATTATATCAAAGAGGGGTAAAATGTAAACACCTAAAATATTTCCTAGGTTTATTCATCATCATTAAACCTATCTAATCCCTAATTGAAAATTTTCATCACCTAGATTTGCATCCCATCACCTAGTCCTAAGTAACCTAGGACATATCTCTTTCACCTAAATTCCATACCTTAATTAAATAATCATATTATTTAATTAACCACCATTTTCCATATCATCATAATAAATAATTAATTAATTACATATTCCACCTTTTATCCACCTCACACATGTGGTGAAAATAATAAATTATTATTATTTAACGAGGCCTATAATCCCTCACCACTTTCCAAGAATAATGGGGACCTAAGAACACTTTTCCTTGTGCTCCCATTATTCTCTCAACACATTCCAAGAATATTGGGCACCTAAGAACATTTGTCCTTATGGTCTCCTTATTCTCTCAACACATCCCAAAGTTATAGCCTTCTTAGGTGCACATGTTCCTAATTTTCTTCATCCTCACAACTTCTTACTATATTTGGTAAGTTAATCCTATCCATTCACATTCTAACTGTAGATCAATATAGAATTCAGAATCTAGCATGAATCTAGGATAGCAACCACAAAACTATCAAAATCCAAGCAATAAAGACCCTAATCTAGCAATGAAGCACAAATGACAATACAAACCATAATAATAAAGAAATACAACCTCAATCTCTATGACATAGTTGAATCGGCTTCATTGATCTTCTCCATTTTCTTTGTTTGTTCTCAGATTTGTAGTATGCAAGATATATGATAATCTTGATGCCAATGAAAGAAAGCTACATCTCAAGATAGAAAAACTTCAAAGACTGTGATTAAGATTCAAATGAAGTTGATGGCTTTCTTTTATAGAAATCCCAATTCAAATGAAGAGTGAGGATTAAGAGATGATGTATGATGATCAATGGATGAGATTAATTGAGAGGAAAAGAGATAAGGATGGAAAGGATGGACCAAAACTCAAGAAATTAGTTGAGATTTAGGGCTTAGCTAAGAAGGAATAAATTAAATAATTACAATAATTATTTAATCTAGGAGATGGTGGATGAGTAATTAAATAATTAAAAAATAATTATTTAATTAAAGATGAAGGAAAAATGATAAATAATTAAATAATTAAAAAAAATTATTTAATTGTGAAACGAAGAAAATGATAAATAATTAAATAAATAGGATTTATTTAATTGTGGAAAGAAAAAGCTAATGAATAATTAAATAATTAAAATAATTATTTAATTATAGAAGAAAATAGGAGCGAATAATTAAATAAATAATTGATTATTTAATTATGGGAGAAAAGAGAAAATAGTGATCGAATTTAAATAAATTGACATTTATTTAAATTAATCAAGGAATAAGAATAAAATGAATTCATTAAATAATTAAGAATTATTTAATTAATAGAAGAATATGGAATTAGGAAATAATTAAATAATTTTAATTATTTAATTATGCTAGAAAGAAGATGAATTAGTGATAAAATGTTGCTTGTAGGTTCGAGACATTTTTCAGTGTCTACATTTTGCCTATCTTTGCTACAATGCGATTTTGAGCATTGTGTCAAAGAATAATCAAGAAAATTTGGTTCAGGACCTACCCTGATGTGCCCCAATGGATGCGGGATAGGATGATGCCCCCTTAAGACCTACCCTGATGTGCCCCAATGGATGCGGGATAGGATGATGCCCCCTCAAGAAAATTGACAAATTTTCAAAAAATTCCAAACAAATTTGGCAAATTTACCAATAAGCTAACTTGATAGGTGCAAATGCAATGGAGATGAAAAACTAGGCTCAAAAGTCAATGGCAGGGAAAGGGGATAGAGGGAGAGGGTGAGATGGAAAGGGTAGGCATGGGAGAGTAGGATTACCACATAGAGAAGCACAAAATATTCCCTAGAGGATGCCACCCATTCATGAGGAGGGGGAGTAGAAGGAGGTAGAGATGGAGAAAGTGAGAGTAGAGAAGGTAGTTGGTTACATCGATGAGGAGGTGGTGGTGGGATGTTATCAAGGATGTGATTACGGAGGAGGAAGATGATTTAAGAAACAATCCCCAAGAAAAAATATAGGCATTGTAATCAAAATTCCAAATGCTACATGCTTAGGTAGCACAGATACCAAGTTTACAAGGATAGGTGTAGACACTCATGCCCGAGAGAGATATGGTGGTTATTACAGTGCAAAGGGTCAAGCAATGGTCTACAAATTTCATTTCCACATTGAGTGGGCTAGATACTGAGATTGCATAGACCTTGTACTGAGCCAACAAGGAGGCTCAGTATTATAGAGACTTATACAAGTGAGTAGTGTCAATGCCAAAGAGAGCACCGATCTTTTAGAGCTAGAGCTAGACTACGTCACATTCACACGAGGCTTAGAGCAGTGGAGGGGTTTCATAAAGGAGATCAGTTCCATACTAAATACCTCAAGATTAGAGCACATGGATTACCAAGCACTGACTCCCTCTACTGATAGAGGTAGCACAGGTTAGGCTTTTTTTTTTATGATTTTGACACTTACATTTTTTATCGAGCCCACGAGCTCCATTTTTGACATACATCTTGATATTGTACTATGACACATTATTCTATATATGAGATGCATGATTTTGGTAGTGACTAAATGATGTGTATGATTCTATGTATGTTTCCCTATGTGTTAGATTTTTATACGATATGGTGTTATGATATGCATTTGTATGGATATGTGATGTTTCCTATATGACATGGATTATGGATATATAATATATGGATGGATACACATGATTCTATTTTATGCTCATGTATGCTATGATATATGGATAGATGCACATGTTATGATGGACTTGATATATTTATGTGATCTATATGCAAGATGGTACTATATGTTTATGAAATGCTTTTATGTGATGCTTATATGGATGATGATATTCATGATGTAATGCTATTTATGTTTTATTTTCTAATTCCATATGGATGATCGAGTATACATATGATAATAATACCTATAATGTAAAACCATGATTGTGTATGCATGATGATACTATTGATTCTTTAAAAAAAATTGTGTCACAACATGCCATCAGGATGACTACAAGGGTGAACGGATAGGATGTTAGTGCAGAAAGAAGTTAGCGAAGATGGAAAATGAAATGGATGAATTGGTATGTCTATCTTGAAATCTTGCTAATGAATGATTTAAGCTTTGATTTTAGTACATAATTATCATCACAAAACATTTATTATGGAAATGGATATAGAATAGAGAAATGTGACATAGACCAAGTTGTAATAGGTTATCCCTTGCAAAGAATAGACACACAATAGACAAGGACTTACATGACTCAGACTAGTAACCATAGAACCTTATCAAAATATGTGAGGAAGTAACCACAAAGAATGTTAGTCTTGATGCATGAAATCATTACATGACCTTTCACTCACATTAGGATGTTTTTATTATGCCAAATAGAACCTCAAACATACACAAGGAACTCAGTTTCCCAAGCCATATTTCCTTTAGACAAACCACAAACGAAAATCAAAGAGAAAAAAAACCATGATCCATCATCGCTCCTCTCATCACTTGTGAACTTCCTCAAGTTGCATAGCAACACAACCAAATATAAATCAATAAAAATATAAGATAGGATTGACCAATAGAGTCGACAACCATTTAGATATTTTGTCAAATTGTATGATTGGATTTTTTATAATGATAGCATCTAGTTTCAATAATGAAAGAATTTCATATAAGACCAAGGATCTCGATGATGCAACATCTTGTATAAGACAATTGATAGGATTGCGTCTATTTTTAGGAATGATACACCTCATTTAAGATGTTGAGTCTAGTTTTGAGGATGCAATAACCTATCTAAGACTGGTGATAGGATCGGTGCATAAAGTCTGATTTCAGAAATGAGGCATGTCATATAAGACTAGGGATCCCAACGATACAATATTTTGTATAAGAATATTTGCTAGTTGATAAGGTGTGTTCAATTTTTAATAGATAGATGCCTATGTTTTAGGTAGTCGATCTATTTGGATTGGAACATTTTTAGATAGTTTGTTTTGTGATTTGGTTAATCTTGATTCTCTTGTTTGATAGATTTTTTTTGTGTTTGGTCAAAGTGTCAACCTTAGCAAGGGATAGCTTATTATGAGACATGGATTGGGATGGATGGAGACCTTGTAATGAAAAACCATAAGGGAATAACCTAATGACTCATGGGATCATCTATGATGGCCTTACATATGTAAATCATAGAGACAATGTAGTTCAACTGACTCTGATCATGAATAGCTTATTATGGAAATATGGATTCAAATGGGCTAACAGTTTATTGTGAAAGACCTTAAAGAAATAACCTAAGCCTCGGGGTCTCATCAATAATGGCCTTTCCTATGTAAGGTTGTAGAGATAGTGTTGTTTGACCACTTAGATTGACACAAACTCTATTTTTGGAGTTTTGATGTTTTCTGATTTTTTATTTTTATTTTTAAGTTTTCTGATTTTTATTTTGGATTTTTGAAGTTTTCTTTTTTTTTTGGAATTTTTGAAATTTTCTAATGCTAAACCAAGTCCAAGATTCCTTATGAGATGTGAGTCATAAATTTCCCTCATTCAAGTATGATACCAGCTTATTATGGATGAGGGGAGAGGAAAAGTTTATTATAGATGAATATGGGAAGGTGGAAAATGTTAAACATCAAAAATTCTCAAGCCATAAGGATGAACAAGTCTTATTATTATGAA
This sequence comes from Sequoiadendron giganteum, assembly GCA_007115665.2. Lineage (NCBI taxonomy): Eukaryota > Viridiplantae > Streptophyta > Pinopsida > Cupressales > Cupressaceae > Sequoiadendron > Sequoiadendron giganteum. The sequence goes on along the minus strand of CM021104.1, from coordinate 465,045,426 downwards.
CGGATAGGAAAGGAAAAGTTTATTATGAAAATAGAATATGTGCAAAGGATCGTGGATGAAAAAAATTAGATGGAATGATAGTAGATGATGGAGCAAAGACTGACTAAACATGGTGCATGTTTTCTAGGTTTTCGCCATGGTACTTATCTAAAGCGCCATCAAAGTGGTTTTCACTATTGGAAAGATTAATTCTCTTTACTATTTTTTTTATTTTTATATTTTTTAATATATTTTTATGTCACCAAGATGCTTTTTTGCCAAGTTTTCATCAAGGTAATGTTTTTTTTGTATTTTTGTGATATTCTCTGAAAACTGGGTATATTACTTGTGAAGTTGCATGTTGTTGATAGGATCTAGTAGCGGTTCACCTTTAGGAGTAGAAATTTGATAAGAATCAGACACATATGTTGCATTTATGATGTAAGGACCCAACCAATTAGGCCCAAACTTTCTAGGTTTCTCTTGATATATTTGATTTTTTGGATTCTCCTTCAAGACCAAGTCATTGATATCAAAGTGTCTTACTCAAACTCCCTTGTTGTAGTTGTGACAGAGATGATTATGATACTCTTCTAGATGGACCAATGAATTTTGTGTCTTCTCATCTAGTAACTCAAGCTAATGCAAACAATATATACAATATTCTTCATCATCAATGAATTTTTGCATGAATACTCTTAGGGATGTTAGCTTGACCTCAATGGGAAGAATGGATTCGGATCCAAAAATGAGGGAATATGGAGTAGCTCTTGTAGGAGTGTAGATGCTAGTGAAATAGGCCCAAAAGATAGGCTAAAGTTGGATATTCCAGTCATGACCAACATCATCGACAACCTTCTTCAAGATTTTAAGGATGGTTTTATTGGATGCCTCGGCTTGATCATTACCTTGGGGGAAATAAGGTGTGGTGAAGTGGTGATGGATATGAAATCTCTCACATATTTCATAGACATCTTGAATCTCAAAAGGATGACCATTATCTATAATGATGGTTTGGGGAACACCACACCGAAATATGATATAATTGAGGATGAACTTGGTGTTGCAAGTATGAAGGTATTGACATTGATGTCAACAAGCTTGTGTTTTCATTGATGATAGTTGTGTAGTGATTGAGAGAGATTGTTTCTTTGATTAGTTGCATTATGTTGTCATCAGTTAATTTGTTTGTGTTAACCTCTAGTATTTCTTTGATAATCTTTTGATTATGGTTATGGTATTAATAAATATGTCAAGGATATTGAGAAAAATGATAAAAACAGGAAACGGGGTGTTGCAGAGGTGTTTTGGCTTTGCTCTACATTTCTTCTTGGTTGAATATTTACTTGTGTGGTTTGGATATGTTGGTTAGAGGTGTTCAAAGTTTGCATATCTAGAATTTGGGCTTCTAGATCATTATGCAGAAGAAGTTTTTTTCAACAATGTGTGAAATGGATTTGCAATGTTGCTTACAGAAGTGTCTAGGAGAAATTTTTTTGCTCTGCATTTTTCCTCAGTTGTTCTTCAGGTCTTGTAATTCTGAAGGAATGTTAATGATGTTGATATGTTTCTTGTTTCAAGAGGATTCATGGTATGGTGCTTCAAAATATGGTTTTTAAAGTTATAGTGTTTGGTAGAGTAGTTTGAGTGTACCAGACATGTACATTCTGAAGGTGTGAATTTTCATGAAGGAGTTTGATTTATTTTAGGATGTCAAAGGTATATTCTAGATCATGATGAAGCATGGTGTGTGGTTCGCAAGTCCTCCTTGTATTTGAGGAAGCGTGTAATTCAATTTCTAATGGTGTTTACACAAGTAACAGTCAACCTAGTGTTTAAACTACATTCAAAGATGTTCAAGTATTAATGAAGGTGTAGCATGTCATGTGAGTGTTGTTTTGGGTCCCAATTAAGTCTTGTATTAGTCCACTTTCATTCCTATCCACCATGGTAATTCTTAGTGCCGACCTATTTTTGAATTTGTAAAGTGTAAGGTGAGTATAGCCAACTTGTAGATGTTTTTCAATTTGTGGATTGTATAAATGCAAGGTGAGTTGATGCAAAATAAATGTGTGGAATAGAGTTGAGTGTTATGATGGGAAATTAAGTGCAGATTTATGAAATTCAGTGTGAGCTATAATTAAAATATTGTTGAATTCAATGAGCTGAGGTATCTTGATATCTTGAATATTGTGAGTATTATTGGAGCTATTGTGGTGGATTCTATGTTGCATTGAGATTGTGTTATTTGTGTAACATTCTATATTCTTTCTTCTTTCTATTTTGGTAGTGAGCCTAGGCTATGATCCTTTTTGGATAATGTGTCATATTCTATTATTGAGCATCTTTGTACCGGTTTTACAATTACTTATATTGTGAGCTAATCCTCATTGTGGTTTTTCCTTTCTAGGGTTTTACACATAAATCTAGTGTTCTCTTGTATGGTGTTGGTTGTTTCAATTTTTTTTATCTATTTTTTCATGTTTAAATATTACAATAGATTACAGGTTTAATGAATTCATGTGGATTTGTTTACTGTTGATGGTTTTTATGTTTTAATTCGATACAGCTAATTCACCCCCCTCTTAGTTGTCTTGTTCTTTCAACACTTGGATAATTTCTTACCGGTAATGTAAGTCATAGGAATAGCTTCGATCCATTTTTTGAAATACTTAGTTATAGTAAGGATAAATTTGTTACCATTGGTGGAGGTAGGATGGATCCTTCCCATGAGGTTGAGTCCCCATTGAGAGAATTATCATGGTGATGTAATTGGATGAAGTTATTGGGTAGGTACATGCACAAGATCTTTGTGTATCTGACATTGACGATATTTCTTAACAAAGTGATAGGCATCACGTTCCATAGTAGGCCAATAGTATCATGTTCACATAAGATTTTTGGCTAGGGTAGAACCAACAGAGTGAGATCCACTTATACCATCATGTACTTTGTGTAAAGACATTTGTGCTTCCTCTGAATCGAGACATCTAAGGAGGGTGTTATCTAAGCTAAGACAATAAAGAGTATCACTAATGATGACATATTTAGAGGCTTTTTGGATAAAGTTCTTGTGTTGGTTAGAGGAAAAGTTAGGAGGGATCATTTGTTCATGCAGGTAACTATAAAATTCTTTGTATCAAGGGTAATTAGGACCAACAATTTCACACATGAGCTTAGATTTGGGAACATCAAATGTAGAGATCAATAGTTGTTCCACCAAGAACTCATACTCTGACACATTTTAGGTATATCCAAGAGAGATCCTATGGTTTCCATTACATCAACTTCTTTGTTCCGAATCCTTGGTACCTAACTAAATATAATGTCGTCAAAATACTACTTAAAATTATCAACCATTCTCATGTAGGCAGTAATTTTTTCATCCTTTGTGTCATAGTCATCATTAACCTAATAGATAGCTAATTAGGAGTCACCATAGATTTGAAGATTCTTGATTTTCTATTTGATGGCCATTCAAAGTCTTGTTAGAAATGCTTCATATTCATCCATGTTATTAGTGCATGGGAATGCTATTTTGTATGACTTAGGTATCGATTCCCTTTATGGCATGATGAAGAGGATACCAACTCCAAAACCATGATTTGTATAAGATTCATCAAAGTATAGCTTACATGTCATAGAGGTCTCTATTGTGAAGACAAATTCATCAAGAAAAACATACACTAAGGGATGACCTGTTGCTGGAGCATCTACAAGTTGATCAGCTATCACTTGTCCTTTCATTGCTTTATGATCACTATATTCTATATCAAATTCACTTAGGATCATTACCCACTTTTCTAATCACCTTGTTAGAGCTGCTTTGTTGAGTAGGTATTTTAATGGATCTATCTTTTGTACCAATTTTTTTTAATGATTCAATATGTAGTGTCAAAGCTTTTGAGTGGAAAAAACAATTGCAAGGTATGCTTGTTTGATGGGACTATAATTAAGCTCATACCCCACAAGAATGCAATTGGTATAATAAATAGCTCATTCTTTTCCATCATTATTGTTTTGTGCTAACAAGGCTCCCAATGCTGAGGAGGTTGCTAATATGTATAGTATTAGGTATTTGCCATCAATAGGAAGCATAAGAGCTAGAGGAGATAACAAATAATCCTTAATTTTTTGGAAAGCTTCTTGACAGTGATTGGTCCATACGAAGGCGACTCCCTTATGAAGAAAGTGCTAAAATGGATTACATTTGTCTACTAATTGAACTATAAACCTTCAGATGGGCTACAACCTTCCTTTTAGAGTAGGTAACTAGCTTTCATTAGTCGGTAGAGGCATATCCATGACAGCTTTCACCTTTGTAGGGTCAACTTCTGTGAACCCCTAGACCTATAATTCGCACAAGAACAACAAAAAAATCAATGTGTTAGATCAAATGCAAGAAAGAATGAAGGATTCCCCATGAAATTCATCTATTAAAACTTAAACTAGGAAAATGAAGAACAAAATGTGGAAATGCATGTAAATCCTAATTAAGCAAATAAACTTATGATCCCATGGGGGAATCGGTGCCAATTGGTTGTTGAAATTGGCCCTTTCCCAACTCCTAAGTTGTAATGTTGAAGTTGTAGATTGATCAAATCTCCATGATGATATTTGAGCATAACCTGGCTATGAAAATGATGAAATATGTGAGTGATGGAATGAAGTGCACAAAATTAGGTCTCCATGTCAAGAGATTAACTTTGCATGAAATTGTGGATGAATAATGAGAAGAGAAGCCTCCAATTTATAGATTTGAATTTGGAAGAAATGGAAATATTTGGTCAATGTGGAACTAAATTACACCCAATGGTTGAATGTCACTTGTCACCATGTGAATGGCTAATGGTTGTGCACATTTTGGCCAAAGTTTCAATAAATGCAATTAGGTGGAATTTGAATTTGAATAAATGACATGTGAGAGGGAAAAGGAATGAAATAAATGCCACTTGGCTCAATGCACAAGGAGATGTAAGAGGAGTGAAGGCTTTTTTGGATGTACAAGTCCACTTGGACTTTTTGAATTCAAACTTGAGGGAATATTCCCTTTTGATGCCATGTGAGGGAAATAGAGATTTAATAAATGAATCAAATCTATTTTCATGTGCAACTTGTATTCTCTAGAGGATTTTAGTGATAGGGATTAACTTAACCAAGAATTTGATTAATTTAATGAGGGATTAGATGATTTGACAATTTTGACTTAAATTGATGAATTGATTTAAATCAGAATTGAGAGGAAATGATTTTTATTTATTTAACTAAGTGGGAAGATGTTAGATTAAATCAAATAACATTTAATTTATTTAATTTAATATGAGGACTTTAGAGACTTTAATCAAATAAAATGATTTATTTAATTAAATAGGAATATAAGGTTAATTAAATTAAATTGATTAATTTAATCAATGGAGGAGAAAGACTTAATCAAATAAATAATGATTTATCTAGATTAAGAGATAGAATATGATGAACTATTGAGAATATGATTTAGGAGGAAACACTATTAGTAATCAGGATCAAGTGTGTCGAACTGAACTTGTACATTTTCCATGTCTACATTTACCCCTCTTTGAAGTAGTGTACTTATTATATTGATTCAAGAATATAGTGATGTGATCAAAGTTCAAAATTTGTTAATTTTTTCAAATGCTCCACTACTGCCCTAGTGGAAGGATTATGCTAGTATAATGCCCTCTCGAGAGATCGGACAAAATTTTTGATTTTTTGGATGATCTCACGAAAAAAGAGGACGAGGTGCCTAACAGGCCAAAAATGCCCCAAAATGCCAAATAAATTGTTTAAACACCAAAAAAGATGTAGAATGTCCCTCGGTTGGACAAAAATAGGATCGGGAGACCAAAACCCTAGTTGAAGGTCAAATTAGGTCAAAAACCCTAATTTTTAGGCTTAAATAGACCTAGAAGGGTCACTTTCAATGCATTTGCAATCTTAGCCTTTAGAGAAATTCACAATTTTAGCTCTGAGTCTTGGTCAAAATGGCACAATGACAGCTTCCTAGGCACATGTTGGAGAGAGTACGAGTGCACTAGCGGTCGGTTCGCGCAGGACCCGTGGTATGTACTCCTATCCAACTTTCAATTTTCTCATTTTACGTGCATGAAATAGGGTCCAAGTGTCATTTAAGTTGAGCGGTGCTATATCGCACCACTGAAAATGCTTTATTGGGGCCATGCAATCCAGTATCGGACCGCATACGTGAAAAGCGTTGTGTGTCCAAGTTTGGAGATTAGGGCTTTGTCGATCAAAGCTCGTCGTGTGCTAACATTGAATCACGTGACATAGTTAGGAAATTAGGGTTCACCGCATGAGTCACTTTGAAACTAAGAAATGCACAAACTCAACCACGGCGGTGCAGTTTTCAACTTTCCAAACTGTGCCACACCCGCAAACAAGGCCACATTTTTTGTTTTGGATGCAAAAATTTGTGTGAGATGCAAAAAAAAATATTTTTCCTAACGCAATGGCTTCCCTTGTGTAGGAGGATCTTGTTGTACTTCACTCATGGGAGCACAGATGGTCAATGCTCCACAGATTGCAGGATATGCATGAGTTGGTCCAAGAGCATCTTGGTGCTCTTGGTCTTGGTATATTGTGTATGTCTGTCCTATTCGGGTGCATTTAGGCATGATGACAGCCTTGGCCAAGCGGTGGCACAGCGAGACTTCTTCCTTCCACCTTCCTACCGGTGAGGCCACTATTACCCTTGAGGATGTCTGGTGCATCCTATGATTACCTATTCATGGGGCCAGAGTCATCTATGATCCAGATGCCAGTAGAGATGTTTGCTATGGTGTTATGGAACTTGACGAGATTCAATTCTCGGATGGGCAGATTGATTTAGAGAGATACCGTGGCAGGGTATACATTTACAGGTTGATCATTGCTTCCATCATCTCAGGTCTTGTGGCACCCAATCGATGGGGTTGATATTTTAGTCCCAGTTGGGGACTGGCATGGGAGGAGATGCTTCACTGCAGGGTGTGCTTTGCTTGGGGACCAATATTATTGGCATCCCTATACAGGGATCTTCATGAGTTTGCATACTTGGACAACAGGTCCCTCGGGGCCGGGGTTACCTTACTACACATCTGGGGATGGGAGCAGATCCTAGTGCTTTGCCCAGATGTCACACCAGTTATCCTTGAGATAGATGGTCTTGTTGTTTGGCGGTACGGTGGGGCATAGATTCATTTTACCCACACTGGCACAGGTGGTCTAGCACACTGGCGGTGAGTTCTTGATGAGATGAGAGATTTCATTTGGAGACCCTAAATGGGCATTGGCCCATGGTATGATGATGTAGATTAGTTATTTTATGCTAGACAAGATAGATGGATGTAGGTTCGGGAGCATACCATGATAGAGCGGTATCTTCCAAACAGGGTATCCCGACATTTTGGAGAGGTACAGGACAGGCTTGATGATCAGTACGTGGTGATCTTTTCCTGTATGACTAGAGAGACAGCATGGGGCTAGCCCATTGCATTAGCAAAGGCAGTATCTTCTTTTAGGTAGTTGGTGGCCTGATTTTGGCCATATGATCAGGGGCCAGCAGATGCAAGGGTCACTCTAGCATACAGAGCCTAGTTCAGGCCTACCCTAAGATTGATAGTTCTTGGTGCAGCGATTCCATGGTGCAGACCTAGAGGTCGGACAACTGGCAGAGGAAAAGGACAGGGCAAAGGAGGAGGTGGACCATCTCCTCACTAGACACCTCTCAGGGATGCAATAGAATAGTCACCTACCCGAGTAGGGGGGTAGGATGGTCATCCAAGGGTAGTTCCTCAGTAGCAGATAGTAGCACAAATATATCATAGAGACACACTAATCCAACAATTGCAGGGTCAGATCCATGTGCTCACAGTAGAGAGAGATGAGGCTAGGCGGTAGGTTGTGGTAGTCATAGCTGAGAGGGATCAGGCACAATCCAAGAGGGATCAAGAGATTGGTCAGTGGTGATAGTTAGAGAGCACAACCTCCACATCCCAGGGCCAGTCAATTGATCTATGATCATACAGAGAGGTTGTCATGGAGGCCAAGTCTTATCGGCAGCATTATAGGCAGGTAGTGCCACCAGTAGGCAGAGTGTCAGACTTCTCCCAGTAGACAGGGATGTGACCACTAGAGGATCATGGTGATAGGTAGGTGGGAGAGGGTGAGGGGCATAACTAGGAGGGCTAGCCCTTGATCATATACAGTTGTTCCATTTTTTATTCATGGGCTGCATTATTGCCCCTATTGTACCATGTTTTTCGATGTACACTTGATCCGATTTTGTATCATAACAATGTATTATTTGATGATATATATATGAGATGCTTCACCTTTATGACGTGTATGGATGCATTCTAATTTTTATGTGATGTTTATGAGATGCTCCTATTTCTTATGTTAATGCGATATGATGTATGTTTCTAATGGATGCACTTCTTTTTATATCTTTTCATCTATTTTAATAATGATCCTATGAATGTAATGTATGGTAATGATGGTGTAATGGATGCTAATGATTATGTACGATGTAATGGTTTCTTAAGATGCTTAGAATAACAAATTGATATTATTCCTCATAACTTAAGATAATGATATGATGCAATATGCTCTTCATGCTAATGATCCGATGGATGATGCAGAGTGTATGCATTGGTGATGTTCTGATTACTGTTATGATACCATGTTAGTATGGAAAGAAGATAGAAGAACTTAGAATTTATGAGTTAGTTAGGACGATGATGATTTGCTTTTTTAGGAGTTGGGATTTTCAAAGGGCCAATTACGTTATGTTTGATAAAACACATGGGTACGATGCATCAAAGTATACAAAACTAGGATGGCATGGTACCCAGTGTGATGGACTTTGACTTGATAATCCGATAGGATTATTCTTGTTCACACTTAGCATGCATAATTCATTCAGGACGTAGTTCATATATTCTAAACATCTTGGGCCAAAACATAGGAAAGAAAGCTTTCCTATGTGGTCAACAAGATATCCACAACATCCTCTCCACAAACCAAACAAAGTATATATGACTAAGTTATTTTACAAGTGTGTCCCACAAGCATAGTAAATAAAAGAGTCAACAATTTTTTCCCAATTCCTTTCTATCTAAACCTGTTTTGTTTAGGCATCATCGAGGGGTCCTCAGAATGAGTGCAAAATAAGATAAGCCAATAAAATACCAAATAAAGCAAAAAAACAAGATAATGTTCTTCATACTGCTAGCCAATACTAAACTATTGAGAGGTACATGATGCTTATGTTCATTATGGGAAGGATTCATCCTAGGACATGTTGTGATCAAGATTTTTATGGGACTGATTGGGTGATAATCTATTGATACTCTAAGTTAACCAACTTGCTTGCTTACTGATTTAGACTTTTGAGACTCTGATGATTTGGGTGTTCACTTTTGAACCTCCTAGACTTGCTGCTGACTGACTCACCAAAGGGTGAAGGTGATGATTGATTTTATTAGGAGTGAGGAAAGTCATGGGTGAAACGAGATGAAATGGATGCACCATTTTGGATTTTATTTTTATTTATTTATTTCAAATATTCTGAGGTTGTTTTACAAAAAAAATTAGTATTTTCAAGATTTACGATGAAAGGAATAACTAAAAGACCTATCCTAGGGGTCTCAAGAGCTTATCCATAGATTAGTCTTGCCTACGTTATACATGCAGAGACCACGTAGTTTGACTGACGACAGACTTGACTCAATGATGAGATAGATGGGCAAATAGATTGTCATTTTATTGCGACAGACACCTAAGGACTGACCTAAGATTTCTCGGGGGATGATCAAAGATCAACCTTGCCTACATTCAAGCTCAGAGATGATGTAGTTCAGACAAGGTGAAAGACTGACAAGACTTGATGATGAAATTTTTTTCAAGATTTTCTAAGATTTTCGACATGTTTTTGGATTTCTGATGAATTTTTCGAATGTTTTAGGAAGAGCATAAAAATATACATAAATCTGATCTAGCACCATTTTCAAGGCCATGCCCCCAACGTTAAACGATAAACTAATTTGATAAAGGCAGGACAAACTGACCTTAGGAATATGTCAAGTAGTACTATGGTGGAATATGACACGAGTTATCATCTCAGGCTATGGTATGCATGTGAGCAGATGGGTGGAAGGATAAATGGAATGTGATGGAATGAATGAGTGAGTTGTGCAAAACCTGGTGGATGGGGAGTGCTTTATTAACACTTGGCACCTGTTTTCTAGGTTTTCACCAAGGTACTTGTCCAAAGCACCACCGAAGTGGTTTTAACTAGAGGATGATTTTTTTCTTTACTATTTTTAATCCTTTTTCTTATTTTTTTAGATTTTTTTTTTTTTTGTTTTTTTATGTTGTCACCAAGACGCCTGTTTGCTAGGTTTTCATCAAGGTAACCATTTTTTCAGGAATTTTTTAATTATTTTTGTATTTTTGGTTTTATAAGTTGCAAGTTCTTAGTCATAAAACTTTTTGAGATGGGAGTTGTTTAGAGGCTCTTGCAGAGGCTCGCCTTCTATTGTTGATAATTGATATGCTCCTGATTTATAGTTGGCTATGATGATGAAAGGTCTCAGTCAGTTGGGCTCGAATTTTCCTTTGCTCTCTGGATTTGGCACATTTTTTTGGTTCTCTTTCATCACAAGTTCACCGACTTGGAAGGTGCATTGTTTGATCTTGTTGTTGTAACTGTGTTTCAGGAAATTTTGATAGACCTACAGATGGTTTAGGGCATCCATGTGCCATTCATCTAGTAACTCTAGCTCATTCAGTCTTGTAGTCCTATATTTCTCATCTATGATGAGTCTTTGCAATGATATCCTTAGTGACAGGAGCTCGATCTCGATAGGGAGGATGGCTTCTGATCCGTAGACCAGGGAGAATCGAGTGGCACCTGTTGGCATGTGGATGTTGGTGTGGTAGACCCATAAGATAGGATTTAATTGTAGATGCCATTCATGACCGGAGTCATTGATTTTTTTCTTAAGGATCTTCATAATGGTTTTGTTGGTTGCTTTTGCCTGGCCGTTGCCTTGTGGGTAATATGGTGTGGAAAAGTGATGTGGATTTTGAATTTTTCACACAAGTCACGGACATCCTGATTCTTGAAAGGTGTCTTGTTATCAGAGATAATGGACTGAGGGACGCCATATCAAAAAATAAGGTAGTTCAATATGAACTTGGATATCTTCTTTCTAGTGATGTAGGTCATGGGAATTGCTTCGACCCACTTTGTGAAATATTTTGTAGCGGTGATGATGAACTTATGGTCATTGGATGAGGTGCGTGAGATTTTACCTATGAGATCAAGCCCCCATTGGGAAAAGGGCCATGGTGTAACAATAGGATGTAATTCTTGATTTGGTGCATGAATGAGGTCTCCATGTTGTTAGTAATGTAGACACGTTCTGACAAATTCATGTGCCTCTCTTTCCATTGTCAGCTAGTAGTACCTGGTTCTCAGCAACTTCTTGGCCAAGGTCATACCACTCGAGTGTTAGTCGCAAGTGCCATTGTGTACCTCAGTCAAAGCAGTCAGGGCTTCCTTAGGTTTTAAGCAACATAATAGGGTTCCATCATTGCTTCTATGAAAGAGGGTTTCCCCTAGGATGCCAAAACATAGGGATCTCTTGACAAAGGTTTGTTTGATGTTTAGGGTGATATCGACTGGGAAGACTCCTAATCTTAGATAGGTGTAAATTTCATGATACCAAAGATCACCGGGACCAATGATTTCACACGCATATTCTGACTCTAGTACCTCGAAAGTAGGTATGAGAAGCTGCTTTATCGAGAATTCATGTTTTGATACATTGTGCGAGATATCTAGCAAGGATCCAATCGTTTCCATTGCATCAGTCACTTTGTTGTTTTCCCTCAGTATCAGCTCAAAGGTGATATCAATAAATGATTCTTTAAGGCTTTCTACCACCTTCTTGTATGGTGTGAGCTTATCATCCTTATTTTGGTATTCACCGTTGACTTGGTTGATGATGAGCTATGAATTTCCATAGACCTTTAATGCCATGATTCACCATTGTGCCACAATTTTGAGACCTATGGTTAAAGCCTTGTACTCTACAATATTTTTGGTATAGGGGAATGCCAACTTGAAAGACCTTGGTATGCAATCCCCCTATGGGATGATAAAGATACACTAGCTCGCGATCCATGTTGTGTGTGGGAACCATCGAATTATAGTTTCCAATGATCAACTATGTTGAGATTAAAGATGGACTCATCTGGAAATTCTTATATGAGTGGGTTCTCGACGTAAATTGGAGCTTCTGCCAGCTAGTCTATAATGACTTGTCCTTTGATTTCCTTTCGCTCCACATACTCAATGTCATACTCCGATAGTGTCATTACCCATTTAGTCATCCTTCCTATGAGCATAGCTTTTGACAGTAGGTACTTTAAGGGATCTATTTTGGCAATGAGCTTTATTTTATATGCGAGCATGTAGTGTCAGAATTTCTATGAAGAAAACACTACTGCTAGACAAGCTTTCTCAATGAATGTGTAGTTTAATTTGTGGTCAACCATTTTCCTTCTGATGTAATACATAGCCCTTTTTGTTCCATTTTCATCATGTTGAGCTAGAAGAGCACATAGAGCTACTGTTATTGCTGAGATGTATAAGATCAATGGTTTTCCTACAATGGGTGGCATCAATACGGGTGGTGTGAGCAAATATTCTTTGATTTTGCTAAATTATTGATTGCATTTTCATCCCACTTATATGCTACTCCCTTGTGGAGTATATGTGAATAGGCAATTTTTTTGTCTGCCAACTGTGTTATGAACCTCTGGATGGACTAGAGTATGTCTTGTAATCCTCTGAGTTGTTTTAGTGTTCTTGGTGCTTCCATATCGAGGATTTCCTTAACCTTTGTAGGATCCACCTCTATCCCCCTCATTGATATTATGCAGCCTAGAGGTTTCCCTAATTGTACCCCAAAGACACATTTCCTTTGGTTAAGCCTGACCTTATACATCTTTGATCTGTCAAAAATGTCACTTAGGGCTGCTATGTGATTTTTTCTTCTCTTTGATTTTGCTAGTATGTCATCCACATAATCTTCGACAGTTTTGTGTATCATGTCATAGAATATTAGTGTCATGGCTCTCTGATATTTATCCCCTGCATTCTTTAGCCCAAATGGTATCATATTCAAACAGTAGGTGCCCTAAGGACATGAAAATGTCATTTTATTTTGGTCTTCTTTTGCAATCATTATTTGGTTATACTCTAAGAATCCATACATCAGGGGTAGCATCTCATGTCTAGCTATCATTTCCACTATCATATCAATGTTGGGTAGTGGAAAATCATCCTTAGGACATGCTTTGTTAAGGTCTTTGAAGTCTGTGCAGATACAGATGCCCCCATTCAGTTTTGAGACTGGTACAAGGGTGGATACCCATTCTGGATAGTCAATCAAATGTATGAAGCCAACAATCAAGAGCTTCTTTAACTCTACCTTGACTAGCAAGGCTATTTGGGGATACATTTTTCTTAACTTTTGTCTTACCGACTTTGCTCCATGGTAAACAACTAAATGATGAACCACCACTTCCAGATCTAGACCTTGCATGTCAGCATAGGTCAATGCAAATTTTACCTTCCTTTCTTTTAGAAATGTTGCTATCAATTTTTTCTCCGCTATCTTCCTCACCAACATTTTCCCGACTTAGGTCTCCCCAATGGCAGAATCTAGAGGGTTCTACCCTGAGGGTGTGGATGGGTGTTTCGGTTGATCGAGGTTTCCCATGTGACCTTGGAGATTCTGGTAACTCTCCTACAAAAAATACACTCTTTTTCATTTTATAGTCTCTGCATCCATTGTCCTGGATCATGTTCTTGATGTCAGATATGTCAGGGATGGCATGTGTCTCTATCGCAGAAGTGGAGGAAAGGTTAGTTGGGTTGATGTATGCAGTGGATGGGCCTTCATCATTTTTTGACACTTGGGGGATTTTATAAAACTTGGCTTCCAAGTTTTTGCAGTAGACGAATGGTTCAGGATCCTCGTGTATAGTAACCTCCTCATTTTGGTGCAAGAACTTTGTGCATTGGTGATATTTCGAGGCCACTTTTTTCATTCTATGGATCCATGGACATCCTAGGAGGATATTATATGGTAAGTCGAGGTTGAGGACTTGATAGGTAGTCTCCATGGTTGTTGGTCCCACTTGGATTAGGATTTTAATAGTGCCCTAAGACACTCTTTCTTGATCATCATATGCCCTTATTGTGATGCTCTTGTTTTTGTTAATGGAATCCTCGGTGAATCCCAAGTTCTTTATAATTTTGAGAGAGAAAATATTAAGGCCTGCACCTCCATCCACCAGGACCCTTTTAACTTTCTTTTTGTGGACCAGCACTTGAAGGTGTAGTGCACGGTCATGAGATGGTTGCGGCGGGAAGTCTTGGTCATAAAATGTAAGGAGGTTTGGGGTAATGATATTACCCTCCATAGTCTGAAACTTCTTTGTGTCAAGGATCACGGAGACAATGGATGTCGCTAAATCTTCATCAAGAATTTTTCTATGGGTAGCAGATATTTTTAATAGTTCCATGATGGAGATCTATGTGGGGGTTCTCTTCAGCTAGTCAATGACATTATAGACATAGGGAATGACTTTTGTATTTGTAATGGGGGTCTTATATGGTGACCTTGCCTCCACGTGTGGTGACTTGACAATCGGTGTTGGTGCCCTTGACGTTAATGACCGTGACCATTTCATCGACACACGCTACTATCTCCTCATATACTAGGTTAGCACTAGCATATTTTTGTTTGCCTTTGTTGTTTCCCTGACCATTTCCATGATTGTGGTTTTCCATCAGATTTGTGTATATTTTCAGATCTTGGTTACCAGTTGGTTGCTCAACGTTGATGATCTTTTCTTCGATGAGGTCTTGGATGATATTCTTTAGCCTCATGCAATTTGTGGTGGTATGCCCCTTGATCTTGTAAAAGTCACAAAAGAGGTTTTCATTATACCATGAAGGTTTGGTCATGGGTTATACGTATTTCTCAGAATTGGAGACTTTGATTAGGTTTTCCTTGACCAAATTTTTCATTATAGACTTGATGGATTCCCCAAGAGCCATGAACTTCTACTTGGGAGGGTATTTGTCTCGAGGAGGTGGTTCTCCTTGATTGCCCAAGTTATTGATTTGGTTGGTGGGAAGTGGTTTTTGTTGTGCTACTATCACATTACTTTGCACATTATTGCGATTATGATTTTGTGGTTGGTGATAAATTTGGATGTCTGGTTTGGGAGTATTTATGACCACTTTATCATCGATCACGTCATCGTTCATGATGTTTTTGTCCCTCGACCACGTGTGAGGTTTATCATTATTATTGTTGGACAGGTGGTTATCCTATGGTGGAGTAAATGTTGAGGCACCTCCTTGCACAGTAAGGGCTCTTTCGATGTTGAGCGCCTTTGGGATCATTTGATCATTTGATGTGATGCATTACATTTTTAAGTAGAACGCCAAGTTCTCATCTAGATTAGATATGATCGTGAAAATTTGTTGTTCCTTTGGCATGGTCCACTTGCTCTTATTGGCCTTGGATCGCCATCTTTGCAAGAAGGACGTGAATAGCTCTCCTTTTCTTTGTTTCAGCATTGATAGTTCTTCCAAACTAATGTCTGCACCCATGTTGAAAGCATAATTTTTAAGGAATTCTTCCACAATCTCCTCGAATGTTTTAATTCTTGTAGGTAGATGAGAAAAAAATTCCATGGCTGGACCAGTCAGACTTTGGGGGAAGAGTCACATTAGATATGTGTCATCATATGTAGCCTCCATGCAATGCACCTACAATTCCCTGACATGGATTTTAGGGTTACCTGTTCTATTATACTTGTCGAATTTGGGGATCTCAAATCCCTTTGGGAATGGTACCATTGTGAGACTTCTATCAAATGGATAAGGGCACAAGTTGCTTGGTGTTCTGGTTGTTTTCCTACTTCGAGGTCCAACACCTATTGCAAGAGTAGTTTGATTTGCATCGCGACATCGTTATGTAGATCGGGCGGTGGGATGAATGTGTTTTGAGGTGTTTGGGGTGTTTGATTGGTGGGAGGGACATTGGTGGGAGTTTTTTGCAATCTCTACTATGCATTCAAGGCCTGTTGGTATGCCTGCATTTGTGTCAAAAATGCTTATTGTTGATCTTGATGCTTTTGTTCCAACAAAGCTTGTTGTTGGTCTATTTTTTGTTGTTCCCATAAATCTTGTTGTTGGTCTAGTTGTTGTTGTGCCAACAAATCTTGTTGTTGGTCGAGTTGTTGCTGGGCCAACAAATTTTTTTGTTGGTTGAGCTACTATTGTGCCAACAAAGCTTGTTGTTTGGCTTATTGTTGTTCTTGAAAGTCTTGCAAGGCTTGTTCGTATGCTTGTCAATGGATTGCTTGCAATTGTGCTTGGTATTGTGCCTACGCTTGTTGTTGGGCTTGATCTTGAGCTTGTGCTTTTTGGGTTGCTTGAGCACCTTGCACAGCTTATGTGGCTCATTGGGCTTGTGTAGCTTGTGTAGCTAGTTGTGCTTGTGCTTGTTGAGTAACCTATTGTGTAGCTTGTTGGTTTTGTTTCAGTACCCTCTTATGATTATCTTTTTGGATGGTTTGGATTAGGATGATGAATGAATTTGTCACATTGGCTTTTGGTGGGATTGGTGGTGGATTGGGAATGATGCCAACTATTGTGATAGGTGAAACAATTATGTTGGTGGTCAAGATTAGGGTTGTTGGGGGTGTGGTTGAGATGCTCGATTCTTGAGAAAGTATGTTTTGAGAGATTTGAGGATAGACTAATATATTGGTCATGGTGGCTTGAATGGTTGCCACTTGTTGTTGTGATGTTGTAGGCAAAAGGAGAGGATTTGATGTGATGCTTAGATTTCCTAGATTTGAGAAACTAGATGTGGGTAGGGGGAAGACCCAATCCAATAGGTGATGTGGATGTGATTGGTAATGGAGGGAAGGGTGGTAGGTTCCCCTAGAAGGAGAATGGGTCGATGAATCCTACTGCTCCAAACAAACCACCTTCTCCTTGTGGTAGAGAAGTTTGTATGTTTAATGGATAGGCCAGTGTCGCACGAAATGAAGATGAATCTGCATGATTATGGAAGGTGAGTGGGATGTATGGGTGTGATGGATTCACCAAGATATATTTTTCCAGTGTGGTGCTGACACTTACCTCTTTGTTGTTTATAAGGTGATGTTGTAATTCACGAAACATAGCACTTCCTTTGTTCACAATTGGGGAGGTTGGTGTGATTATGGACATGGTTTGAGGATTTTCTTGAGTGATATTCAGAGTTGACATTGGGGATATGTTTGTAAGAGGCATGTGCATAATAGTTCCTACATCAAGTTCAGAAGGAATCAAAATCCCTCCTTCCATTAACGTGTGTAAGTATTTAAACATGGCATTGACAATTTTATGATTCTCTAGATTTTTAACCATTTCTAGCATTTTTTATTATGTAATCCCTACGTCCTCATTTGTGATGTCCTCTTCATAGCTTTCCTCTTGAGGATTTTTTGATGGCAAAGGAGAGATACTTAGAGGATTGCTTTATCTTGCAAGGTTTTTTTCGGTGGTTACTCAACCCAAGTCACTGGAAGTTGATATTTCATTGATTTTTTCCATGTTCTTGTTGTATTGTGATCTTTTTTGGACCATAAAATAGGGATCGTTTTATCTTAATATTTAGGCCCAAAAGAGAAGAATTAGGGAAGGAAAAGGATCAAAGGGGGTGGTGATTATGATGAGATAAATCGATGAAGCGGATGAGTGAAACCTTTGAAGAAATTTTTTAGGGGTTATGCTAAACTTTAGGGCTTGGATTGATTGTGATAGTTTGACTAGGTGTATTAATTCAAACAAGATTGTAGTGAGCTTTTAAACCCTGGGATTTTTTTTTTATCCTAGGGAGAACTCACACAAGAATATGGATTGGCTAGGTGTGTTAAGCCAACCAAAATGGTCATGAACTAGTAAACCTCAGAAAGTTGTGTTATCCTAGTGTAAACACTGAAAAATGTCCTAAAGTCTACAAGCAACATTTTTCCTTAGTCATCATCCTCTAATAATTAAATAATTTTAATTATTTAATTATTCCTCATCATATTCCTTTATTAATTAAATGATTTTTTAATTATTTAATTAATTCACTTTCTAATATTTATTCTATCCTGATCAATTAAAATAAATTAATTGCATCACTAATACCTCTTTCTTCAATAATTAGATAAATGATTATTTATTTAATTATTTATATTTCATCACAAGTCTATAGTCAGATAATTATTATTATTTGACCTTTTATTCTTCTATAATTAAATAATTGACAAAATTATTTATTTATGTGTCTTTCTTCTCCTTTAAATAATTGATCCAAATCAATTATCCATATTCAATTTCTATCTCCTCCTTTAATTAAATTTATGAATTTAATTAAATAAATTATTTAAAATAAATTATTTATTTGCCACTTGTCATCCTCTTCCATTTTCGAATAAATTATTTATCCCTCTATTTTGGTCAAAGATCCCCTATCATTATTTCATGTCATAGTTTGCATGTTCTGCATGTCTTTCATAGCCGTCAGGGGTCATAGTCATCGGCGTCATATCTTTTCCATGCATGGCATATTCTGGTTGCATCAATTTTCAACCGTAGATCTTGGCATCTTTCTAGAAACTCGATCTTGGTAATCCATTTCGTAACCTCCCTCTCATGAATCCTCATTCGTTGATCTTAGAATCTGTCTAGAAGATCAATCTCATCCATCCATTTGAATGGTTGTCTATAAAAGCAACCCTTCTCCTCCATTTTCAATTTAATAGTCATTTTGTCTCCAACTTTCTACTTACAATTTGCAGGTATTTGCATAAATTAAACTACAAATCTGAGGGCAAAGATTGTAAAAGGATAAATAGGATAGCAAGAGAAATGAATCAACTTCAAGCATGGGGAGTATTTTACTGTGATGCTTTCATTTTACTCACGCATTGTTTGTTTTCTCTTGTTTAGATTGGGATTTTAGTTTAAAAGTGTTTGACTGTCACTTGATCTACTCTAATTTGATTCTCCCCATCTTACACCTAGAGGCAAATTCATTCAAGAGATTTGACTATTTGGCTAGGTGTGTTAAGCCAAGATAGAGTGATGCTGATTTAGCCTTTACGTTTAGCATGAATGATTTTTCTAAAGTTCTCAAATGTTTATTTGATGAGATGAGATTTGATTGATGCAGAAATGGATGAGAATGATGACTTTGATCCTTGACTTTGACCTAGACACGACTCTTTTTTTAAAAACCTCAATATTGAAGAACATGTTACACTTCCTATGTGAGGAAAGCAAACCTTTCAAAAAGCTCAAGATTTTGTTGATAATAGAATGCATACAAAGTTGGGTTATTCCTTGAAGCCTTCTTATATAAATTGTACACTAGTATTTCTCTGACTTCAAGGAACATTTCAAGACGTTGTTCGCGGGCTTTTAGACTTCTCCTTTTGAGTCTTGGTTTTGGGATTTTAACCTTTTGGAAAATCATTGAGACAACACATGTGAGGCTCAATTTGTCTTTTATCTTTCCTTAGTGAATTTATTTTTACCTAAGGCACATTCTTGATTAGGTTTCAAACTATATGTCTAATTTCCCACTTTCTTTTTCATTCCACAAGGTCCATTATGTGGAAATCAAGGAAATTAGGGAAAAAGTTTCCTAGGTTTAACCTTAGTGAAAACAAATGATGATAAAATCCAATCACTTAGAAACCTCTAAGGATATGATCCTTAGGGAAAGAAAGAGTACTTAAATTCGTCAAGGATATTTGTTTCCTTCAAGAGGTTTGAAATTTGGATCTCTTTGTGAATGTTTGTTTTTCAAATGTTTTGAGGACCAAGCAATGTATTTTCCATTTCCAAGCACATGTACAACCTTAGGATGAAGAGACAATATTTTGTTGGGTTCCCACTTGGATGAATCTAGCTGCACATATTCTATGTGGATGACTAGATCCTTGATTACACTAGATCCCCTCCGTGACACACACTTCTTGGGTCAGCTAAGCATCAGTACCCATGAATATCCAATGGTATATTTTTCATCTCTATAATAAAACTGCATGTATAACGTGAGGCGGCTTCAAAGGACATGACCTTTTGCACAAACAAAATAGATAAGGATTTGGCCTTCTAAATAAGGTTTTTAATTTAGTCTTTTTGTTCGTGGAGGTTGAACCATGCGGAGAGAGACCATTGTTTTCCTTCTCATCGGAGCCAACCATGTGATATTGGCTTTTGTTCCAGTACCCACTTTTATATCTCGATTGTAAATACACTTGTCCTTAGTGTGTTAGCAATTGGTTCGTTCGCTTGGGTGAGTATTTTTTCCCACAAGGCAGGCCCTCTAAGATAAACAATAGCAAGCTAGCATATCTCGTAGTTCAATCAACCTTTGTTAAAAAATAAAGGGAGAACACTCACAATATATCATGCTCACACTCGCATGTTTGGTTCAATTTTAATTCCAAAAATGAAATGTGGAGATAATTATTTTATTCAACTTAAGATCACCAAAAGAAAAATTGATTCTCAAAATCGTCGTGAGACGTGAGAGAAGCACATATGCCCTTTTGATGATATTAACTTGAATAAATAATTACAAAACAAAAAAGCATTTGTTCATTTTAATCCCACAAAGCAAACTGAATTCTTTTTAGAGAACCAAATCAAATGTGGAATTTGTCTTATTCAATTTGTTAAACCTTAAACCAAATCTAGTAAATTGTTTCTAACGTTCTTTTTAAGCCTTTTGTTGCAAAATTGAAAGAGAAATTTGTAGTGTTATTTTTAGAGCCCAAAAGAAAATTAGTGTTTCCTAAAGCATAAAGTAAACAAATCCTTAGAAAGGGATAATAAGTTCTCCCAAAGTGTTTAAAAACACTTGTTACAATCATGACACTTGTTACAATCATGTGAGAATTTTTTTCTTTCATTTTCATGCTCCATGATCCTTTAAAACCTGTAATACAAGTTCCAATTGTTAGATGAAATTAAGAAACAAGAAGATATGAGGGTTAGATAAATGATTAAGCATATAAACCCTAAAATTTAGACCAAATTTCATGGTGTTTTGAGATAAGGTGAAATTTTTGAAAAATTTTACTCTATGAAAGTTGAGAAACACCTACACCATTGGATAGCTTATCAAATTCTACCCCATTTCAAAAAAAAACTCCAAAAAAGACCAAAAAATGATCAAGATACGGCCATTTTAAGTTTGGATAAAAAAATAAGAAATCAAAGGCGGCGATGTTTACAAATGCGGCATTGTTTGAGTTGCAAGCGATGCTCTGGTGAAGTTAGCGGCTTTGTTTGGAAAAATAGAGACCGCAAATGTGGTGCAATTCCTTCCAATGGCTTTTTTTGACTTCCAGTGGCGTGGTTTGACTTGGAAAGACAAAAACCATAAAAAAAAATGAAATTTAACCAAAAAATGTGTTAATTTCTTCAAATCTGCCCTCCTTCTAGCATCAAAATGTGAACCTCTAGACCTACAATTTGCACAAGAACAATAAACAAATCAATGTGTTAGATGAAATGCAAGCAATAATGAAGGATTCCCTATGAAATCCATCTATTAAAACTTAAATTAGGAAAATGAAAAACAAAATGTGGAAATGCATGTAAATCCTAATTAAGCAAATAAAATTATGATCCCATGGGGGGATTGGTGTCAGTTGAATATTTAAATTGGCCCTTTCCCAACTCCTAATTTTCAATGTTGAAGTTATAGATTGATCAAATCTCCATGATGAGATTTGAGCATAACCTAGCTATGAAAATGATGAAATATGTGAGTGATGGAATGAAGTGCACAAAATTAGCTATCCATGTCAAGAGAGTAACTTTGCATGAAATTGTGGATGAATAATAAAGAGAGAAACCTCCAATTTATAGATTTGAATTTGGAAGAAATGGCAATATTTGGTCAATGTGGGACTAAATTATACCCAATGGTTGAATGTCACTTGTCACCATGTGAATGGTTGATGGTTGTGCACATTTTGGCCAAAGTGTCAATAAATGCAATTAGGTGGAATTTGAATTTGAATAAATGACATGTGAGAGGGAAAATGAATAAAATAAATACCACTTGGCTCAATGCACAAGGACATGTAAGAGGAGTGAATGTCTTGTTGGATGTACAAGTCCACTTGGACTTTTTGAATTCAAACTTGAAGGAATATTCCTTTTTGATGTGATGTGAGGGAAAATAGAGATTTAATAAATAAATTATATCTATTTTCATGTTCAACTTGCATTCTCTAGAGGATTTTAGTGATAGGGATTAACTTAACCAAGAATTTGATTAATTTAATGAGGGATTAGATGATTTGACAATTTTGACTTAAATTAATGAATTGATTTAAATCAGAATTGAGAGGAAATGATTAATTAAATAAATGATTTTTATTTATTTAACTAAGTGGGAAGATGTTAGATTAAATCAAATAAGGTTTAATTTATTTAATTTAATACGAGGACTTTAGAGACTTTAATCAAATAAAATGATTTATTTAATTAAACAAGAATATAAGGTTAATTAAATTAAATTGATTAATTTAATCTAGAGGAGAAAGACTTAATCAAATAAATAATGATTTATCTATATTAAGAGACAGAATTTGATGAACTGTTGAGAATATGATTTAGGAGGAAACGTTGTTAGTAATCAAAATCAAGTGTGTCGAACCGAACTTGTACATTTTCCATGTCTATAACTTCAATACCTCGATGAGAGATAATGTACCCTAATAATTTTTTGCAATGTACCCCAAAGACACATTTCTTCAAATTTAATTTGACCTTGTATTCTTTGAGCCTTTTGAAAATCTTTTCCAATACTACCAAGTGACTATCTCTTTTCAATGATTTTTCTAGCAGGTCATCAACATAGTCCTCCATGAACGTATGCATGTAGGCATGAAAATTTGTAGTCATATTTCTTTGATATGTTTTTCCAACATTCTTGAAACCAAATGGCGTGACATTCCAACAATAGGTATCGTAAGCACAAGTGAAATTTATTTTATGTTGATCCTCGGAAGCAATTCTAATTTGATTATATCCTAAAAAACTATCCATGAGTGATAATATTTTGTATCCCACCATCAAGTCTACTATAATTTGAGGGGAAGGGGAAATCATATTTAAGAAAAGCCTTATTTAAGTCTCTAAAAATTTTGCATACTCTAATCCCACTAGTTAGTTTCATTATGGGTACAAGATTTTAAATCCACTCTAAATATTCTATAGGATGAATGAAACCAATGTCAAGAAACTTCTTCAATTCTTCTTTCACTAAAAGTGTGATCTTGGGATGCATCTTTCTGAACTTTTTCTTAACTGGTTCTACATTTGGAAACAATGGCAAATGATGTAAAACTAACTCTAGATCCAACTCAAGCATATCAATGTATGACCAAGAAAAGGAAAAAAAATTCTAAAACTAAATTGGCGAATTCTAGCTTCTCTATGATTATCAAGGATGCTGCAAAATGAATGATTATAGGACTGTCATCAATACCTAGATTGACCTCTTCTATTTTTTCTACTATCAATGGTGATATCTCTTAGTTTATGAGGATCATTTCGAAACCTCCATCCTTGGGCACCTTAGGGAGGTTTTCACTCTCGGATACGTCCTTTATTTTTAATTTTTCACGATCTAAAGGTGCCTTTCAATTTACACCTAGAGACCTATTATTTTTTATTTTTCCCATTTTTGTGACTAGAGGGTGGAGTAAACTCTCTAAAGTATGTTGTATTGTTGAGTGTTATGATAAATATAGCCTTATGATCCCCACTTGGTATCCCTTCTCAAAGTCCCATGAACTCAGCTATTGCTTTGTCGTTCTTGAATATGTACAAGCTTGGAGGTCCTTGTTGATCCCAATCTATTAGTTGTGGGTAAACGAGGGGTAAGTCACGATCGGTATCGTTATAGCTTAGGGAATAAGTGGATATGGTAAAAAATAAGGTGTCATTAAGATCCCAAAAGGTTTTGATCTAGGCACGACTTCTAGTATATTTGGTTTGGGAGGAGGACATGTCAAGCTCTCTAAAGGTTTTAGCTAGGTCATAGTAACTAGATGTATAGGAATCCCATTCCCATTCATTGGATTATATTTTGAAATGTCCTCAAATGTCTTAATTTTATTAGAAGTGTTAACATTTTCACTTAAAGATAACTTAGTATGAGGAGGACTTGCTTTTAGTGGTGTATACCCTAATCATGTATTCTTTGGAAACTTAGGAGGCTATAAATGTTCTGTCATTTCATACTTGTTCAAACCAAGACCACTACATCCATCATAACCTTGTTGTTTCATGATCATGAAACCCTTTCCATATTGCTCAACCATTATTTGTGAGGGATTGATTTATTCTTCATCCTTGTAGATCCATGTATAAATGTCCTCACCTATGGTCTCTTTGCTTAGTTCACCCCACTAAGTGAACATGGTAGGAGGAATATGGATGAAAAACTTAGGTCCTTTTTGGATAGGATGAGGTTTCCCATGAGATTTTGATGATGTAGGGAACTTTCGAACACAAAATAATCTCTCAATGTTGTATTCTTCGCATCCTCTATCATAGATCAAGACCTTAGCTTTAGAAGGTGTAGTTGATGGAGTGGAAGATTCAGCTAGTGAAGAGGGATCAATGTAATGTGACGAGGTAGATAAAGAAGCTTCTCGATTGATAGGAACTTGATGTTTAGTGGTCCCTTTCTTGATGTTTAGTGTTCCCTTTCAAACTACTGCAATATTGGAAGAGGCCAAGATCACCTAATATAGTGATTTCAGTTTCATTATATGGAAACTTAAGGTATTGATGGTATGTGGAAGGAATGACCCTCATGGCATGAATCCATGGGAAACCAAGGAGAAGGTTATATGGTAGGTCTAGATCCATGACTTGGAATATTGTATTTTGAATGGCTGGCCCAACCCTTACTAGAAGTGTGATTACACCTTTAGATGAGTACTCAACATCATTATATTCCTTGATAATGATTTTCTTAGATATTTATATACAAGCTTTAGAGAATCCCAATGTTATGACCAATTTTAAAATGAATATGTTCAAACCTACTCCATCTTCTACCAAAACTTGTTTGATTTTGTGTTTATTAACATATACCTCAAGGTATAATGGGTCATTATGATTTTTTCTTTGTGTAGGAAGTTCTTGCTCAAAAAGTGTGACATGATGAGTTGTAGCTAAGTATCTTACCATGGCCTGAAATTGATTAAAATTTAGGTGGTGGGAATGGATGTCGCTTGCAAAGCTTTGTTCAAAATGGCTTTATGCTCAAGAGATATGTGAAGCAACTCAAGAATGGATATTTGTTTGGGATTTTTTCCTAGATGGTCTAGGAGGTTGTATTGACTCTTTAGTTGTAGATTTGAAATGGCCCCTTGCAAGGTCACTTAAGCTCTATGAGTGGTGATAGCACATTTTGGATTTTTCTTAATAGTAATGGTAGTGAGATTTTCATCAAAGGCTTGAATGTTATTAATGGTATACTCATATGATATGCTGGTGTAATTAGCATTGGTGTTTGTATTGTTCCCTAAACTAGAGGCTTTTCCTTTTCCATGGTCTTGTAGGGGATTCTTGATAATAGTGTGGTCAACATTTGTCTTCCCTTGTGAATTATCCATTGATATGTCACCTTTTTCAATAAGGTCTTTAAGTTTCCAACATGATGGTGTCTTATGTCCCTTTGTATGATGGTACTCACAAAATTCATTATCCTTCCACCAAGTTGGTCTAAAAATTGTGGGTTCATAGGGTCTAACTTCCAGTAGTTGAATGATGTTTGATTGCAATAGTTTCTTCAAGACCGATTCAATGGGTTCCCCTAAGGGTGTATATGTTCATTTAGGCATGTTTCCTCATGGAATACCTCTATGTGGTTGGTTATTTTGGACTACATTTATAGTTTTCTCATGACTTGGTGTTGGATTTTTTTTCATGGAAGGACCTTTGAGATGAATAGTGGGGTGAACTTTGTTAACCACTTTAGCATCAAGTACCCCATCATTGGTGACATTTTTATTTCACTACCAAAATTTTCCTTTGTCATTGGGATTTTTTTTGTTTTCCTTAAAAAATTTGACCAATCCTTTCGCAACAAGAGATTTTTCAATGGAGACTCCCTTTTCAATGGCATCCTCAAACATATTGCAACAATGGATTTAAATTTGGTGCATTAATTTTGTGTTGAGGTTTTTCACAAAGATAGGGACCAACTATTTATCTAATATGTGACAAGGAAATTTGCTAGCCATACTTCACCATCTTTGAAACAATGAAGTACATGACTCCCCTTATTTTTGTTTGGTTGTGCATAATTTCATAAGGGTCATGTCAATTTTAATGTTATAAGAAAAGTGTGATAAACTTATTTTCTAGTTCATTCCATGTTCTTATCCTAGGAGGTAAGTGTGCAAACCACTCTAGAGCCTTCCCTGAAAGGCTACATGGGAATAATCTCATTAAGTACACAAACTCAAATGTGATGTCCATACAAGTAGTATTAAACTCTCACATGTTCTACTATATCTCCTTTACCCTTGTATTTTTTAAATTTTGGCACATTAAAATGTGGAGGGAAAGGTGACATGTATATGCTTCGATCAAAGCGATAAGGACATATTTCTTCCATTGAGTATGTTTTTTTGTCCCACTTATTTGCATGTTTTTCATTTGTTGTTACATTCCTTACATTTGTTGCATCAAAGTTTCCATGGGTGACAATGGCACATTTGGCTGACTTTGCATGAGGGTATTGGTGTTGGTGTTAAGTGTGTTGAGGCATTTGTACGGTGATAGAGGATTTTGGTTTTGCAAGTTGGATGTAAATTTTGGGTTTGGGTTGATGTTTTTTTCAAAAGGATTATGATTGCCTTGTTGGAAGTTGGATGTAAACATGATGTTGGTGTTGGTAGTGGTATGGGCATTGGCATGATGATGTGGGGGATTTTGGTTAGTATGTTGATGTTGTGGTATGAATTTAATTGAATATCCAAGATACTGAGAGGGGGGTGAATCAGTATCTTCTTAAAATTATTGAACAAATACCATCCAATTATTCCAAAGAATATAATAGTCAACATAATCAAGAGCATTAACAGAACATAAAAACACACAACACATGAACACCAAGACTTTTACATGGAAAACCTAGAATGGTAAAAACCATGGTGAGGGTTAACTCACAATATAGTATAACTGGTTATAAGATATTACAAAAGGTGGCTCACTGCTAGGACTCACTGTCCAAAAGAGAGGCTCACTACCTACAAAAGATATATTAAAAAAATGGCTTGCATCCAAAGAATGAACTGATGAAGATACACCTCACAAGTGTAGATCCAGTTGCTTTAAAGTGCAGAGAATTTGCATGCCAATAGACCAATATTCACTCTTTTTGCACTCACATTCAATCCACCAACATACATACACTATTCTCACTTCATACATTTCAATCTCCAAACTATCCTGTATATATATCTAACTTGACCACAAGTGCCAATTAGGTTAGCTCCAAGAAAATTTAAAAACTTCTCAAAAACAATTCAAGTGTGTAGCATGCTACATCATGTCAACATGGATCACTCAAACAAAATTTAATCCATTACAACTTCAACCACTTATTAGTTCAGCCAGATATATACCTAAGAACAAAATGTAAACAAAAAAATGATGCCAACATCAAACATGAGCACCTGTACACACGATAGTTTGAACATGCATACTTTTATCAACCAAAAATCATTTCCAAAAACTATGAGCAATGAGGATCACCGGAGGGGAAATGCGGACCAAAATACTGGAGAACATTTCTACATTACCGGTTTAGAATACCGGATCAACTTAACTTTAAACCTGTAGTTGCAAATCATATATCATAGTGACATCAATGACAACACAGAGACCACATTAAGAGATGTGGTCTTCTTCATTCTTCCAACAATCTCCCCCTTTCTCATTGATGGCAACATGTTCCAACAAAATTTACAATCTTCCTATATACAAAACACACTCCTGTTCTCTCATTTTCTATTTTTTCTCTCCCCCTTTGACATTAAGGACAAAGAGTGACCCGAAAATATGAATATACATATGTACACATGATATAGAATAATGTACAGGAAAAAGAATCAAAATATTGAGCTACCCCTCAGGAGTTTAACCCAATCAATGTGTTAACTTAAAGAAACTTTACCCAAAGGAGGGAGCACTTTGCAGCTCCTAGAGGGTGCCTTTCCAAGTTGTTTTTAGCCGATATCAGCATTTTATTCAGTGACTCCAATGCAATCAGGCTCTCCTCAACCTCATGTGAAGTATTTGGGGTCAGATTTATCTTATCCATTTTTTTAGCATTAGCCAAGGCATTGGCTACCAGAGTATACTCCATTCTTAAACTATCACCAAGTAGACCAAATTTTCTAATAATCTATTCTTTCTACTTCTATAACATGAAAAATTTATCTCTATGTGTAGAGATGGCATTCTAAGTTGACTTGTCTCTATCCTTGGATGCATTGTATGTGTTGGAAACAGTTGTCAACTGGGACTCAATGGATTCCATAAGATCTTTTATTCTTTGCATGGCATATGGACACCTTATGCAATAAGCAAACACAGTCTTTGCTTTGGTCTCACAAGCCTTCACAAATTCTAGGCTCTTTTCTACATTGGTATGTACTAGTGCACACTTGTCATGAAGAACTAATAGCCTTTTCTCAACAAGTTTCTCTTCAAAATCCTGTCATGTCTTCTCTCCAATTTCAATGGCATAATCCTTGAAGGATTCCAATAGAAGTTTCAAGTTTTCTACCAGAGTGAGAGATGAGTATATTGACATACTAGGTGTGACTTCCTGCAATGCCTTAATGGATTCATCGATAAGCTCAGTTCCCTTTTGATGCATTTCCAAGATTTATCTTTTACTAGACGCATGAAATACATCAACTAACACCATTTTATGCATAGGAGAAATCTTGTCCCGATCTACATAGCCTTGAGTCATGCGAAGTTATAACAGCTCTAGAGGAATCACTAGTTGGAATCTGATTTTCTTAGATAGTAGGCCTTTGAAAAAATCATCACTAGAGGAGAATTCTCTGGAGGACCTCTATGATTCAACTACCTATTTAGTTATTTCTTCATTATTTCCAAAAAATTCACCTGATTCCTCATTCCTTTCTTCTTCCTCTACCTTCTTTTTTGCTTCCTTTTCTTCTTCTTCTATCTTCTCTTCTTTTTCTTCTTCTACCTTCTCGCTTTCATCCTTATCCTTTTCTTCTTCAACTCTATCTTTTTATTCTGTAGTATGTATCAAAGGAGCAGAATCATATATTTCTACTTTAACATTTTCTCGACTCTACTTCTCAATCTCTAAAGGCTCATTAGCAGCATTAATTTTTGGAAGAACATCTATAGCACTAGTTTCTAGAGATATATTTGTATCATTCTTTTCCAGAGGAAAATTTGCATCACCAGTACCGGAAGGAGTGTCTTCCTTAACTTTTGTAGGGGCTTCTTCTCATGATTTAGGTGTCAAACCGGATGCACCAAACATACCATACTTCTCAGTCGTTCTTCTGATGGTGTGTAGATTTTCCTTCTTTATCTTCTTGATCTACCTCTTATCTCTGGTCATTAAAATATTGACCCTTTTCTTCATTCAGAACAATATATAACAAACCTTCTTCAAGGTTTCCAAATCACCTGGAGTCAGAGAGGATTCAATTTCCTTAAATTATTTAGCCCTTATTTTATTTTCCATCTCAACTCCCTCTGATCTTCTCTTCATCAAAGCTTCCCATAATTTCTCAGGCACATTATCCTTAACTTTATCCCATTTAACTTTTGAAATAATGACATACTGAATGATAGCCATCATTATTTTTTTCTTATCCTCTTCTCCTACTTTAATATAATTTTTTGTTGTGGATTGCAGTGTATTTTCATAATGTAACAAAGTATTTACGAAGGCTTCTAGTCTAAGAGGGGCACTAGGTCTTACTGGAGAAACATTTTTCTCTACCTGGTCCATGGAAACCTCTTCTGCAACTCTTTCCTTCTTTTCTTCCACCTTATGATCACTAATTTCTCATTCTTCACCTTCCTCTAAGGATGATACATAGTGAACTCTTTTTGATCCAACACTAGCTTCCTGAGAAGCACCTTCACCAGAGGAAATACTTACTCTCTTCCTTCTTATTAATTTATCAGCGGGGTCTTCCCCCTCATCCTCTTTATCTTCAATAATACTAAGATTATTTTCTCTTATAGATTTTTATTTTCTTCCTTGCTTAATAGGCACTACCTGAGGAACACCTTTCTCTTACTCGATCTTGTAGTAGGTCTGGAAGGGGTCAGGCCTTTGCCTTTGTCAAAAAAATTGGGTTCAATCTTTATTGTAGCCAGATAAAAATTTGGCATAGAAGGATCAATCCTGTCAGATCTCCTTACACCTAATGATTCCCTAGACTTCTATTCTCCCAAATCTCTTCCTTGTGCTATCTATTCAACAGTGAAACCATATTTTCTAAGTGCCTCATCTACTCTTTTTCTCCTTCCAGGTTTTCTTTCCTCCAAATGAACTTCCAAGGATTTTTTTGTAGCAAGTATGGATATGTCTTGTGGTGTTGTCATTAATGTTTTCATTGATGTCAACTCAGTTTATAGTGATTTCAGGTGGTACATGTATAGTTGACATACTATAGAAGTGTTGAGAGCACATGGAGCTATATTTATGAAGTTGCAGTTGTGTTGATGCGAAGTGCTTTTGAGAAAATTAATAAATAATGAAGATTGTGTAGTGTGTGTGTTTTCAATGTGCTCTGGTAATGTGCTTTGTATTTATTTTATGTTGATCATATGCCTGTGTAGATATGTGGTATTTTTTATGAGCTTCAATGGATAATATATCCTAAGTTTTAGCTTTTGGATTAATGGAGAGTGAAAGATGTGTGAACCGGTTTGGCAGAACTATTTGTCTATGGACTAAGAGAGATGTTTTTTCTCCATAGTCCTCTAGTGGTTTGTTTCAGATCTTGTGGATTTGGAATAAGGTTAATATTTTTGTTCTCTATGTTATGGAAAATACGCTTGTGGTTTGGTGCTCTGGAAGGCTTGTTCTAGAGCTATGGTGTTTTTCTGCTCGGTCTGGTTGGACTGATGAAGGGTGTTCTATGAATGAAGGTTTGTGTAGTTGTTTTGAATGTACCTAAAGGTTTCTAATAGATTTTCAATGTCTGATGAAGTGCGTTGGGTGGTCCACATGTGATCATCTTGTTGTGGATGCATGTATTTCAAAGTTCATTGGTGTTTTCATTAGGTTTGTCTGACCTGGTATTTACACATTAAATGGAGATTTTCATCAATTTAAGGTAGTGTGTGATTGATCCAAGATGTTTTCAAGGTCCTAATTAAATATGTAATTGGTCCTCTCTCATTCTTATCCATTGTAGGAATGTTGAGTAGCTAACCTAATTTTAAAAAAATAAATGAAAATTATGTAGTTGACCTTGGAGAAAGCTTCTAGGGTTGAAGATGGTATAAAAGCAAGTCAATATATTGTGAATTGAAAGGAAATCAAGTGAAGTGTGTGAACAAGTATGAAAATTAGAGTGTGTAAGAGCGAATCAAGGTAGCAGTACTTTGAAGTGTTATATTCCTAAAAGCGGTGAGTTGATGGTGTTTATAATCCTTTGATCAAGTTGTGACTGTGTGGAACCTATTGTGGCGGATCTTTATTTATCTTTTCTTTATATATAGGTAGTGAGCCTTTGTATTTGGATAGTGATTCCTTTTTGGGTAGTAATCCCTCTGATAGTGAGCCTTTATATCCGGT
Organism: Sequoiadendron giganteum; assembly: GCA_007115665.2. Classification (NCBI taxonomy): domain Eukaryota; kingdom Viridiplantae; phylum Streptophyta; class Pinopsida; order Cupressales; family Cupressaceae; genus Sequoiadendron; species Sequoiadendron giganteum. Next base: position 465,013,423 of record CM021104.1, on the reverse strand, counting down.
ATTGCATTACTACTATATTGTGATTTAATACTCACCGTGGTTTTTCCCTCATTGGGTTTTCCACGTAAATCTAGTGTCTCTAGTGTTTTTCTTTTTGTTATCTACATTTCATGTTTACACTTAATAATAGATTAAATTAAATTGGAATTTATTAAGGTTAGAAGTAAAGTAATTTGGTACAATTGATTCACCCCCTCTTAGTTGTCTTGTGCATTTCAACAATTGGTATCAGAGCTTTGGTTCCTTGGAGAAGAGCTTAACCACTTGAGGTAGATCAGATGGTGCACAAGTTGCAAATCCCTATATTTGATGGAGCTAATTATAGTGATTGGAAACTGCAAATGAGAGGTTATCTTATCTCTCTTGGTTTCAAGACTTGGAAAGCTATAGAGAACCAATATGTTGAACTAGCTAGTGGTCCTTCTTCTGTAGATGAGATTTCTGCTTATGAGGAGAATGAAAAAGAAAGGTATGCTATCTTTAGTGCTCTATCTAAAATTGAACAAACAAAAGTTATTTCTTTAGGCACTGCTTATGAGGTATGGGAAAAATTAAAAGATATTTATGAACGAAATGATAGAGTAAAATTATCAAGGAAGCTAATAGCTAATCACATATTTGAGAACTTGAGAATGGAAGAAGGTGAAGACATTGCAAGCTACTATTAGAGAGTTAAACTTTTAGAAAATGAAATCAAGAATAAAGGTGGTACCATGATAGCTGAAGATATACAAGAGAAGATCTTGATGACCTTACCGAAGAATTACAATGATAAGGTCTCTACTATTGAAGAATTATATGATCCAAATACATTTACTAAAGAGCAGCTGTTTGGCACCTTGACTACATTTGAGATGAGGGTGTTTGGAAAAGAAAAGGAGAAAGCTGAAATAGCCTTTAAAGCAATTAAGATAGGAGATGATTCAGATAGTGATGGTTCAGAAGAGTTGGAAGTAAAATTTACAAGGAAGTTGAAGAAAGATATTGGTAAGTACAAAGTTATGTTACCTTTTAAATGTTTCAGTTGTGGAAATATTGGTCACTAAGCTTCAAGATGTCTAAATAGAGCTACACAGAACAAGAATAGAGATAATAATAATGACAAAAAGGACATGAAGTTCAAGAAATTTTATTATGTTAGAGAAGATGTAGGAATTTCTGATGATGAGTTTGATTTTGAGGATGATAAAGATGAATGCTTCTTTCTATCCTTGGAAATTAAATATGTGCCTGCTAACCATGGAATATGTGCAATGGAATCTAGTCCAGAGAGCAAGAAGGATGAGATGGAAGTTACTCTAGTTACTACTTTTCATGCTAGATAGGATGAAGACTATTAGGTAATTGATAGTGGATTTTTAAATCATATGACTGGAGACAAGAGTAATTTCACTAAACTTGAAAAATATGATGGAGGATTAGTCATGTTTGGAGATGATTCTGGTGCTAAGATTATTGGAAAAGGAAAAATTAGTCTTGATGAAAAACATAGTACTGGTGATGTCTATTATGTTAAAGGTTTAAATCATAATATTTTGAGTGTTGGGAAAATGTGTAGCAAAGTATTTAAGCTCATGTTTTAGGATAACACCTGTGAGATCATAAAAGGGTTCGAAACTGTGGTAGCAGTAGGAAGAAGAACTCATGGAAACATCTATCACATTAAGAGTGGTGATGGTCAGTGCTTTGTTTCTCAGATTAATGAAAGTTGTCTATGGCACCGGAGGATGGGAAATGTAAATTTTGACAATCTGGTGAGGATCAGTTCAAGAGAAATTGTTAGAGATCTACCTAGAATTAAAAAGCCTACAAATTTTATTTGTAGAAGTTGTCAGTTGGGAAAACAAACAAGATGCAACTTTAAAGGAAAAGAACAATCATCTACTAGAATGTTGGAATTGGTTCATACAAACCTTTGTGGTCCTACAAGAATAGGAAGCCCTAATGGTGACAGGTATTTTATGCTTTTGATTGATGATTACTCTAGGATTACATGGGTTACTTTTCTTTGAGAGAAATCTCAAGCTCTAGATAGATTCAAACTGTTCAAAGAAAGAGCAGAAAATGAAGTAAACCTAAGAATCAAATTTTTAAGGTCTAATAGAGGTGGAGAATTCACTATTGGTGAGTTTAATGCATTTTGTGAAGAGAATGGCATAAAGAGACATTATTTTTCTCCCAGAACCCCTTAGCAAAATGGAGTTGTGCAAAGGCAAAATCGAACTATTCAAGAGGCTTCCAGGACAATGATGAAAGAAACAAATTTTCATGATGTGTATTGGGGAGAATCAATCCACACTATTGTTTACATTCTTAATAGAGTTCAGATTAGAGATAACAACACAAATAATCCTTATGAGTTATGGAATGGCAAGACTCCTACTATTAAGTACTTTAAGATATTTGGAAGAAGATGTTACATTAAAAGAGATGATGAGAATCTTGGAAAGTTTGATGTAAGATGTGATGAAGGTATTTTTATTGGATACTTAGCTAATAGTAAAGCATATAGATGCTTCAATAAAATACTGGGGAAGATAGCTAAAATTGATAATGTAAAAGTTGATGAAGCTATGCATAGACCAGTGGAAATAAGTCAAGTTGAACCAGATGAACCTATCTATGGAAAAATACAAGAAAAGGAAAAGGAAGAGAAATAACAAAGTGATGAAGAGGGGATTCCAAAACCTCCTCCTAAGACTCCTAAATAAGTTCAGAAGAATCATCTAGAGGAACAAATAATTGGAGACATAAATGAAGGTGTAAAGACAAGAAACAAAGTGGTTGAGGTAAATTTGTGTTTAATTTCTAAGATAGAACCTAAGACTGTGAGTGATGCATGAAAATATGAGAGTTGGGTTAGAGCAATGAAAAAGGAATTACAACAAATAGAGAAGAATCAGACATGGGAATTGGTTCCTAGACCAGTGAACAATAATGTAATTAGTTCAAAATGGGTATTCGAGAATAAGATGAATGAATATGGTGAAGTGGTAAGAAATAAAGCAAGACATGTATGCAAAGGTTATTCATGGGTTGAAGGAATATATTTTGAAGAGATATTTGCATCGGTGGAAGGAATGAAGGCCATTCAAATGTTCTTGGCATTTTTCAGCTCATAAAGACTTCAAATTTTACCAAATGGGTGTCAAGTCTCAATTCCTAAATGGAGAATTGGAAGAAGAGTTGTACATGGAACAACCAAAATGATTTATGTTATCAAATAAACCAGACATGGTATGTAAATTGAAAAAGGCACTATATGGACTTAAAAAGACTCCCAGATCATGGTATACAAGGTTGGATAGATAATTGACACAACAATGATTCAGCAAAAGCTCTGTGGATAACAATATCTATTTCAAAATTGAGAAAAATAAAATGTTGATAGTTGTGGTATATGTTGATCATATTGTCTTTGGTGGAAATGAAGGTATGTGTAAGAAATTTATGGAGGAGATGCAAAAAGAGTTTGAAATGTCTATGATTGGTGAGTCAAGAATTTCTTCCTTGGACTACAAGTGAATCAAACTAATAAGGGGATATTCATTTCACAATCTAATTATGTCAAAGAATTGTTGAAGAATTTTGGAATGAATGACTCCAAACTAGTCTATACCCCTATGATAACTAGATTTAAACTAGGTAAGGATGATGAATCTTCTAAATTTGATCAGAGCATTAAAAATATATGATTGGTGGACTGCTATATCTTACTTCTACTAGACCAAATATCATGCTTGTAGTATGTTTGGTTACAATATTTCAAGAAAAACCTAAAGAGACACAATTTATAGTTGTGAAGAGGATATTCAGATACCTTACGGGGACTCCAACTTATTGTCTATGGTATCCTAAGGATATTGATTTAACATTGAATTCCTACAGTGATGTAGATTGGTTTAGTTGTGTAGATGATCGAAAGAGTACAAGTGGTGGTGCATTCTTCCTTGGAGGAAGATTGGTCTCATGGTTGAGTAAGAAATAGGATTCAATTTCTTTGTCCACTACAGAAGCTAAGTATATTGCAGCAGCTTCATGTTGTACACAAATACTTTGGATGAAGAAAACCTTGAAGGATTTAGGTGTGATATGTGATGAGCCTATCCCTATATTTTGTGATAATACAAGTACAATAAAAATTTCAAATAATCCAGTGATGCATTCTAGGACAAAGCATATATCTATCAGTTATCATTTTTTGAGGGAGAAGGTGTTGTAGAATGAAGTCAGACTTGAATATGTGTCTACTAAGGAACAGATTGCTAACATATTAACTAAGGCTCTTCTAAAGGATAATTTTGAGTATCTCAAGGAGAAGTTAGGGATTACTACCCCTCCTTCCTTGAAATGGGTGCACATGGAGGTGCATCAATCCAATGAATCTATAGATTCTTCATTTGTTTGGATTGTTGATTGAGGTATAATCCTCAAGGGGAGTAGAGATTTTCATTGATACAGTATCAGATGTGGGTGCACTCCTAAGGGGGAGTGATCAGAGCTATATATGGCAGGAGTTTCATGCAAAAAAATTCTTTGTCATTGACATCAAAGGGGGAGAGAGATTCATGTGAAAAAGTCGAAAGGGGGAGAGAAAATATTGTAAGAGAAGAGAGTGCAGAAATTCTTGTCTAATATGAAAAAGAGGGGGAAGAAGAAGTATGAGAATGTGTATGCTATCTTTGATGGTTTTCACATCATGTGTTGCCATCAATGAAAAAGGGGGAGATTTTTAAAAATATGAATATGTTTGGTGGTGTTGTCATTAATTTTTCCATTGATGTCAACTCATTTCAAAGTGATTGTAGGTGGTACATGTATAGTTGAGATACTATAGAAGTGTTGAGAGTACATGGAGCTATATTTATGAAGTTTCAATTGTGTTGATGCCAAGTGCTTTTAAGAAAATTAATAAATAATAAAGATTGTGTAGTGTGTGTGTTTTGAGTGTTCTCTGGTAATGTGCTCTACTTTTCTTCTATGTTGATCATATGCTTGTGTGGATCTGTGGTAATTTTTAAGAGCTTCAATGGATAATATATCCTAATTTTTATATTTTGGATAGATGGAGAGTGAAAGATGTTTCCACCGGTGTGTGAACTAGTTTAGCATAACTATTTGTATGTGGATTGGGAGAGATGTTTTTGCTCCACAATCTTCTAGTGTTTTGTTTCAAATCCTGCATATCTGGAAGAAGTTTAATATTGATGTTCTCTAATTTTTGGAAAATGTGCTTGTGGTTTGGTGCTTTGGAAGGCTTGTTCCAGAGCTATAATGTTTGGACTAATAAAGGGTGTTTTGTGAATGAAGGTTTTTATAGCTGTTGCGGATGTACTTGAAGGTTTCTAAAGAATGTTCAGTGTCTAGTGAAGCGTGTTGTTTGTTCCACATGTGATCATCTTGCTATGGATGTGTGTATTTCAAAGTTCATTGGTGTTTTCATTAGGTTTGGCTGACCTGGTGTTTACATGTTACATAGAGATTTGCATCGATTTAAGGAAGCATGTGATTGATCTAAGATGTTATTTGGGTCCTAATTAAATATGTAATTGGTCATCTCTCATTCTTATCCACCATGGTAATGTTGAGTAGTTGACCTAATTTGAATTTGTAAAATGAAAATTATGTAGCTGACCTTGGAGAAAGTTTATAGGGTTGAAGATGTTATAAAAGAAAGTAAATATGTTTTCAAATTGAAAGGAAAGCAAGTAAAGTGTGAAAATAAGTGCAAAAAGTAGATTATGTAATATTTAATCAGGGCAGTAGTACTTTGATGTGTTAGATTCCTAAAAGAAATGAGTTGATGGTGTCTGTAATTCTTTGATCAATCTGTGACTATGTGGAACCTATTGTGGTGGATCTTTATTTATATTTTATTTATTTGTATGCAATGAGCCTTTGTATTTGTACGGTGAGTCCTTTTAGGCAGTGAGCCCTCTAGTAGTGAGCCTTTGTATCTGATATTCCATTGATACTATATTGTGAGTTATCCTCACCGTGGTTTTTCCCTCATTGGATTTTCCATGTAAGTCTGGTGTCTTTGGTGTTTGCTTTTTGTTATCTGCATTTCATGTTTACACTCAATAATAGATTAAGTTAAAGTGGAATTGATTAAGGTTAGAAGTAAAGTAATTTGGTACAACTAATTCACCCCCCCCCCTCTCAGCTGTCTTGTGCATTTCAACATTTTCAGCATATGTACCAATTCTAAGTTCATTGGCATCTTTTGGAATTTTCAATAAAAGTTGCACATAGCCTTCAACTTCCTCTTCTATAATTTCATAGCCCAAGGGTTGAATCTAGACAGTCCAAGGTTCAACCACTTCAACCATACATTCATCAAAATAAACTCAGATTCTCAAATGGTTATCATCGGAGAAGTTCACACAAACCATAATCTGCACCATTTGCAACCATGTCATAACCAGTATAGATTGTTGTAGCAGACACAAAGTTCTCTATGTTTGTGAGTTAGATTTTGTGTTTGATCATTATTGATGCATACTTCATAGCTATATTTGTAATAGGATTTGTTGTAAGCACCCTTTTATCATATGTAGCACTGATGAGTTCCATCACCACTTCATTTTTCATTGCTTTCAACACTAGTACTGGTCTGTTATCACAGAGTCTAGTAACTACCTTGGTTACTTCCTTAGTTATCAAATGGGGTTTGTTATTCCATAAGAATTGATCATGTATTCTACTAAGGATTTGTTTAACATACTGATCATCCATAGTGGAATAGAAATTAGGGAAGGAGATTCATCGGTCCAACTTCTTTGCCACAATATTTGAATACTCACGTTTTACCATGAATTCATCTCCAGTGAGATCATTCATCCTCATATATATCAATTTTTTGTGATTAAATTCCTTAGTCTTAACCCTAATTTACATCATGGTATCATTAGTAGGCATGACGTTATGGGAATTGATGATAAGGTTCCCATTGGGTTGTCTTCAAAAACATTCATTAAATATTTCCTTTAGGAGGGTCTAGGTCTTTCTGATGCTTTCACTACTATAGGATTTGCCATTTTCAACACATTAAGCTCTAATATATTTAGGAAGAGAATTTACACAAGCTCACAACAACACAGAATTGAAAAATACCTTTTTCCTTCACAAAAAACTGAAGCTAGGATTTGCACAACTCACACTTCAAATCTCCTCAAGAATGTTCCAAATCACTCTCCACTTCCTTCAAATGCTTAAATGATTAAAATTCCTTTACAATATCTCTTTATAGATCAATTTGATTACCTAATTCACATTAAATGCGATGAAATTTGAAAAGCTGGCAAAAACCCTTCAGTTGCACTGAAAAACCCTAATATACTCCATAAACGAGCATGCTTGCACTTTTTCTTCCAATTTCTTTTTCATAACCTCTTCCTATTCATTCCTAACACCATATCCCCATGCCGAAGACTAGCATGCCCAAAATCAGGGGTTTCAAATGATTTTATGTTAAAGCTCCCCCTAAGACCATGCTAGGTCTAATTCCCAGAGGAATTGTCTGTACTAGATGAGGGCACAAATGCATCTTAATATTTTGTCTCTTCTTTATTTTTCCATATCTTGTTCATTTCTTGCTTAACCTCTTCTTATCAATATTCTTCATGGGTTCATTCTTCTTTACTAAAGCATATTGCTTTCCCTTTTTACTTTTGTATACCCTTGAAATATGTCTCGGTTGTTGCAATTGTAGCAAACAACATTTATTTGATTTGTTTGACTTCCATTAATCCTTGACCTGCACTGATTTTCTTTATGCCCAAACTTGTTGCAAGTATAACAGTAACCAAAAAAGGATTGATTCACTCTACCTCCATTAAACCAGTTCATCATCTAAGTTTTGCATTCACTAGCTATATGTCCAATCTTATTACAAGCATAACATTGTCCAGAGAAGGAACCAGAAAACTGATTCATCCTACTTCTACACTCAGTTGCCCTATGACCAAATTTATTGCATGAAAAACAAACACTATTGAAATATGGATACCTTTGAGCATTTGGTTTTCTGATAAGTCTTCTTGGATTTCTTGTATGCTTTCCTTTACCTTGAGTGTTTTGATTGTTCATAGATTTTAAGCTTTCACCTACTTCTAACCCCAATCCATCTTTGTCTTTAGATTTTTTTTGTCCTACAATTATTTCATCAAGCTTGGTGGAGCTTGTCTTAAAAATTTCTTCATAAACTTTATATTTTTCTAGATCTTCTCTTAGGTTCATGACTTCCTATTCAAGCCTAGATCATTCATTGGACTTGCTTTGCACTGTTGCATTCAATCAATCTTCAATTGTCTTCTTTTACTCCACTTGCACCTTTAGTTAGGTAACTTCTTCATTTGCTTGTTTTAATTTCTCACTAACTTCTTTTTGATGTGTTTTTATGTACCTCTCAACATAGGCAATGCATAGGTGCATCACCTCTCTTGAAAGATAATCTTCCACAATCAAATTGTAGAACATTATCCCAAGGTCTCTCGGATGTCAGGTCATGACAATGCTGGGAATATCTTAGTTGATATATGATGTGATTTTGTTGGTAATCATAGGGTAGAATTACGTAAACTAAGCTAGTGGATAATTTGATCTACGAATAGAGCTCTTAGGATGGGAAATTATTGTATTCAACTGTAGGTTCAAACATCTATCTTGAACTCTATTTTCTATTTTAAGTTTTGGCTTTACAATGTGCAATGAACCTTAGCATAGGTTACCTATTAAAAAAAAGGAAAAAGAGTAGGGAAGAGAGCAAGTTCCTGGACCTACAACTATGAATTAATAGTGATCATGGAGACTTCTACTATGGCTAGTTTCCTTAAAATAGAATTTCACTTAACCAGAAGTTTCATAGTATCATGAAACCTATGCTATCTTCTAAGGACTGCAGATGTTTTATCATTCATTCACCATACATATGCATAAAAAAAGATAAATTTTAGAGGAATATTTAAAATTGAAGTCCAGACTAACTTTGCACAGCCATTTACTAGCAGCAAATGACCAAAAGTATGGACAAGAAAAGCATCTACACAGCAGAAATCTTCACAATCAAGAACAACATTACTAAATCTACCAAAGTTGACTGAAAGGAAACCAGAACAGTGAAGTAAATCTAACTAAATCTTTCACTTATGAGATAAGAATCATGAAACATGGGAAGAAATCCAAAAATGCATCAAATTCAATGTATTTCTATTGCAATTTTTTCAACATGTCTTTACAACAATTCAACCTTTCTAAAATGAGAGGAGGCTCCCCTATTTACAATGTTTCAAAATTAGAACATGTGGCCAATATTGAATTACATTTGTGTGGCCACAATTCACTATAATCTAGGGTTCTACCTACCCCCAATATATTACAATTTAAAAAAACATCATTTGTCTTTATCCTTCTTTTGTCTTTTGTGGTAGTACTATAGCATTTTGTCTTTTTGTTGATTGCTCTTTGTTGTAGCTACTCTTTTGGAAGTTCTTCATCAACAATAGGGTTTCCCTCCTGCTTCTTCATAGTTGCATACTCCATGAACCTCAAATCACCGGTTGGAGCCTATCAATTTCTATGACATCGAACTTTAGCACTTTGTAACTCCATTCCTTGGAATTGTCAATGAGCTTCTTAGAATTGGTACTTCATTTGGTCCTTGTCCTCCCTACCTTGAGGAGATTTGGAAATTATTTTCCCTTTGTCTTGGACTACCCTTAAAGCTTCTGCACTAGATTCCATATATCCTGCACAAAGAGACGGGAGTTAATAAAGAAAATTAAATATGGGGGATGCTGCCTCGAGCAAATACCTACAAATCAAGGTTAAAATAAACAACTTGGTCAAAGTAACATTGCAAGGAAAATGGATGACCCAAGCCCCAAGGGTCAGACTTCCCCTACCATAATGTTGTTTTAGAAGGGCGAATAGGGTAGGGTGTCCTGAATGATCTTTTTTGGTCTTGGATTTGGATGACAAAGGCTCCATGAGGGAGAAGGTCAAAATTAAGCACGTGGGTCAAAGTTCATTTCCAAATTGGAGGTCATTTGAGTTATCATTGAGGCTTTCAGGCTCAAAATAGAAGGAAAGCCATCAAAGGTTTGTTGTTTGAAACAGCCTTAGGCAAATGGCACTCCGGAGGCGGCGTTTTGAGGTTCGGAACCCGGAGGTCAGAAGGGCGGACCAGTTTAGCTATTCAAGACGGTGGGGGCAAGACAAAATTTTGGGGATAGAGGTTTGGTTGGAAGGGTCTGAATGATGTGAGGACTTTTTATTTCATTATCAAAACCTTGAGCATCAAGGAAATGATCGGGACCTGGGGGCTAGAAAGATTCCAGGAGATGATCGTGCATAACGGCGGAATAGTGATGACGGTCTGAGGATGAAAGTCCAGAGGCCGAGATCTGAAGGTGACTTGGAGTTTCCTTCCATTTGGAATCCAAAGGCCATTTGAGGATCAGAGCCTGATGATCAGACGGACGAAGCAAGGATGTCATTTTTGAGAAACACTAAATTGAAAGGGGAGTCCCAGAGTTCGGAATTCGAGGGAAGCTTCATCATCAAGGAAATTTTGACCAAGTTAATGTCATGACCGGAGAGAGTCTCAAGCTCGAAGATTATGGTCACCTACACTAAAGAACAACGATGGGATGGCAGGATTCTGATTTTGAATCTGGGTTTTCCAAGAGACGCTTTCGAAAATTCAGACAAGTGGGTTTTCAAGGTGGGAATTTTTCCTTTCAGGTTACTCAAACCTTTCTCCCTTATTGTTTAGTTTTTTAATTATAAAGCTTAGAAAATGGAAGGACTGTTAGTACAATGGTCATATCTCGAGGGCCTGGAGAAGCGAGATGTTGAATCCTCAAGGAACGATGAAGGTGAAGGTCGGGTGCGGAGCTGGCAAAGGTTGGGGTCGCACTGTGTTTATTCGTTCTTCCTAACATGTGAAAATGACATGTAGAAACTTTCTTAAATAGCCCCTTAATTCATTTAAAACCACCTAATGAATGTTGGTATGATGGCCAGTGAGGTAGGTGAGTTTGAATTTCAGAAGGGGGGTAGGAGAACCGGAGCTCAGGGGGTTAGAAAGATGTTGGAGCATGGTTGTGCGGGATGGAGAAAGCGTGAAGGAAACCCAAAAGAGGGAGACCAAAAGAGGGAAACCCGAAAGATGGAGCCCAAAGGGCGAAGCCTGAAAAGTGGAAAGTGGGGAGCGGGAAGGCGAAGGGTGAAGCCCAAAACTAGGAAGAAGAAAGCGAGAAGCCTGAAGGGAAAAGCCCAAAAATTGCAAAGCGGGGAGCGAGAAGGCGAAGGGAGAAAGGCGAAAGAAAGAAGCTCGAAGGGCGAAGCATGAAAAGCAGAAAGAGAGGAGCGAGAAGGTGAAGGGAAAAAGGAAAAATCAAGAAGAAGAAAGCAGGAAGCTCGAAAAGTGGAAAGCAGGTAGTAGGAAGGTGAAGGACAAAAGCGAGAAGCCCAAAAAGTGTAAATAAGAAAGCGCGAAGCCCAAAAAATGGAAGACTTAGCAATTTTTACTTTAGGGGGAAAAATATGGTCAACCAAAATGAGACTTTGAAGGGTGCATTGACCAAATAGGACACTAAAATGAGGGGGCACACAAAACAATATGGAAATAAAATGACCCATTAAGGCAGAAGAAAGAGAGGGTCCCCATTCCGAATGAGGCATGTGCTCTATAATCACAACACTTCTTTGAGTCTTTCTTTTGAATTTCTTCAATTACTCTTTCAATTTTTGGATGCATTCATTTGCTTCATCAAGATTTTCTTTTAGATCTTTGTTTTCATTTTCAACTTTGTCAAGGTCATCAAGGGTTGTCTGGAGTTCTACTTTATCATCCATTTGTTCAATCTTCAAGATCTCCCTCAAGTTGTTAGGCTTCTCCAAAGGAACCAAGCTTTGATACCAATTGTTGAATATCCAAGATACTGAGAGGGGGGTGAATCAATATCTTCTTAAAATTATTGAACAAATACCATCCACTTATTTCAAATCATATAATAGTTAAGATAAGCAGGAGCATTAATAGAAACGTGAAAACACACAACACATGAACACCAAGATTTTTTCGTGGAAAACCCAAAATGGGAAAAACCACGGTGAGGGTTAACTCACAATATAGTATAGCTAGTTATAAGATATTACAAAGGGTGGCTCACTTCCAGGACTCACTATCCAAAAGAGAGGCTCATTGCCTACAACAGATACAGTAAAAAAATGGTTTACAGCTAGAGAATGAACTGATAAAGATACACCTCACAAGTGCAGATTCAGTTCCTTTGAAGCACAAAGAATTCACATGTCAGTAGACCAATATTCGCTCTTTTCGCACTGACATTCAATCCACAAATATACATACACTATTCACACTTCATACATTTCAATCTCCAAAGTATCTTTTATAAATATTTGACTTGTCCCCAAGTGCCAATTAGGTCAGCTCCAAGAAAATACAAAAACTTCTCAATAACAATTCAAGTGTGTATCACACTACATCATGTCGGCATGGATTTCTCAAAAAACAATTAATCCATTACAAATTCAACCACTTATTAGGTCAGCCAGAGATAGAACTAATAATAAAATTTAAACAACAAAATGATGCCAACATCGAACACGAGCACCTTTACACATGAGATTCTGAACATGCATGCTTCCATCAACCAAAAAATGACAATCATCAGAGGGGAAATGTAGACCAAAATACCAGAGGACATTTCTGCATTACCGGTTTAGAATACCATATCATCTTGACTTTGAACTTGTAGTTGCAACTCATATATCATGGTGGCATCAATGAACACACACAGACTGCATTAAGAGATGTGTTCTTCTTCATTCTTCCAACAAAGTTGAGGTTTGGATTGACATGTTGTTGTGATGGAGGTTGGTTGGTTTTTAGATTTGACCCAAAAGGTATGTTTTTATTTGGTGTACTGTTGGTTGTTTGGGTTGGCACTCTATATGGGGAAATATAAATCCTTATTGTCTTATTTGGTGGATTTTAATTTTGGTTTGTGTTTGTATTGGTTGACGATGCGGTATTTTGGGTGGATGATACGGAAATAAAATTATAAAAGTCATACACATGGATCTAGAGAATGAAGCAAATGAATTGAAAAATGTGGGACTTGGTCCTTGAGATGTTGCATGTGTTCTTTTGGTCCCAAAATGTTGGAGTAGGGAGAATGTGTGTAGATGTCACATTTTGTGCAGTTTCCCCGAGAGGCATATTGGTGTACATTTGTTGTGAGGAGGGTGACCTTGTGAAAATGTGTTATGAGGAGGGTGACCTTGTGAGAATGTGTTATGACCTTGACCTTGAGTTTGTTTTTTTGTTGTTCCCTCTACAATTTTGGAAGTGCCAAAACCAAAGGGAATCTTGACACCATTTTGAGCAAGTTCTAGAAAGTATTTATTAGGACTTGCTTTGACCATTTCTTCTATGATATGCACTATCTTAGGATCTTTGGAAGTGTATTCAATCACTTCGAGAGTTGGACTTTGGTTAACCTCATTCAACATAAGATTGGAAAATGGGTTTAGAATTTCATCTTGTGATGTTTGAGGTTGGTTTGAGGATGTCCCAAAGTTCATGATGCTAGTTCAGTTAAAATTGTGGTCATATGAGGAATCCATGTCTTTTCATTTCCTTTGTGACCTAGTGAAGACCATATAAGACTTGTGACCTTGAGAATTTTGGAATGAATGCAACTAAGGATGAAGATTCAAACTAAGGATGAAATATGATAATTAAACTATGTTATATTTTTGGATTTTTTTGAATATAAGAATGCAATATGGGAGTGCAACTATGACTACATTCGGTATGAAAAGTGACAATGAGACAATAACTATGCTTATTCTTGGATGGGATGCAAGATGATAAGGGAACTAAGACTATGCTTATGCTTAGATTGAGATATGAAATTTTGAACCTTAAAAGGAGGATGCTAAGCAAAATATGATGAACCAAAGTAACAACTCTAAATTTCAAGACCTCAAGAGGATAAGAACCAAGATGATGATGATGATGATGATGATGATTAGATAAGAGGTGAGCCTAAACTAGACACATGTGTTATAGACCCAACCTAATAATAAGATAAATGACATATGATAAGGTAAGACATCTAAATATGAGACTATGGTTTGTTCAATAGTGTGATAAGCCTCCTAATCTTAAGACCCAAAGATGATGATGGGATGAGGTAGAATGTGATGTATGCAATCTTAAAACTATGCAAGCTAGCCTAAGCTGAAATGCTATGAATGGACTAGTTTATCTTAATTAAGTCTCAGATCTAAATGTACAATCATTGTTTGTAAGGAAAATGAAAGTTGTATGTACATATATTTCCCCAATTTTTTTGATTCTGATAGATGTAGTGTTTAAAGCCACAAATGTGGTGTATGACCAGTTAATTGCAATGCAAGACCGGTAAATTGTGGTGCACAAGAAAATGTAAGTTTCTGAATTCCTAGGGTTTTTGATAGATGCATCATTTTAACTATTAATTATAGGGTACTATTTTATGATTGTAGTGTTCTACTTTTTGGCCTAAAATTAATGTTTTCTAGGTTGTTTTCCATTTTTCAGAATTTCTAGATTTGATCATAAAACATAACAAACACTTGAAAAATAGATTTGGTCAATTTTGACTCTTTGATTTTGTGGTAGGTGAGTATTTTATAAGTTTTCTTCCACAAAACCCACTTGGACTTGGTTCAAAACAATACAAACAAGCACAACCTAGCTAGTAGTAATAGGGTTATCTACTAAAGTTTGCTTACCTCACCTTTTGGGTGATTTTAAATTTGAGAACAAGGACTGGGTGAAGCTAAAGTATTCCCAAGTTCATGGACCACCTTAGCACCTCTCACCTTCAAAGGAATAAATCCAAACAATGAATGGTGCCACCTCAACGAAGCACCGGAGGTGGTAAGTAACTTCTCATGACAATGCTATCACGATGCACCAATAATATTAGTGGCCAAAAGAGGTCTTAGGTTTCTAAAAATAATGGGTCTTACTCTCTTTTGAACTCCAAAGACCATCAGTGCATAGACAACAATGGAAGATCAAAATCTCTAACCCGCATGCGGAATCACCCGCGACCCCATGACCCACACCCTACATGAATAGCCAGTTTGAGCTCACCTTTCAATTTCTACCCTTTTATATAGTGTACTGGAGGCATATACATTGGGGGTTATTTGTAGGGGTGAAACACATTGGTAGGCCCACCCCTACTGAAAATAAAAAAGGAAGTCTTATGCAATGCTCTTTCTCATCACCCAAGAATCACACGTAACACAAGGGGAGAGGATACTTTACCTAAACATGTAACATGCCCATTGTTCTACCTAGTAAATAGACTAATTTTTATCCACGTGTAATTGACTATGAATATAATGTAAAAGAAATAAAGTTTTTTCTTTTATATTCAATAATAAATGCATCATTTTTATTATAACTTTATCCAAACTTTCCATTACATAATCAAAGAATCATTCCAACAATAAAAGTGTGCTTTAACTTTCCATAAATATATTTAAGATAACATTTTTTATTTAAAAGTTCCATATAGATGGATACATGGTTATATATGGAGCTTCAAAAATTTGACATGAACTAGAAATACAAACTATTATAGATGTCCCAGCATTGATGCAAAAATTCTAGATGTCCCTTTTTTTTGGTGCATGCCTTCTATTTTTCCCTAATACTAGTGCATACATCTTCAATTATTTTGAACAATAAATACCAATGGTTCAAAATTTCCTTCTCCCAAATATTTTTCACTAACTCCATTAGGAGAAGCGTCACTTAAGTGCTTTTCCACCAACCATGGACTTACTGTGGTCCCCAATACATCTACCAAACTTAGTAAGATGGCCCTCTCTTCAACGAAGAGATTGGTTTGGTAACCTCATCCTTCAAATAGCCTTTTCTAACCATAGTGATGTGTCCTAAACATCTAGAGCTACCATAATGTCTACTACCTCATGTATGATTATCCTAGCCTTGAATGTAAATTGGATCACATAGTGAACTGATAGTGTGTGGCTACCAACACTACTTTGGCCAAAGATTCATCACCCAATATAATAAATAATTAAATAACTTTCAAAATACTTGCAAGCATCAAAAAACACATAAAAAATAATCTTTCCAACATGGCATCATAATAAACAATCTTTCCAACATAATGACAAGGGAGTAGAAATCAGCATGCCTTTTTAAAGCTCCAACTGAATAATCTTTCTTCCTAGATTAATGGCTCAATATCACTTGCAACTTCCACTTCGAACAACCTAAATACCTCTACTAGCTTCTCTCTAGATATCTCAACAAATCCAACATAAAATAACAAGAAACTCTCTACCTCACAAATCTCAACTCGCTTACACATAAACTGTAGTAGAATAACACAAAGAAATTCAGATTGATAAGTATAACAATTGGTAGAATTAGCACCTCTATTTATAATAAATTGTGAGGAACCGAAGGCTACAAACAAGTTAATATTTATGCCATCTTTCTAACCTCATGCAATAACTCACCAAGATAACTCATATTTTTGCAACACATCATATTCCTAATAATTTAAATGGTTGAGTCAACTCGATATAAGGGACAACAAGCTCAAAATAAGTTTCCTAATTCAAATTCCTTCACATGATGCTTCCAAGTTTGCTTTTGACCGAGTTTCAATGCTATTTGAGAGGCTTGATCGTTACCACCCCTGGGTCCTACACCTATAAAGCATTCCAATCAATAACATGGTTATCACCTAGTCTATACTTTTTAAGATACGGGACATGAAAGATGTTATGCATCCTTGCAACAGCTAGTGGAAAGGCAATCTTATATGCAATAGGGTTGATTTCCTCAAGAACTTCAAAAGGTAAAACGTAGCACAGAGCTAGTTTGGATGACTTTCTAAACTTGATAGAACTCTTGTGAGGTTCAACTCTCAACAATACCCTATCCCCTACTACAAAATTCCTAGGTACTCGTTTAGAATCAGTGTAACTGTTATGCCTCTCGTTAGCTTCTACTAATATCAGCTTGATAATTCCAACTAGTTCCTCCATTTTTTATAACATCTTTGTCCCAAGGCTTATCCTATCTTCCAGCTTATCCTTGGTAATAGGAGTTCAACACTTCCTACCATATAATTCTTCAAATGGAGCTATCTTGATCATAGAATGATAGGAGTTATTATATGCAAATCACACCAAGGGTAGGTAATCGTCCCACTTGTATTGTTGATCCATACAATAAATTCTTAGTAAGTTTTCTAATACTTGGTTCACCCTTTTAGTTTTCCCATCTATTTTTAGATGATAAGAAAAACTTGTGTTCCAAGTGAAGGAAACAAGGTCTACCAAAATCTGGATGTCACTCTAGCATCTCGATCATAAATTATCTTTTCAGGAATCCCATGTAATCTAAATATCTCTTGAATAAACTTGTGTGTTAAAACAAGAGCTCCATCGATCAAATTCCCTGGTATGAAGTGAGATACCTTTGTAAGCTTTTCAACCACTACCAAAATGGCATTGTGCTTGTTCCTTGACATAGGGAGACCTTGCACAAAATCCATGGTAATAAATTTCCACTTACTTTCTAGAACTTCATGTGGATACAATAGTCTTGCGGGATGATGATGCTCGACCTTCACTCTTTTGCACTCTAAGAAACTTGATACAAATATTGTTGCATCTCCTTTCACACCCTTCTAGAAATATAATGGTTTTACATTGGCTAACATCTTAGTTACACCTAGATGTCCTAAATATGGTGCATTATGAAATTATTTATATTCCATGCTCCTTAAGTCCCTAATATTAGGTACATAAATCCTTCCCTTAAATCTCAATAAACCATTAGGTTTTAAGTGATATCCTTCATACCTTTGATCTTTTGGATTGTCTATGAGTGCTTGCTTAACTTTCTCATAGAACTCATCACCTCTAGATTTTTAAAACACTTGATCCTTGAAGTCAAATTGGATTGATATAATAGAGTACATATACCTCCTTCGATTTAAGGCATCGGCAACTCGATTATCTCTTCCCTTGATATAACTAATGTTGAAATCATAGTCAAATATCAATTTCCACCATCTCTTTTGTCATACATTGAGATTGGATTGGGTAAACAAATACTTTAGACCATTATGATTAGCCTTCAGTTTAGATGGTTTTCCCAACAGATAATGTCTCCACATTTGTAATGCATGGACAACTATTGGTAACTCTAAATCATGTGAAGCATAATTTTTTTCATACGGTTTCAACTTCCTTGATTCATAAGCTATGACTTGCCACTCTTTCATTAATACTCCACCTAATCCTTCTCTAGATGCATCTGTAATAACTACAAAGTTACCATTTAGATCTGGTACTTTTAGTATCAGTGTTGTGGTTAGCCTTTCCTTAAATTGGTCAAATGTTGCTTGACACTTTTCAGACCACTCAAACGTATTCCCCTTTCTTTGCAATGACATGATGGGAAAATCTATTCTTGAAAATTTTACGAAAAACTTATGGTAATACCCAGCCAAACCAATAAAGCTTCTAACTTCCTACATGTTCTTGGGTTTTGGCCACTCTAACACTTCTTTTATGTTTGTTAGATCTACCACAATACCATCCACCAAAATTATGTGACCCAAATACTATAATTTCTTCTAGAAGAAGGTACACTTCAAGATTTTTTTGTATAACTTATGCTCTCTCAATTATTGGAGAACAATATCTAGATGCTTGAGATATTCTTGTTCATTCTTAGAGTAAATTAAAATGTCATCCAAGAAGACCAACACAAACTTATCCAAACAGTCTCAAAATACATTGTTCATTAGGTTCACAAATTTTTCTAGTGTTTTTGTCAGCCCAAATGGTAAAACTGTGAACTCATAATGTTTGTATCTAGTCTTGAAAGCAGTTTTGTAAATATCTTCATCCTTGATTCTTAGTTGATGATACCCAAAACGCAGATCAATCTTTGAAAATGTTGTCACTCCTTGCATCTGATCAAAGAGATCATCAATACATGGCAATGGATACTTATTATTTATTGTTACTTTATTCAGTAACCGCTAATCAATACATAAGTGCAGTGTACCATCCTTCTTCACAAACATCATTGGCAGTCCCCAGCGTGAAACACTAGGTCTTAACAATCCTTTAGATAAGAACTCTTCTAGTTGTGCCTTTAACTCCATTAATTCAGTTGTGTTCATCCTTTAAGGTAGTTTCAATATTAGTTTCAACCCTAGTACTATGTCGATAGAGAAATCAAATATCCTCTTTGGTGGTAATTTAGACAATTCTTCTGGAAATACATCCACAAACTTCCATAAAATAAGATATTTTTTCATATCTGATTTTCTATATTCCAATACTTCATCTTTTTCAATATCTTGGGAGTCTTGAGGTCCATAACATACTATATCATCTTGAGAAATGAATTCCTTGAATTCCTCAAGCTTCTCTATTTTTACTGCACAGAGTTGACAACCCTTATTCTCCGCCCTATTTATTTGTACAACAAATATCTATTGTAACTTAACCTCTCTAGGTGTTTCTTGTATTGATGCCCAATTACCTAGATTGTCTAAGCATTTGACTATTTTAGCATGAAAATCTACCTTAGCCCTATATTTCCATAACCAATTCATCCCTAAGATGGCATCATAAGAACCTAAGGGGGCTACGTACAGATTTAATTCCATTGAGAAACTTGGAAGTTGAAATCTTTCTTTGAATAGACATTGACTTACTTCAGCTCTTGTCTGGTTTGCATATTCTACAACCCAAGACTTTTTCATGTAGCGAAATTTTCTAGACATTTGACTTGATACTCTAGGAGAAATGAAATTTTCAGTTGCACCAGTATCTATTAAAATTGAAATGGGAATTCCAAACAAAGTACCTAAAACTTCTACTGGAGTAATATGGCACTTTGCTTGTCAAGTATCCATAGAAGCATGAATCCTTTATTGGAATGTAGCTCTTTGAGGTGGAAGAGAGTTACCAAGTGATTATGTCCCTGATGGTTTACTTGGAAAATTACTTGCATAGTGATCCCCACCACATTTAAAGAATCCCTTCACTAGTTCCCTCCTTTTCATAGGTCTTCCAAAATTACTTTCATTTCCACCAACATTTCTTTTGTAGTTATTGTTGTTTCCTCTTTTTTCTCTCCTTGGTTCACTCCAATTATTTTGGGGTACTCTATCCCTTTTCTTTTGAAAAATTTTCCCTTCACTAGGCTTCATTAGACCTTTATTATTCTACATCTAGATGATCTTATTTTTATTTCTCTCTTGGTAGTTTGAGATAGACTTAAGCCTTTTTTCCTGCTTAATTTCCTTCTTGTATACCAAATCCATAGTAGTTGGACCATGCATATCTACCTCACCACCTATTTGCACATTTTGACCCATGATAAACTTTCTTATATTTAATTTATTTTCCTTTTGGTACATAGGTATTTAATTTAGAAGTCGAGTTAACTTCTATCAATACCCATTCACTAAGGAGTCACCCCGCCTCAGGTTTTGGAAGTCAATGAGATTTTGTTCATAGAAGAGTTGGGGCAACCATCACTTTCAAAAATTCTCTAAAAACTTGCTCAATGTGAGACTTAAAGAACTAATCCAAAGCTCCATTTTCTTACTCATCCACTAGTCGGACGCTTCACTAGCCAATTAAAATGCTCCCCATACGGCTTTAGTGACCTCAAAGTAATTTATGATTTTGAAATACATCCATTTCCATAAGCCATGCTTCTTCCACATCTCCAATAGCACTACCTTCAAATTTTGGTGGTATGATCTTCCTCATGTCACGTGATAACTCACTTGCCAAACACTTCCTTTTGGTTCCCTCAAAATATGATTGTGACCTATCAC
Organism: Sequoiadendron giganteum; assembly: GCA_007115665.2. NCBI lineage: Eukaryota > Viridiplantae > Streptophyta > Pinopsida > Cupressales > Cupressaceae > Sequoiadendron > Sequoiadendron giganteum. The sequence continues at coordinate 464,992,472 of CM021104.1, read as the reverse complement.
TCTCTTGATCACTAGATTTAGTATGGTTATAGGAATCCTCCCCTTCTTCCTCATTGTTCAGAACTTCTTCATTATTTGGGACTTCTTTCTCCTCTCTTTCCTTTCCCCTAACTTCATGTTTGAGGTTTCCTATTTTTATTCTAGTTTCATCTATGATAGCCAGAATATGGTCCAACTTAGCTTTTGCATTCTCGGTGCCTTGACCTACTTCTTGACTCTGACCTACTTCTTGTCCTAACCATTTTTCCAAGAATATTTATACCTTAATGTTTCATTTAAATTATATCTATGAAGGTTTTCTCAATGCTAACTGTTGATGCCAAAATTTGACAAGGTAACATCCTTATGTGGGAAACTCAGCTAAAGGGGGTGCCTTTTGCGCTAAACTGAGTGACCTCTAGATTTTAAAGAAGTTGGCTTCTTCTATAACTGGGGTTTTGAATGGGAAAAGGAAGCAGATATAAATTAAAGAGATCTAACTAGGGTGATGCACCAAAATTTAGATGTAAGGCATGATAGACCTATTTTAAAGATATGGTGTAAGGGCCCATCTAAGCGGTCTGCTATGTTCAGAATAACCACCAATAAATAGAAAGACCTGAGTAATTCATTTCATAATATAAAATAAGTTGCATAGAGTTTTACTGAATAGAAATATTCAAAGACATGGTTTTAAGTTCATAATTCTGTTCAAATCATTGAAGTTGCAAACAAACTATTCAGAAACAACACAATATAATGTTATCAATAGCTTAAGAAATAGAAAGGCCAAATTACAAGGGCACAGTCTATGAGTCTTTACAATCATATAAAAAGACAAAGGCCTGGTGTCTCCCAAATTCTCCCGTAGATATTTTTAACATATTGGAACCCCTTACTCCTTGAAAGAAGTAGCATATATAGCAAAGGACATCCACCACCTAAGAGCCCCTAATAGAAATGATTCCTCATCATGAATCATAATACTTGCAACAATGATTCATCACTGTCATTGTAATAGAAATATTTCTAAGCATGAACCCAGTCACTTGCTATCCAAGTGCATCCCATGCAAATGATGGAAATGGTCCATCCTACCATGTGTGAACATGTGGCACAACATAGCAGCATAGCATTCGCAACACTCCTTCCTTCATGTAGTTTTGCCAAAGGGGTGCATGGCGGTATTTCGCAGCCCAAATATCATCCTCACTGACCTTTGATGAGAGATTGTGATGAGAAGACATGTGGCAATGTTCTTCCTATCACCACTGCTTGAGGGGCCCACCAAAATTTCCACGGGCAAAGGCTAAGTGGCAAGCAATCGAAACCCAAAGGATAAAGGAAAGGAATCTTCCTTTGTTTGTGATTCAGTGACACATGGTAGCATTTAGTAGGGAACATTGAAAGGTTGGTGTGAAGGCTATTTAAAATTCATTGGGAATTGCCGAAATCCAAGAAAAATAATCAAAACAACCCGAAGGGATTATGGGGATATATTAAATATCCACAACTTTTGGTGACTATCAGGGGTGTTCTTCTTGCGGAATGGTGAATCCAAATTTCTCTAGTTTTGAAACTTGGGCTTTATTCATTGGGCATTGGAGTCAGATTTTAGAAAGAGTGACCTGCAAGGGCAGCCAATCGGCCTTAGAAGGCATTGATATGGTGTGTAGGATCCTATGTGCCTCGAGTAGGTCGATTACCTCTTTAAAGGGTAGAACTAAACATATTTTGGACCTATCCTCAAGCTAGAAAAGTAGCCCTGTGATTTGATTAGTTACTCCCTTAATGTCCTTGATGGTATGAGGTTGGATGAAACTCTGAAACACTGATAAATTTTTCTTCCTCTCCTAAATTTTGGCTGCGATTTTCTCTGTGGTAGCCACTGATCCATCAGGAAGAAAAGGAGAGAGCAATCCCATCTACATTAGTCAAGAAAACCCTACCCGAACACTATCCATAGTTTTCCCTAATGTGGTTAAACATCTTTGAGAATAAAGGGTGGCCTCCTGGTAGCAGATAAATTCTTTTGCAACTCCAGTAGCTACTCTTCAATTTTTGATCCCTGCCCATTCCAAATCCTCACTCGGCATCGTGTACATATTTTCTAACAACCCTTCTACCTTAGGAACCTTTTCCCCTATGAATTGTGGGAACTATTCCATTGTGTCAATAACCTCTCTACATAAGTCTATTGCTTTCACCATGAACCAAAGTGTGGGCTAGAGAGTGGGGCATAGGGCCTTGACCCTCTCCCAGTAAGAAGCACATAATTTTTGGGCTACTAAGCAGAGGTCCGACTGTGGAGCATGAGTTTGAATAACCTTCTTTAGGAGATTAATCTTTGTGTCCTTCGCCCCAATTTCCTATGTTAGCCTTGTAATTTGTTCTTTGGCAAAGTCGAGCTTCTCTTTTAGGTCATTATGTACGGCCAACCATCTTTCCTCAGCCTGGTTTTGGCTTGCAGACTACTGATCCAAGGAAATCCTGAACTTCTTGAGATCCTCCTAAAATTCAACTTGTGTGCTCGCTTGGTTTGCCTCCTTTTCTTGTATTTTTTGCTTCAGGTGTTCATGCAATTGTTGTAATTCTATGATATTTTGTTGAACTTCCTTCTCCAACGAGGCCATATTTTCAAATAGTTCTTGCTTCTTTTGCCTTAGTTCAACTATCCAATCAGATTCCTGGGATTGGAATCTCTTGAGCTCCCTTTGCAAGCTATCCTACTCAACCTACATATTTTGTGTGAGGTGCACCCTTTTAGCCTCTTATGCTTTATTCTTAGCCAATATGATGTCTAGCCTGGCCTTGATAGCCTTGATCTCATCCTTTGCTTTCCTCAATTTGTGACCAAGCTTAAGAAAATCGGTAGTCACCACCCATTGTGTTTCTTCCATTCGCTTGACTTTATCCTATGGTCAGGCAGTATGCAAATCCAATGTGATGGCATGGATGTTGTACTTATCAGGTTGCATTTCTCCCTATGGTTTGATAAATTTTGGGTGCAGGGATATGAAATGCAATGATTGTTGAGCCTCATTATAACTAGTATGGACTCTGGGCTCTGTTGGCCTCTTGGCATCCTTTGATTTTTTTTTCTGGAGTCGAATAGCTCAAGCTTGTTTTGTTGAATCACTTTGAGACAAAAATTGATTCAATGATTTGATTTTTTCACCTACAAATGGTGCACCGGAAGGGACAGTGAAAGGAAAAGAGAGGCAGGTGACCTTAGACATTTTCTTCTTCGGAAGGGGGATTGTGAGAAGAGAGAAGGAAGGACTATTCCAAATCCCTGGTGACGAAGGCATGGAGGGACTTATGGGTATTGGTGGCACCAAAGGGGATACACTAGGATCGAATGGCTATGAAGGTTGAGTCAGAATCAACTCTAATGATGCAGTAGGGACCACAGCTTCATAAATCAAAGGGGCAATGGCTACTGATACAGATGAAGAGGTAGATGGGATAGTTGAAGAGGTTCTGCTTAGTGATGGGGTAGCTTGGGGGGAAGTGAAAACCATTTTTCTAATATAAGAGGATTGGGGAAGACCTCCCATAGCAATTTTTGAGGGGATAGAGAAAGATGGGCTCACACCCGGAGCGATAGGTTTCATGGTGGTTGTAGAAGAAATAAGAGACTATGAGCCAAGAAGAGAGGGAGAGAAATATACCTAAGTGGTCATTTTCATCTCCAATGCTTGGTCGATCACAATATCCTAAGGACCACCCCTCAAATCAAATGTGTTGTTTTTTGTTTGGCGGAGTGTTCTCCAAATCCACCACCTTTGTCAGTTGTTGTGTTGCTCTAGGGTTAGCCATGGCTATTGGTCCAAACTATGATGACCTCGATTGTGAATTATTCATTCGCACACTCCTCCTAATCACAGTGTTAGGTTGTGTCACCACTTTCCATTTGTTCTTACCCTTGTCGAAACGTTGTGGGAATCTTCAGGGTCAGGCTCATCCGCATCACTTGCATCGGAATCAGAATGTACCCGGTCCCTCAGAGTATCAAATTTATCATCAATGTGGTAAACCAACTCATGTTGGAAAGGGGCAATGGTTTTCTTGATTTCCTAGCGGTAGCTATAGAACGCGTTAATTTTTTTCGGCTTCCAATCATGCTCCCTTATTAGGTTGTTTCAAAGGGTAGTGCTTATGCGACTATTTTCATCCACTTTCCCCTTGACGAGATAGAAAAACTCCATGATGGCCTCTGATTATCTATAGGCATGAGTGCCAATTCCACCCATAATTTTTTGTCATCTTCAAGCGAATTTCTTCATGCTTCCTAGTATAGTCGAGGGCTATGCTTTAGTTTAATAGATGTGTCGCACAAATCAACTTCGGGATTTTAGTCCCATTTATCACAAATGAAAACCAGCCCAAGGTATGCTAGCTTGGCTTTGATAAGCTATGTTGATCTCCTCTTTACCATGATCATTGTTTTGTAACCCATAGGCAAATTGAAAAATACCTTCTTTTTCTTCTTCAGGTCAAAGCAAAAATTCCAGTCCATAGCAGCCATCTATCAAAATACTTCAAGGGCTAACACTCGATCAGTGATGGATTTGGGGAGTCGTATTGGCTCTTCACAAAAGCCATGCACTCAGATACGTGTGAAATCCTCACCCAGAAACCAGTCACACTTTGGGAATAGAGATTGCATCCAGTTGATCTAATCGCCCGATAAGTGATAGTAGTCACTATCCTCATTGAGGTAACGCAAAAATGGATTCAGGAATTTCTCTGAGAATGCATATTAATCGTAAGTTGAATAGAGGATGGGAGTCCATATCGAGGTTAGCTTCCGATGCTTTTTATCGTTGAAAACTGATAGCTCTATATCCTCCTTGAAGAAATCAGGATTTTGGTGAAGAAACATGTAGGCAAGAAGAGAAGGATACCTAAATTTTCTGACAGTTTCAAACTCACCAATCTGCTTCTTCATATCTTTGATAATCATGTCTAAGAAATCATACCAAAAGATCTCCTTCTACCTCCTAAGTTGGAAATCTAGGCCTAATTGTGCTTTGGACACAATATCATCATTTTCCAAACCAAACACAAAATCCATCATGGAGAAGGCCACCTTCATGTCTTCCCTTTCAAAGTCGACGTGACAGTTTGGATTCCTTAGTGATTGCTTGCATTCCTATGGTATTTTAGTCTCTACATTGTAAAATTCAAGGGCTTGGTTCCTACTTTCCTAGAATTTGGACCCCTTTTCTGGCTGAATTGCTCCATCGGCCATTCTCTGGTGCCAACCTCAAGGATGCACAACATGTGTCTAAGATATTTCACATTCAGCATGACTCTCAACTTTCTTCCTTCAATGGTGTGGGTCATTGAATTAAAGCACCAAACACTTCAGTAGTGCACATAGGGGACCATATATTGGGGTAGTCTATAGTGCCATTGTTTGAACGGTAGTTGATGTTCCTAGGATTTATTCATCCTAGCAAAAGCAGCTTCCCTCAAACCCCTAGGGTTAGTTTTGAGGTCAGGGTCGTAGATGTTATCCCACTCCTCTTTTATCAATTTTACATCTTTGAGTGTTCCTTTCTTGGTTGTCTGCATATGAGGCCACTCGAGTTTGTCTGGGATTCCTAGTGTAGCATAGGATTTTTGTTCCATGAAAATATTGACCATAGGTGTGGTGAGGATTACATCGACCAAGTTTTGAGATGTTTTGCCAAGTTCATTCACCTATGGGTTTTGAGCTACTTTAGGGGTAGCAGACTCCATTTTTCTCTAAATCTTGGAATTTTACTCTACGTCTCTTAGCATTTTTTGCACTTTTATCAAACTATCTCTCATAGTTCCTGTATTCAAAAATCCTCCTTTTCTAAAGAAAACAATCGCACGCAATGCTTAGCATCTTTGGCCTCTTTTTAGTGGTAGATAACAGTTGCCTTTTGCATTAAATTCAGCATATACTGCTAACCCTTCGATCTTATGTGAAGTGAACCACTTGTCATTTTGAAATGACAAGGATTCATAATGACTAGGAAATTTCAACCCTCAGCATGATTTTCCTTGGAAATTAGGCCAGTGATTTGACGACATTCTAGGCGTTGTATGTTGTGGCGATTAATACCCTGAACGGAATGATTATGCCAAAGTATACAATAAGCATCATATATATTTATATCTTTTTTCAGGCTTTGAAGAACACCTAACAAGATGACACTTCAACATCCGATCGCTCAAGCTATCACCAGATGCTACTAGTAGTTTGTGCTAATTAATTAGCTTACCTGCATCAAATCATACCTGTGATTGCAACTTGGTGAGGATTTTGAGTGGGCCTTGGTACAGTATTTGAGGTAGTATCTTGTTAACCTCAAGCTTATGGTATGTGAATTACCACACCTATCCCTGTGGCTTCTATAAATAGGAGTCTAGTCAATAGGGAAATTAACTTTAGCAATTTTTAGCAGAATCAGCATTAGGTGATTGGTTTAGCATTGGTAATTGTAGTTTGCATAGAATTAGCATTTAAGCTTAGGCACCTTGCATAGGATTTATGTTTGACAATCGTATAATGCTTGATTCCATGAATCCTCCAATTAGGCTAACTTCTCATAAACCAAAAATAGCTTTCCTTACAGAAATCTCAACTAGCCGTTTGAAAAGGATGACAAAGAATAAACATTCTTTAGCTATTGTTGCTATCAAATAGGTCCTTGGTCATTACTACCTTGAGTATGAAGATAGATATAGGGTGAATACTGATGTGAGATCTCACTTTGTGGCATCACTTCTAGGCATCCAAGGCCCCAGGCTGCTTATTCTCTGATTGGTGACAGAAGTGTTTATGAAGAATTACCTGAATGGCCTTGGAGAGGTGTTGGCGCATGTTGCATTTGGCAGGATACCGATAGCATTTGACCTTCATTGGTTTCTTGAAGAGGAGGTGGTCATTCCATGGTTGCCACTTTTGAGTGGCTTTCACCTTCAAATGTAAAAGGCTCATCGTCAGAAAGTCTCTCGTTCCTGTCATTTCTTGCTCTGGATATACAATGTGGTGCCCTTTTCTAATATAGATTCGTACATTGACTTTCAGAGCTTGGTATTTCTTACTTTTCCTTTTACTACTTTGGATGACGCTACTGACTCCACTGCTAATAGAAATGATATGGACCCAAATGCTCTTGTTGCTTACTCTCGTAATTGAAACTTTTCTCTAAAGCCCCAAAAGTTTTTAACTTTTGTATATAGCCTGAAAAGGGCTTTATAGAAATATATAAGTATATACTCCTCTTAAAATTGTGGCCTCTAAGCTATTTTTCTACTGTAATCCTTGAAGTATATAAATATAATGAAATAATAGCTTGCATTTGAAAACTCTACTTTGTCATATGATTTTATCCCTTCGGGTATGTGTTATTTTTGTATGCATTGTAAATCTTTGTTGTATCACTGATTTGGAAGACAGACCAAACAAACAAAAGGAATGGAAAAATAAAGCAACCATGCTAATTACATATTTACATTGTAGAACTATTTGATGAGCTCTGTAGAATTTTTAAGGTGAACTTCCCTAATGGTAAATCTTGGTGCTTTCTTTTCTATCCTTCCTGACTTGAGTGGCTTGTCTTGAATTATTACGAACAAATTCCCTTTTAAAAACGTCAGACTTCTTATGTCTATTATTTTGTTCCTTTTGTTGATTGAATTTTATCACCACTTTTATCATCCAACCTCTGGTCTTAATGGCCATTCCATAGAGACAGCATACTTACACTGACTACACAATGTAAGATAGATTCCATAAAGGGTGTTGGGTTATCATTTTTTTTATATATTTGGTTTAGGTTGTGGAGATTGAAGCATAGGCAGAAATCCTCATTCTTTTTTTAGATTGGGATGCAGCCAAAAATCTAAACACTAGTCTTGGCCAAGAAGATGACCTATATTGGGAATAGCCTTACTAACCTTCGCACCATTAGTGCTTCTATGCTGAGGTTCATCAACTTCTTTGGGCAAGTCAATTTGATTCCCCTTTTTGGATATATTGTAGGTCAAATGATGTTAGGATCATATCATTTGAGATTGTCATATTTCCAAGCCACTATTACCTCAATATTTTCTTTTTGAAGGTGGACTAACCATTCTTTTCCTTGATGTCAGGCATTTCTTCTGATTTTGAACCTTCTCTTATCCTTGCCCTGAGAATTTGCATATTTACCTTCATTCACTATAAAATTACTCTTTTTGCTTCCTTCTCTATTAGAACCAAAAGAATTTTTTAGGGTATCCAAACTTTTCAGAAGCTGATGGAATCCTAGTTGAATGCCTTGCTTATCTTTGGTTTTAGTGAATCTTGACTGGAGTTTGTCGGCTTTTGCTTTCTTTGACTGTGAACTGAATAAGATGATATATGTATTATTGTTGAATATTATCCAGCTCTGACCAGCATCAGAATCTATGAGTGGGAGTTTCATCATAGAGGGTTGGTCATGCATTGTGTTGGGTGCTAGTTTAGATTGGAATCCGATTTCGACCGATATTTTCATATCATCATTTTATTCCTGAAAAATAGTCTAAATATTGAAAGTTTCAAAGCCTTTGGTTAGGTCCCACAACTTCTCTTCAGATGGTGTTACTCAGACATCCCTTGTAGTATTAATACCCTGCACTTGATTCATTCTTTGTTATGGGACTTCAAACAAATTCGTTTTCTCAATACCCTTTTGCTTTACTGAGCTCAAGCTTAACATGGGGTCTTTATTTTTAACTCCATCACTGAAATAGGAAATTTAGGACCGGGAAGGTCTTATTGTCCTTTCACCACTTAGGTGAGTTGAGCATACTTCATTTCTTGCACCACTCTTTTATTTTGAACCATTGAAGTGTAGCAATTGTAGTCTGGTTGTCAAAATGCCATCGGGTTTTTGTGTCACCTTTGGGATAGCTTGATCTTCATTGTAAATGACATAGGTTTCCAGCCCAGTCGCATGATAGTTACTAAAAGGGTCTTTATCAATGAACTCACTTAGGATAACTTCTTCTTGCTCGGTTCGATCTTTGGTGACTTCTAAATCTTCTAGAAGCTCGATGCATTATATTTCCTCCTCGGTGATGGAAGTGTGGGCGAACTCAGAGATTGTCTTAGCTTCATTCACAACATGTTCTGAATGTAGAGGTGCAGTCATAAGCTTCATTTTGGTTTCATGCTTGTCCTAATAATCAGGTGTGACAAATCCAAGGAAAGGTACCCACCTAGTTTAGAAGTGAATTCCCTGGATAAGCATAGGCCGAATATTGGAGGAATATCAATGATCATAGTATCCTGCTTGATTATGATTTTTGGGCAGGAAAATGAGGTCAATGGAAGGTCTCTTATGATTCCCATAGTATCAACCATATTCATGTCTAATTGCATGACTCCCCTTTTCAAGGGTTCATAGCTCAGTTCTAGGGCTTCAGCTATCAGTTTGGGCATGACTATGGTGTTGGCACTGGAGTCAATCATGGAGTTATGCAGAAATTTCTTACCTACAACAAAGGTTAAGAAAAATGGCTTTGGCTTTGGTTTGTTCTTTTCAACTACACTTACGGATTTCTCCTTTTGATCCTTTATAGAGGCTTCTTCTACAATATTTGCGAGAATTTTTGTGGGAGGTGACTGCTCTTTTGGTTCTAGGATTGGGTCTTCTTGGAGGGATTTCTTCAACAATATCTTTTGCTCCGAAATGGCTAAGACTTCCCGTAGGGAAACGTTAGTGGATGATTTTTTAAGTTGTTTCGCTACATCAACCTATAGCAGACCTAGCTATTTTTTCTCTTCGGCTCTTGTCATTACAATTTATTTTCTAGGTGAATATTGTGGTGTTGCTATGGAGGTACTCGATCTATGATCAGGGAAGCTTTTTGGTTGTGGACTGATCACTTGTGAGGTGATTGTCTCATTTATTAACCTTTCCTTGGAATGGTTGTTGCAATCAGATTGCATATGCGGAGCTTTTAAAGTGGATGCTTCAAATGTGAACATTGCTTCCTCTCCTTTTATCCATGAGAAGAGGGCGTGGTCAGGAGCTATATCGGTCTCCTATTCTAGGGACATTCCTTGAATTTGAGTGCCACATTCTCCATTTGCAGGGAGGTATATGCATAACTCCCATTATCCAACATTATTCCTTGGTTGCACTGCTCTGCTACCTTCTATTGTAGGTTATCATGTTGGCAGTCCCGAGGCATATGTGAATTGTTGTAAGGAAAACACCAGGGGTTTCCATCATCGGCGAAGTTATTCTATTTGAACTTAGGTTGGCATTTGGCAATGGAGTGGGTACTGGTACTATTTGACTTGTTGTCTACACCTGAGGATTTGCGCGAGTGCTTTCTTGGAACTTTTTTTATTGGTAAGAGGGCCTTTCGCCCTAATAATTCTGATAAAATAGCTTCGTAGGAGCGGCCTGGTTGCGTTTAATGATAGTTATTTCATTGGCCATGGCTTGCAACATTTCCTTTATGTTGCTTGTTTCATCCTTCATGGAAGTAGGTGCAATGCTTTGTGACGTGCTCGCATATGTGTACATAGATTGAGGAGGAGTAGCTAGTGCGGAAGGTGTCGTTGCCTAGGCGGGAGCTGGTATCTTGGGGAATATAGGCATTATGGGCTTAGGTGACAACTTTCCAACATTGATCAGATTGTTCTCTACCTTTATTTCGATGTTATATGCATTTGGTAGTGTGGTTCCATTGAGGGACTGAATCATCATGGAAATGTTGGTGTTGATAGACTTTAGGTAAACATGAATGCTAAGTCGGGTGGCAGGAAAATTGCAGCTTGGAATCTTTGCCATGTTCTATGAAACCACATGTTGAAGTCAGTCAAGGCCTCATACGAAGCTCGCTTGATGATCTCTAGCTGGTGATGCTGAGAAGATTTATCGCCATCGTTCAGGAATCTCTCAAACAAAGGGTCTTTGAGCTAATCCCATGTGTCGATAGAGTTAGTCGACAGAGTGTGATACCATTCTAATGCTTTTCCTCTGAAATAATTCATGAGAAACCTCACTGCTATATTTTCATTTGTTACTTCGTGCACCAGACACACATCTGCGACATCTTGCAAATGTTCAGATGGTGTTCTTGAGCCATCTTCGGTGAATTTAGGAATGGACTTGAGCGCAGAGACATGAATAGGGCCCCAAACAGTAAGCACTATTGGGGAAACAAGGGGACTCCCAACATCCCAAGACACATAATTTTGGTTGGTGATAGGCAACATGGCTGGAGGAGGGTTCAGGAGGTTTTTGTGATGGGTTCTAGTTGGTATTGACCCTAATGGAGGTACCAGCAAACTAGTGTTGTTTATTGTTTAGGATCTTGTGATAGGTCTATGGCTCATATACTTTCTAAAGTTTTAAGCAAAATCATTTCATTATGGTCCCACTAGGCATTCTAGGAAAGAAAAAACTGTTGATGCCAAAATTTGACAAGGTAACAGCCCTCTGTGGGAAACTCGGTTAAAGGGGGGACCTTTTGCACTAAACTAGGTGACCTCCAAATTTTAAAGAAGTCAGATTCTTCTATAACTGGGGTTTTGAATGGGAAAAGGAAGCAGATATAAAATAAAGAGATCTAACTAGGGCGATGTGCCAAAATTTAGATGTAAGGCACGATAGACCTATTTTATAGATATGGTCTAAGGGCCCGCTTAAGCGATTTTCTATGTTCGAAATAACCACTAGTAAATAGAAAGACCTGAGTAATTCATTTCATAACATAAAATAAGTTGCATAGATTTTTACTGAACAAAAAGAGTCGAAGACATGGTTCTAAATTTAGAATTTTGTTCAAATCATTGAAGTTGCAAACAAACTATTCAAAAACAGCACAGTATAATGTTATCAATAGCTTAAGAAATAGAAAGGCCAAATTACAAGGGCATAGTCTATGAGTCTTTACAATCATATAACAAGACAAAGGCCTAGTGTCTCCCAAATTCTCTCATAGATATTTTTAACATATTGGAACCCCTTACTCCTTGAAAGAAGTAGTATATATAGCCAAGGACATCCACTGCTTGAGAGCCCGTAACAGAAATGATTCCTCATCATGAATCATAATACTTGTAGCAGTGACTCATCGTTGTCATTGTAACAGAAAGATTCTTGAGCATGAACCCAATCCCCTACTAGTCAGGTGCATCCCCTACAAATGATGGAAATGGTCCGGCCTACCCTATGTGAACATGAAGCACAACATAGCAGCATAGCATTCACAAAACTCCTTCCTTCATGTAGTTGTGCTGAAGGGGTACGTGGCGGCATTTCACAGCCCGAAGTTCATCCTCGCCAACCTTTGATGATAGATTGCAATGAGAAGAAACATGGCAGAATTCTTGCTATCGGCACCACTTGAGGGGCCCACCAAAGTTTGCACGGGTGAAGGCTAAGTGGCAGGCAATCGAAACTCAAAGGAGAAAAGAAAGGAAGCTTTCCTTTGTTTGTGATTCATCGACATCTGGCAGAATTTAGTGGGGAACACCGAAAGGTTGGCATGAAAGATATTTAAAATTCATCAGGCATTGTCGAAAGCTGAGAAAAATAATCAAAAAAACCCAAAGGGAGTATGGGGATATATTAAATATCCACACTAACAATACTTCAAAAATATCTATCATTCAAATAATAAATTCTAGTAACTCATTCATATTTTTTTCCAAAACAAGAAATTTATTATAATCAAAAAGGATTTTAAATTTCCTTGAGTTTACATAGAATGACTATTTAGATAGCCTTAGGGAGAATATCCTTATGATTCAACTTTTGATACATAACTTCAGAGGGTATAACCCTCATATTTTTTTCTCATTTACATCAACGAAAGGATAATAACCCTTTGATCTATCCTCAAACACATAGTTTCAAGGTACATAACCCTCTGATTCTCCACTTGTGGCTATTACAATGACTTCCACTAAGGGAAAAACTTGAGGATCCCTAAATATCATGACTAGACTAACACTACATTCTAAGGGCATATCTCTAGTAAGTGACAAAGTCTGACTTAGCTAGAGAGATGGAAGGTAAGAAGTTGAAGTTGGTAGCCTCTTTCATCCTTCTCTTCTCTTAGTTGATTCATGAAAGGGCATGACTGAAAGTCTCAATATCGCTCAGCCATATGGCATTTTCATAATTAGTTCCCTGAATGGTTTGAACAAGGGCTTCTCTTTCCTTCTTGGCTCATAAGTAGCTCTCATTTCTGATTATTGTCTTTCTCGTAGTCATCTTGAGACACACCATCCTAGCACAAGAATTTATAAACATTAGACTCATATAATTTTGGATTGGAAACAAAGCAAGCACATAGGTTCCAAAGTTGAACTCAGTAGCTCTAATATCACGTGTAACATGCCCATTGTTCTAACTAGTAAATATTATAATTTTTACCCACATGTAATTGACTATGCATCTAATGTAAAATTAATAGAATTTTTATTTTCTATTCAATAATAAATGCATCATTTGGGGTGGGGGACCTAGCTCGGTTGGATAAACCTTTCCTATTGTAGGAGGTTGGTCAGGAGGTCTAGTCTCCCCCACCCTCATGGTACCACAGGATGTGTCGTTCCAACACCGCCGATCACATTAAAAAGTTTACCAAGCACACTACAATTTATAGGGGGCCATGCTACTCGATTCCTGTAGTCTAAAATAATAATAATAAATGCATCATTCAAAATATAACTTTATCCAAAAAAATTGCATAATCAAAGAATCATTCCAATAATATAAGTATGTTTTAACTTTACATAAATATATTTAAGATAACATTTCGCATTTGCAATTTCCATATAGATGGATACATGATTATATACATAGCTTCAACAACCTAAGATGAACTATAAATACAAATTATTATAGATGTCCCAAAAATGATACAAACATTCTAGATGTCCCCTTTCTTTGGTGCATGCCTTCTAGTTTTCCCCAATATTGGCATCTACATCTCCAATTCTCAAATTAGAAATATCATTGGTCCAAAATGTCCTTCTCTTAAATCTTTTATGCCAACTACATGAGGAGAAGCATCACTCAACCACTTTTTCGCCAATCATGGACTTACTGCGATCCCCCGCACATCTACCAAACTTGGTAATATGGCCCTCCCTTCAACGAAGAGATTGGTTTGGTAACCTCATCCTTAAAATAGCCCTTTTTTAGCATAGTGATGTGTCCTACATGTCTAGAGCTACCATAATTTCTACTACCTCATGTATGATTACCCCAGCCTTGAATGTAAATTGGATCACACAATGAACTAACAATTTAGATAGTGGCTACCAACACTACTTTGGCCAAAGATTCATCACCAAATAACTTCGAGTGAGGTCATCTATTTCACCATATTTAATTGCTTGATTTGTATTGACCATTATTATTCTATTCTAAGGTTATCCCCTTCCTTGTGGATTATCTTAACCCTAGGAATAACCTTCCCATTAACTTATATCTAAATTACTTTTCTATAAACCAATATACAACTCTATCTTATGCTACGCACCTAGAGTATGGTCAGACTATGTATAGTTCAAACACTCTATGAATAGTATAAATAGTATACAATCATATAAAACGCATGATAGTATTGTGAACCCCTAAGCCTGCAAATGCACAAGAACAACAAACATGTTAGGTTGTTAGATCAAATGCATGCAAACATGAGGGATTCCCCATGAAATCCATCTACTCAAACTAAATTCAGGAAATGAAGAGCACAATGCAAAAAATGAAGTTAGATCCTAATTTAGCCAATAGATTAGTAATCCCATGGGGTAATTGGTGCCGATGAAGTGTTGCAATTGGCCCTTTCCCAATTCCTAAGTTGCAATGTAGATTGATTGAGCAATGGTCAAATCTCCCAAAGAGATTTGAGCATAACCTTGTTACAATATTTTGAAGATGATGAGTGGTTGAGTGAAATGGGAAAAATTGGCTCTCAATGTGAAGAGAGTAACTTTGCATGAAGATTGTGGATGAGAAATGAGGAGAGAAGACTCCAATTTATAACTTTCAATTTGGAAGAGAAAGTGACATTTGATCAATGTGGGACTAAATTTCAATCCAATGGTTGAATGCCACATGTCATGATGTGAATGGTTAGTGGTTGTGCACATTTTGGCCAAAGTGCCAATAAATGCATCTAGTTTGAATTTGAAATTGTGAAATGACTTGTTGAAGAGGGAAGGGAAATGGAGTTAATGTCACTTGGCTCAAGGCCAAGGACATGTAAGAGGCCTTAAATTCCTTGTTGGAAGAACCAAGTCCACTTGGCCTTTTTGAATTCAAATGAGGGAATATTCTCTTTCGATGCCATGCGAGGGAAAATAGGGAATTAAATAAATCAAAGTAATTGATTTATTGTGCAACTTGCATTCTCTAGAGAATTTTAATGAGAGAGATTAACTTAATCATGGTTTTGATTAATTTAATGAAGAATTAGATGATGTGACAATTTAGACTTAAATTTATGAATTGATTTAATTCAAGAATTGAGAGGAATAGATTATTAAATAAATGATTTGATTTATTTAACTAAGGAGGGAAATATTAGATTAAATCAAATAAGGTTTAATTTATTTAATTTAATAAGAGGACTCTAGAGAATTTAATCAAATAAAATGATTTATTTAATTAAACAGAAATGTAAGGTTGATTAAATTAAATTGATTAATTTAATCAAAGGAGGTGATAGACCTAATCAGATGAATAATGATTCATTAGATTAAGAGATAGAATTACGATGAAATAATGAGAGTGTGATTCTGGAGGAAATGATGTTACTGATCAGGATCAAGTGTGCCAAAATGAAATTGTACATTTTCCATGTCTACATTTTGCCCCTCTTTGAAGCAATGTACTTGTTGCATTGTTTCAAGGAATAAACTACTGTGATCAAAGTTCAAGATTTTCAATCAATATCCAAATGATCATGACCTATGTGACTATAGCCTCATATCAGTAATTTTATATACATTAATGCATCTCTATACATATGTCACCATACTGGTATGGACATCCCATTATATCCATCGTACGTGTATGCTGAAATATGCATATATGCATATATCCCAATACTTATTCAACCACACAATCAAGCATAGTGAGATAAGGAAGGAACTCACAAGCTCAAATAGATAACATCACCCTATAGTGCACTCTATAGTAAACAAGACCCTTACTAATGCAAAACATCAAACTAAGGATGACTTACCTACTTCCCACTTAATAACACCTCAATCAATCTACTATGAGTGTGTGAATAATCTCAGATAGGTTACGTTACTGGTTACCCTACCAAGACCTTCTCCTGAGTGATACTTCCCCTCCACCTAGAGGAATGAACATATACCTACATCCACATTCTCAAAATACACCCAAGGTAGTTAGCTATTCAAAAAAATATGCATTACACATAATACATCTCCATAGTTAGAATATTAATTCAATAACCATCCATTTCACACACATGCATATCTTCATATGATATTAAATGAAATAAAGTTCAATCATAATGCATTGATAATAAGGTACAAGAACATTTTATTCACCATTAGAATACAAATTATGTTTACATTTACCCTACATAGTAATAGTAAATAGTAATTACATATTTGGGGTGTAACATACTCACCATGTGGTAGTATTACAAGAACATCCCACCAACACAACAAATGAAAGCAATGACTATGCCCCATTGCGTAATCCTCTAGACATGCCAAGATATTAAAGATCAAGTTAGTTTCAAGTAAGAGATGTAATGAGATAAAAGATAAACTGAAAGAAAATACCAACTAAAAAACATATCAAAACCATCATATCTCCTACTAGAGAGATTGTATTTGTTGATTTGTGATGTGCCTATTGTAGGAACCATATATCCATTAAGGCAATAATGTTGGACGTTGAATTAGATGCTTTAGGAAATTAGTATGTTGGTAGTGAGTTTAATTTGACAATAATCGATGCTAGTAATTTGTATGAATGTTCTATTTTTCAATGATTGCCACATCATCTTTTGCTTACTTCATCAAAGATGAGTTTTATAATAGGTTTATTATAGATGATGATTTTACTATGGATGGGCGAGTTGTGTTGATTTTTTTTTTAATATTTTTGAATTTTTGAATGTTTTTGAAATTTTGTTGGATGTATGTGAGGTTATTTTTGAATGTTTGATTTTTTTTTATTTTTTTTGGATATTTAAGGCTTTTTTTGGGTGTGGGTTTCAACTATTTATATGTTTTCTAGATTTTTGGCTATTTAGATCTTTTGAATTTTTATCTATTTTGATGTTTTTAGATTTTTTAGAATATTTGAATATTTTTGGTTTTTCGATTGTTTGGATATTTTTGGATTTTTGAGATTTTTTTTTTTGGTTTTCAACTATTTGGATGTTTTTGGATTTTTGACTATTTGGATGCTTTTGGATTTTCATATTTACTGTAATGAACAAAGACCCAATCCAACTACTAGTTTAAGAAAATGCCCCCAGTTAGATATAATATATTTTTATTATGGAATAAATGAAGTGATCTTAGGATAATACTAGGTGATATGGGTAATGCTAGCTACTGGTTAATTACCAAGCCATATTAGGGTTTTACGTGAAAATATGGTAGATGGACAACGACCAAAAAATTAGGTAATTTAGAATAAAATTGGATATTTTTTTGTCGGTAATGTAGGTGAGGGGGATGACTTCTATCATTTTCATAAAGTACTCAGTGGGGGTTATAATGAATATGTGACTATTGGAGGATGTGGGAGAAATATTTCCTATGATGTTGAGTCCCATTGTAAAAATTTCCATGACATGGTGATAGGCTTCAACTCTTGTGTTGGTGCATGAATATGATTTCCATGTTGTTCACATTGTAAACACTTCTTAGCAAACTAGTGTGGTTCATGATCCATGGTAGGCCAATAGTATCATATCCTTAGTATCTTCTTATCAAGGGTAGGGCCACTATAATGTGATACACAAATACCTTTGTATACCTCATGTAGGGAAGTTGTAGCTTCTTTCGAGTTAAGACATCTAAGAAATTTACCATTGAGAATATTTACGTAAAGGGTGTCACCAAGAATGGTGAAGTGATATGATCAATGTATAAATGTTTTCCTAAAGTTTGAGGTAAGGTTAGGTGGTATGGTACTATTTTCACACACAAATTTTGATTCAACTAATATGGGGTAAATTCTAGGAGATACATGATGGTTTCCATAGCGTTTGCAACCCTATTATTAAATCTAGGTATTTTCTCAAATGAGATGGTAGTGAAGTACAATTTGACACTATCAACCATTCTTTTGAAGGGAAAAATTATCATCTTTTTTCTAGTAGTTTTCATTAACCTATCTCACTACTAGTTGTGAATCACATAGAGTTGTAAATCTTTGCTATGCCATTGTATAGAAATTTTTAGTCTTGTAATCAATGCTTCATAGTTTTATATATTTTACATGCAAGGGAATGCTAGTTGATATGAATTTGGTATGCAATCAACTTGAGGGGTGATAAACAAGACTCCTACCCTTGAACCATGTTGGGTGTGTGATCCATACAAATAAAACTTCCATTGAATTGTGGGAGTGATGGTGAAGATTGCCTCATCTAAAAATTCTGATATGAGAGGATTCTCATCATATAATGGTGCCTCTATTAACTGATTGGATATAAATTTCCCTTTGATAGCTTTTTTTTCTGCATGCTCTATGTCAAATTTTCTAAGTATCATTACCCATTTAGCCATGCATCTTGTGAGCGTTTTTTTTGATAAAAATAATTTAATGGGTCTACCTTAGATATGAGCTTAGTTTGATGATTGATCATATAATGTCAAAAAATGTGTGAATAAAATATGACATCTAGGCATGCTTGCTCAATAGGAGTATAGTTAAGCTCATAGATACTAAGGTTTGATTGATTTAGTAGACCTATCTCTCTTTCCCAAAGTCATTGTGTTGTTTCAAGAGAGAACCTAATGCTATAGATGTGGCCAAAATGTATAATATCAAAGATCTATCTAGAATTATAGGCATTAAAATTAGAGTTAATTCTAGGTAAGCCTTAAGATACTGGAAGGCTTGCTAACATTTCTCATCCCATTTTAATATGGAATCCTTGTGTTGGAGATGAGTAAATGGATGAAAATTATCGAATAGTTGTTCTATGAATCTTCTAATGGATTGTAGTTTCCATTGGAGACTATAGAGTTGTTTTAGAATTTTTGGAGGAGGTAGTATAGCAATAATTATTTTGACTTTTGTGGGGTCCAGTTTAATACCTTTGTGAGACACTACGTATCCCAATAATTTTCTTGAAGTGACACTAAATACATATTTATTTGGATTAAGCCTCACTTGATACTTATGTATTCTATAAAATATCTATGCTATAACATCTAGATGTCATTTTATTATGATTTATTTTTCTAGGATGTCATCTATGTAGTCCTCCATAATGTTATGAAATGTGTCATGAAATATATCTGGCATAGCTCATTGATATGTTGCATCTACATTCTTAAGACCAAATGGAATGTCATTCCAATAGTATGTACCCCAAGGGCATGTAAAAAATTTCTTAAGCTAATCTTTTTGTGCTATACAAATTTTGTTATAACCTGAAAAACCATCCATGAGGGGAAGCATATCATGACCTATTGCCAAATCTACTATGATTTCTATGTTAGGCAATGAAAATTCATCCTTAGGATAAGACTTGTTGATATCTCTAAATTTGTACAAATGCATATGTCCCCAGTGAGCTTGTAAATAGGTACTAGATTGGACGCCCATTTTGGATAATCAATTGGTCTTATGAAACAAACTTCCAAAAGTTTTTGTAGCTCTACTTTGAAAATTACTGCAATTTGTGGGTGCATCTTATGTAGATTTCGTTTAACTAGTTTTCTTCTAGATATATTGTTAAGTGATAAACCACTAATCTTGTGTCTAATTTAGGCATGTTAGCATAAGACCAAGAAAAAATGACTTTTCATTCATCTAAGAATGATGTAAAATTATGTTTCTCTTTAGGATCCGAAGATGTTGCATAAAATATGAACTTAGGAGTGTTAGCAGTCCCAAAATTGGTTTTCGCTAAGTCTTCTACTAGTACTGCTAATTTTTAATGGTGGTTAGTGATACTAGGGAGGTCGAATCCTTCATCCTCAAGCACCTCATAGAGGTTTTTACCCTTGGATATATCCTTTATTTTGAATTTTTCATGATTTAAAAGTGCCACATTGTGGTTTTCACTTAGAGGGGATCTATTTTTATTTTTATATTTTCACTTTTGTGACTAAAGAATTCAAATTCCCCCCACAATATTCTTTCACATCATGCTCTATATCAAACCCTGCTTTATGATATCTAAGAGGCATTCCATCTCTAAGTCCCATTAACTTAACAATAATGTCATCATTTTTTAATACATCCAAAATTGGTCCTTGTTGTTGGTCCCAATCGATGAGCTAAAGGCTATTATCTTGTGAAGGTGAGGTAAATGTTAAGCTTGTAATGGTATTTATGGAAGTGTTCTCAAGTAGATCCATGATGTACTTGGGAGATTCCTCAATGGTATCATCGTTAGAAGTATTAATCATAGGAGAAATTCCAAATACCTCACTAGGGAAATTCTCAATAATAGGGATAATGTTATCTTGTGAAGAATACCCAAGCCCTTGATATTTGTATTATTTCTCTAGAACACTGGGTTCTCTTATTCCTTACTGATGTATACCAAGGCCACCATGCCCTGTGAATTCCATTTTCTTAATGATTTAGAAACCTTCTCTATTTGGATCAACTAGGAGAGTATCTTGTCCTTTTTCCTCTTGGTACAACCATTTATATATATCTTCCTCTATTATCTCTCAGTTGAGTTCTCCCCACTTAGAGAAAATGGTAGGCTCAAATTTGATAGTAGAAGATTTTTTGTTTATGTGTTGTGATTTTCCATATATCTTAGGAGAAGATGAAAGCTATCCTACATAGAAAGACCATTTAAGATCATAATCTCCACAACCATTGTCTTGTACTTGAACCTTCATTTATAGAAGGAGTTTATGAATAGTGGATGGTGAAGCTGATGTTGATGGATCAACATAAGATTTTGAATGGGAAGCAATATCATTCTTTAGTACTTGAACTAGTTTTTTATTATTTTCTTCCAAGTTCTTACAATAATGGAAAGGTTAAGGTTCCCCATAAATGGTGACTTTGATTTCATTGTAAGGTAATTTTATGCATTGATGATAGGTTGAAGGGAAAACCTACATGGCATGTATCCATGGGTGTCCTAGGAGGATGTTATATGGTAAATTAAAGTCCAAGACTTGACATGTTGTTTTTGCAATAGATGGACCAACATGAATAGGAAGTTTGATAGTGTTATGCCTTGCATAACCACCCCATCTTTTGCCTTGGTCAAAATGGGTCCCCCTTTGTTATTTTTATCTTTTGTTGTTTTCAAAAAAAGTTTGGAGTCTGTTTGTTTCAATCACTTTGTTTTTCTTTGGTTTAGTCTGTCAGAATCGGAGCCGAAACCGAATCAGGTTTTGAAACTTCTTTCAAAACTCGTTTCGGGCCCCATCCCGACAGTCTTTTTTTTTTTGGCCTTTTGTTTTGTCTTTATCGGACTCGAAGCCGGATCAGATGTTAAGTTGGTATTTATTCAAGATTGCAAAATCTAAATCCATCCCATCTCCGCATCCACTTTTTTTAACTTTGGTTTTAGACTAAGTCCTCGTGTTATGTTTATTATGTTAGTCTTTTTATTTTACTTTTTTGTGTTTGTTTTTGTTTTGTGCTCAGTTAGCAAACCTGGACCCGGAACGGGAATGAAGTTGGGAAATTCTTTAAATTTCCGAATCAGTTTCCATTTTGATTCTACCCCCGTAGTTTCTTGGTTATTGACTTTTTACTGAAGTCACACTATAGTGAAGTGTTTGTTCTTCTCCAGTTCTGACTTCACCTAACTGCATTTAATGCGTTAATGATAGTTGTCATACGTAGGTAGAAACTCTGATTTTTACCTTTATTATGGATTAAATGTGTTATTATTATCATTGTTAAAGAATCAAAGAGTGAAATAGAGCAACTGTGGAATTCATTTGAGTGAATCGATTGAAGGAGGAGGAGATCATTGCTTGCGAATTTCTTCGGAAGGTTTGCCAGGTTTTGCATTCGATGTAGGGTTCCTATTCTCATTTTTCTCTTTATTTTAATTTTGTTCTTGTTGTTTGATTTAGATCTTTGGGCGAGTTTGTTGTTTCAGTAGGTTGGTGTGTTTTTTTTTCTTCATTTTTTTGTTTGTTGTTCTTAATTTTGGATTTTATGCTTGCATTTCTGGTTTTATAGTGAGTTAGGGCATGGTCACTTTCATGTTCTTGTCATGATTGCATCATGCCGATTTTTTATTTAATTAGGATTCGTCGGTAATCTAGATTAAATCTTGTTTTACAGTAAGTTAGGTTTAAAGTAAAATGGTAGTTTTTACTTAGAATATTTTATGCATTAGATCTGGTTAAGTAGAGGGGTTAAATTTGTGCCCTAGTTTTGTATCGCATTTTCTAGATTAGGGTTTTATGCATTTTTGTGATCATGTCTAAGAATGATTAAATATGATGCCCTAAAATATAGTCCTCCCCCACGGTCATATGGACATAATCTTTTCGTGATATATTTCTAGCCTCATTTCGTTTAATATGACCTTGGTCTTTAATCATGGAGTTATGCATTAAATTGATAAAATTATTGATGATGTCATAATCAACATAACAAGAAGTGGGATCGGGATTGATGTAGAGTCTTGGATGTTTTTTTAATGTTTAGTGTCAATTCCATTTTCCATTCTGTCTCCGACTCCGCTTGTAGTAAGAAGTTTTTCTTCATAAAATATTAACTTTGGTGGAAGCGGAACCGAAACCGAAACAGAAGATGAAAATAGAAAATCTAAAGGAAACCGAATTAGTTTCCATTCTGGTTCTGATTTTGATTACTATTCCACTTCTGACTCCTAGCCCACTTCTTGTTAGTAGAATTACCATTCCAGTTCCGACTCCGATCCCAACACTGTTTCAAAGGAAGATTATTTAGGATGTTGTCTGCCTAGTTCCACCTCCGATGTATGTTTGAAAGGTATGATTTTAAAGACACATTTTGAGATGTTTATCCAAAGGATCTAACTAGAGGTTTTGTTGCATGAAATCTAAAGAGGATGTCAGGAACATCAGGAGAAGCCTCTCAAAGGAACCGGCCTACAGGAACATCAAAAGTAGCAGCCAAACCTAAGAAGATCAAGCCAGAATAGTTACCGTATACCTTGAGGTATAATCATAGGAGTCCTGTTGTCACAATGAGCAAAGTAGAATCAGATTGGTCAGACATCACCGATACCAATTTGGGTCAATATAATTTTGAGGAGCTATATGCATAAACCTTTGCGGAATGGGAAGATGTAATAGGGAGGACACAAATAATTGTTGATTTTGGCTTGGCCCATATCACTTTGTTTCCTTTGTCAATCCAATGCCCAAAGTTGATCTTGACAGTTGCAAGTGCTTACAATCCAGCTACTCGACAATGCATGGATTCACAAAACAATGTGATCATTGATCTCACTCCTCAAGCATTTCAAAATATATTTGGTGTCCCGTATCATAAAAAATTGCAGTAGTTGATGAAGCAGAAACACAAGAAGGAGAGGCTCAAATGAGATCAGTCATTTTAGCACCTACATTAGGTAAATTTTCTACTCAAGTCCCGCTTGCAAAGGAGAAAAGTTGAGAGATGCTCAAGGAAACTCTTTATGACATAGCTGAAACCATGAAGGGAAAAGGGGTAGAGATTCATGATGTTGGAACAGATTCGGATGAGACTATGTCAGAGAAGGATGTGTAGGATAATATGCCTCTAGAGGAGGATGTTGAACAAGTAATGACACAAGAGGAGCAGTGGGCATTGTTTGAGGAAGTTAGAAAGGATGTTGATGCAAAAGATAAAGAAATAGAAAAGAAAAAGTTAATGGATTCCAAGACACAAGCTGATACCATACTACAGCAGCAACAAATTGAAGCAAATTCAAGAGTTGATGAAGTAGTGAGGCAGCAAAGGCAACAGGAGCATGAACTCAAGGTTAAGGAGGAAAATGATAAGTTGAAATTGATACAAAAGATTCATGACCTTGAAGAAGAAAAGGCAAGACACCAGAGGGAGAAATAAGTCTTGGAGGCCAAGTTGAACTTGTTGAGGAAGCTCACCAAAAACAAGAAAAAGAGGAAAAGGCAAAAAAGCTTAAAGCTTTAGAGACAAAAAGATTAAAGAAAGAAAAACTAGAGGCTTTAGAGAAAGAGAAACTGGAAAAAGAAGCTCTAGATAAGGAAAAACTAGAAAAGGAAAGAATAGAGAAGGAGAGATTAGAAAAGGAAAGATTGGATAAAGAAAAATTGGAAAGAGAACGATTGGAGGAAGAAAGGTTGAAGAAAGAAGAAGAAGGTAAGAAGATGCAGGAACAAAAAGATAGGGAAGAGGCTGAAAAGCTTGTACAGATGCATGTGGTGCAAGGACAGCAAGAGGAACCAAGGGTTGATTCTCAACCCCAGGTAAATGTGCAACCACCCCTTATTACTACTATTGCTTCTTCTTCCACTATGATGACTACTACTCCAAGTGCTCCCCCTTGGTTAAAATTGGACCTACAAAAAAGAAAAGTAACACCTTCACAACCTCTCAATTGGGAGGATATAATGAAGGATATTGAACAAGAAAGGCCTAAAAAGAAGGCCAAGATCCTACACTCCACCAGGCTCACGGACAAGGGAGAAATTGTTGTTGAGTGTGCCATACCAATGATAGAAAAGGAGGTAGGAGACATGCAGTTAACGGATTATCAATTAAGTATTGTCAACTTGGGAAGGCCTACCAGGAATCAGCAGATGAATCTAATTGATGTGGTAGCTTCAACAACCAATTCAAGGATGTTAAAGGATAAGTAGAAGAAAGATGAGCTTAAGGCTCAGCTAGATCAATTGCATTCCTTTTTAAAAAGTGTCTCTTCTCTGAGATCACAACAAGTAGCAGCTATTGAGACTCCAATTTTGTTAAGCAAAAAGGAGGTAGATGATTTAGTGCAAGTAAGGGGCAAAGAGGAGATGTTAGATAGGTGGGTTGACAAGATTAATCAAGAAGTAGGTGAAGTTTTGGTTGAAGGTTTTGAGGTTTACAAAGGGATAGAAGATTTGATAAGAGAAATGCATCAATATATTGAGGCATTGGAGAAGCAGGAAGAGGAATATAAAGAATATAGTCAGAAATTGGAGAAGGTTAGTACATTGCCTTTGACTACTCTTCTTGAACAGTCAATACTCGAGGAGGATAATAAAGATTTTGTGGAAAAGACCTCTCGTATACTCTGATTCAAAACAGATTTCTTGTGCAAGCATAGGAATGAGGTCCAAGATGCTGTTAATAATCTAATTGAACAGTTTGAGGAATTGGAGGCGGTCATTGCTATCATAGTAGATGTTAATATACTAATAAAGGAAGGGCTACCTTTGAGCCAGATAAAAGAGAAATGGGGTGAAAGTTTTAGAGGACTCATGTAGAAAGGGGATGATGGTGAAGATCTGATGATAGATCGACTGATGGATGTTAAGGAAGAGATAAAGGCTGCTAAAAGAGAGTTGACAAAGATAAAGGATATGAGAGAGTTTGCTGCAGCAGAATTGGAGTGAATTAAGTTTGAAGACAGTTGGGTTGATGGGCCAGAATTAGATGTATTACAGCAAGTCTTCGCCAGTTATGATGAGTTTATTGCAGAACCAACTTCACATGCATAAATCTCTTGCATGCATGGCTTTCTTCCTCTTTGCATGTTGCATGCAGCACTAACATTTTTGGAGCACCTGACTTTCTTACTTTCTATTCTCTTTTCTTCTAGTTTAACTGAGTTTCCAAGGATAATTATAAAACCCTAAAAGGATGGATGACTTAAAATAGAAGTGGAGTTCGAATTTAGTATATCTATAAATAACCTATGGGTATCATATTGTAAAGGATCGGCTGATAGAGAATAGAATTGGCCTACTTGATATTAGGAGATAGAATTTTCCATAGTGATTAGAAAGATACATTGTTACTTGATTTTGACAGTTAGATAAAATTATAGGTTCTCGTAATATGGTGTTAGAATTGAGTTGTTTTACTTGATAAGGCTGATAAGTTATAATCTATCTATATGCCAGTGATTGTGCTGAAGCATAAGAGTTTATTTTGTGATG
This sequence comes from Sequoiadendron giganteum, assembly GCA_007115665.2. Classification (NCBI taxonomy): domain Eukaryota; kingdom Viridiplantae; phylum Streptophyta; class Pinopsida; order Cupressales; family Cupressaceae; genus Sequoiadendron; species Sequoiadendron giganteum. The sequence goes on along the minus strand of CM021104.1, from coordinate 464,966,182 downwards.
AAAATCCTTAGAAGAAACTGGATTTAAGGATTATCTTGTTAGATTATCATTGAATTAAAATTTATTGAAGTCTATTGATCTATGATCTTGGCAATGAATGAATATGTGTTCTTTTTGGAATCTTTGAAAATAGTTGTGATAGGAAAATTAAAGTAAGCACCTTAGATGCATACAATGGTATAGATTATTCTGTGTATTGTATCATTCTTTGGTTTTCTTGATCTATTGGAAAATATTCATTGTTGAAGATATATGTTCGGGTGTTAGATGAGTTTTGTTCATGTTTACTGGTTTACCCTTTTATCTATCTTTTTCTTTTGTTTGAAACCCCCTTGATTTACTAAAAATAGTTGGATAAAATAAGTTATCGCTTGCATTCTTTGTTACCAGCATAGGCCCGTTGAACATTATAGTTGCATGAACCGATTGAGTGACACCAGATAGTTGAGAACCAACTACCAGGACCTTGGGAGTTAGGCTAATATATGTTGTCTTTATTTTTTAGGAGAAATAGAGTAGAAATATTATGTTTTAACATTGTTTGTGTCTTTTTCACCATCAACAATACCTGTTCAGGAGGCCACATGAGAGGCAAGATCAACCCATATAAAGAGTATCACCTACTTGTCTGTGGGAGCTCCTATAATTATGAACTTTCCTCCCCATTCGAATTTGTATACCGATTGGAAATAGCTTAGCGTTTAGCTCATTACTGGTTTGAGTCATTCCCTTGGGGTGAGTACTTTTTCCCACCAAGGTAGGCTCTCTGAAGGTGCACAATAGCGAGTAAGTGCATTCGTAGTTTGATCATATTTGTTTGCATGAACAAAAAGAGAACACTCCCAATGCCTTTTTCTCACACTAGACAAGTTTGTTCAATTTTAAGCTCCCAAATCAAAATGTGGAGGCAATCTTTTATGAAACTTAGTCTCACCAAAAATATTTTTGATTCTCAAGATCATCATGAACTGAGAGAGAAGCACATATGCCTTTTCAAATGACACTACTTTGCAAAAAAGATTACAAGGTATGAAAAACACATGTTCATTTTAAATCCTTCAAAGCAATAATGAGTTCTTTTTAAAGCACCAATTTTGAAGTGTGAGAGTTGCCTTGTTCAATTTTTAAATCCAAAAACCAACTCTAGTAAGTTTGTCCTCAAATTCTTTTTAAGCCTTTTGTTTGCTAACTTTAAAAGAAAATTTTGCATTGTTCTTTTTAGAGCCCAACAAGAAATTTAGTGTTTCCTAAAAGTATGAAAGATAACAAATTCTTTCAAAGAGACTAAGAATTCTCTAAGAGTGTTAAAAAAACACTAAAGTGTTCAAAAACAATTGGTGTAATGTGAGAATGATGTCATAATGCCACTTTCAATCTTGTTTCCTCCTTCACCGTGATCAACCAACCTGCAAAAACTGATTAGAGCTGCAAATCAAAGGTTAGAAAAACTAGTTAGCAGCCAAAATAAATTTAATCTAATATCCTGTCACAAAAAAGGACAGATATAACTCGAACTTCCTATCGCAAGTGCATCAGGAATATGGGCTCCTTCCACCTATTTGATAGGAACATACATATGTTGTTTTGATCTTTCTATTGCAAATGCGTCAGGAATAGAGCCTCCTTCTACCTGTTTGATAGGAACAGACGGATGTTGTTTTGATCTTTTCGTCGCAAATGTGCTAGGAACAGAGCCTCCTGCTTGTTTGACAGGAATAGACAGATGTTGTTTTGCTCTTTCTATCGCAAATGCATCAAGAACAAAGCCTCCTTCCACCTGTTTGACAGGAACAGACAGATGTTGTTTTGATCTTTCTATCACAAATGCATCAGGAACAGAAGCTCCTTCTGCCTATTTGACAGAAAATAGACATTAAAAAAAACAACAGAAATAAAATTTAATCTGATTGTTCTATCACAAAACAGGCAAATATATATTTTGAACTTCTTGTCACAAATGCGTCAGAAACGGAAGCTCCTTCCACCTGTTTGATAGAAACAAACATATATGTTTCAAATTTCTTGTCACAAATGCGTCAGAAACAGAAGCTCCTTCCGCCTGTTTGACAGAAATGGACAACCCTCCTTCTAGTGCCAAAATGTGAACCCCTAAACCTACAAATGTACAAGAGCAACAAAAATGTTAGGTTGTTAGATCAAATGCATGCAAACATGAGGGATTCCCCATGAAATCCATCTACTCAAACTAAATTTAGGAAATGAAGAATACAACGCAAAAAATGAAGTTAGATCCTAATTTAGCCAATAGATTAGTAATCCCATGGGGGAATTGGTGCCAATGAAGTGTTACAATTGTCCCTTTCCCAATTCCTAAGTTGCAATGTAGATTGATTGAGCAATGGTCAAATCCCCCAAAGAGATTTGAGCATAACCTTGTTACAATATTTTGAAGATGATGAGTGGTTGATTGAAATGGGAAAAATTGGCTCTCAATGTGGAGAGAGTAACTTTGCATGAAGATTGTGGATGAGAAATGAGGAGAGAAGCCTCTAATTTATAACTTTCAATTTGGAAGAGAACGTGACATTTGAGCAATGTGGGACTAACTTTCAATCCAATGGTTGAATGCCACATGTCATGATGTGAATGGTTAGTGGTTGTGCACATTTTAGCCAAAGTGCCAATAAATGCATCTAGTTTGAATTTGAAATTGTGAAATGACTTGTTGAAGAGGGAAGGGAAATGGAGTTAATGTCACTTGGCTCAAGGCCAAGGACATGTAAGAGGCCTTAAATGCCTTGTTGGAAGGACCAAGTCCACTTGGGATTTTTGAATTCAAATGAGGGAATATTCCCTTTTGTTGCGATGTGAGGGACAATAGGGAATTAAATAAATCAAAGTAATTGATTTATTGTGTAACTTGCATTCTCTAGAGGATTTTAATGAGATGGGTTAACTTAATCATGTTTTTGATTAATTTAATGAAGAATTAGATGATGTGATAATTTAGACTTAAATTTATGAATTGATTTAAGTCAAGAATTGAGAGGAATAGATTATTAAATAAATGATTTGATTTATTTAACTAAGAAGGGAAATATTAGATTAAATCAAATAAGGTTTTATTTATTTTATTTAATAAGAGCACTCTAGAGAATTTAATCAAATAAAATGATTTATTTAATTAAACAGAAATGTAAGGTTGATTAAATTAAATTGATTAATTTAATCAAAGGAGGTGATAGACCTAATCAGATGAATAATGATTCATTAGATTAAGAGATAGAATTAAGATGAAATTATGAGAGTGTGATTCCAGAGGAAATGATGTTAGTGATCGGGATCAAGTGTGCCAAAACAAAATTGTACATTTTCCATGTCTACAATTATATTTATCTATATATGTATATAACCAAAAGAAAGGTTACCCAATACGAGAAATAATCAAAGAACCTTTAAAATACTTGCAAGCATAGAAACACACATAAAATATAATCTTTCCAACATGGCATAATAATAAACAATATTTCCAACATAATGACAAGGTAGTAGGAATCAACATGCCTTTTTAAAGCTCCAACTGAAGAATCTTTCCTCCTAGCTTAATGGCTTAAGATCGCTTGCAAATTCCACTTCGAACAACCCAAATACCTCTACTAGCTTCTCTCTAGATCACTCAACAAATCCAATATAAAATAACAAGAAACTCTCTACCTCACAAATCTCAACTCACTTACACAAAAATTCTAGCAGAATAACACAAAGAAATTCATATTGATAAGTGTAATAATAGATAGAATGAGCACCTCTATCTATATAAAATTTTGAGAAACTAAAGGCTACAAAAAATTTAATATTATTGCCACCTTTATAACCTCATCCAACGACTCACCAAGCTAACTCACAAGTTTGCAACACATAATAGTCCTCACCATTTAAATGGTCGAGTCAACTTGATATAAGGGAGAACAAGCTCAAAACAAGTTTCCTAATTTGAATTCCTTCACATGATGTTGCCAAGTTTTCTCTTGATTGAGTCGCAATGATATTTGCAAGCTTATGTGCATTGTGTAGATCTCTTATTCATTCCAAACACTTTTAATATGGTGCCACATTCATATATTAGCACCCACAATTATAGTGTGGGTTTGATAGATTCAAAAGGATTTTAAAATAGTATTAACTTCCTTCTCTAATGTTTACACAACAATAATAAACTCCTAAATACTTCATTAATTAGTTTGACTTGGTCTTAAAGCACTTTATGCGATGGTTTAAATTCTAATAAAGGGTGCACATTATGTGACATATGTGCTTTATTTTGTACATTGCTTCACTTAAGAATAGCACAATGTTATGCACTTGGAGATTATCTCCATCAACTTTCATTTATATATTATATTACATATATCATATATCATATATATGTATATATATCCATCAGATTATATATATATATATATATATATATATATATATATATATATCGTTATATATCCATTTCATTAAGATATCAAATATATTTAATTAATAAACATATAAATATAAAGAATAATATTATGTATATATATATGATTATATATAAATATATATATTAATATATACATGTTACTATATTAATTTACAAATATAAATTAAAATATATATATACCATATCTGGTGGAGATTTTGACGGTTGTGATGTTAGGTGAGATGTCGATGAGGCAAAGGCTTCATAGAATAATTGAAACTGACATTGCCTTTGTTGAAGTCCTTTGAATGGGGTCTCCAAGAAGCTCTGGTTCAAGGTAATCAATTGAGTCCACATAACCCACGAGCAGTACTTCCCCAAGATAATAGTCATGCTCCCATCTTTGAATCTAATACCACATATATACATATATATAATACCATTTCAATATTTTTATAAAAACACTCATAATCGATATTCCATCAATCGACATATATACACATAATGTATTTATATATGTCACCATAATTGATATTCCCATGCATGTGGGTAATCTATCCATGAGCATGCATAGGTACATCTACCAACGTATAATCACATGTATGAGTTTACCATAGACACATACATATATACATATATATATATATTATACATATATCTCATCAATATAAAAATAAACACACAAGGAAGGACTTCAACTCCACATCAAAACTTCATCACTTATCTCATCACAAACATTCATACCACAAGATTGCATATCAATATAAACATATTGTTGATGCCAAAAATTGACAAGGTAACAGCCCTTTTTCGGAAACTCGGTTAAAGGGGGGACCTATTGCACTAAATTGAGTAACCTCTGGATTTTAAAGAAGTTGGATCTTCTATAACTAGGTTTTTTGAATGGGAAAAGGAAGAAAATATAAAATAAAAGGATCTAACTAGGGCGATGCGCCAATGTTTAGATATAAGGCAAAATAAATATATCTTGTAGATGTGATCTAAGGGCCCGTTCAACAATCTTTTATGTATAAAATAACAACTTATTAAAGAGGAAGACCTGGATAATTCATTTTATGACAAAATAATTTGCACAGAGCTTTACTGAACAGAAAGAGTCGAATAAATGGTTCCAAATCAGAATTTTATTCAAATCATTGAAGTTGCAAACAAATTGTCCAGAAACAACACAGTATAGTGTTATCAATAGTTAAGAAACAGAAAGGCCAAATTACAAGGGCAAAGTCTGTGAGTCTTTACAGTTATCTAACAAAAAAAAGGCCTGGTGTCTCCCCAATTCTTCTGTAATTATTTTGCACTAACAACAAAAACAACAATTCACTTTTATCATAAACTTCTCTAAGAACTGACTCCTTTCCCTGAGAGAAGAAGTAGTATATATAGCCAAGGGAATCCACCACTTAAGATTGTAATATATTACTCATCATGAATCATGATCCTTATAAAACATGATTCATCATGGTCGTTGTAAAAAAAATATTACCGAGCATGAATCCAGTCATTCGCTAGCTAGATACATTCACTATAAATGTTGGCAATGGTCCCAGCCTACCATGTGTAAATATATGTCATCCCTTAGTGAAAACTGTTAGAACATGTGACACAACATGGCAACCCGACGTTTGTATCACTCCTCTCCTTTATAGCTACGTTGAATGAACACATAGCGTAATTTCGCAACTCGTATTTCATCCTCCCTATCCTTTGATGAGAGCTTGCAATGAGAGGACATGTGGTAGCATCCCTATTATTGGTGTATACACCTAAAATTGGTCTGGAGCATCCAATTAATTAAATACGAATTATTTAATTAATTATCCTAATTTCCTCTACTATTGAATAAATAGAATTTTATTTTTAATATAGTTCACATTCAAATTCATCTTAATTAAATAAACAAAAATAAATACTTTGTTCGATTTAATTATCATTTTCTTATTTCAATCTATCACATCATTCTCGAATTAATTAAATAAAGACAAAACACTTTATTAATTACCATATTCCTCTAATTAATTTAATAAACGACTACCCTATAGTCTGTTTTATTAAATTATTTATCTCCCTTTCCTAATTTAAATAAATCAAAATATTTGAATTATGCATAAAGGAATATTCCAATCTACATTTCCTCAAAAATGAATTAGATTTCCTATGTCTAATCTATGTCTAAATTTGTCACAATTAATACTTTGAAACTTCACGGGAAGTTTTGGAGACAAATTTGGAATTTGATCTCTCAATTCTCTTCCATCAATCTTTCCTCTTCTCTTGCCTAGTGTTTTCATAGGTAGAGACAATCTCCATATTTCTCTCAATCTCCTCCATCTCTTACCATTCAACTCTCCAGATTGAATCCAAGCCTCTCAAAGCTTTCCCTGTGCATTTCTACAGCCAGGAAATCTATAAATACAACCTCATTGAACCAAGAAAAGGATCCAAATAATCAAGCTTTTGTACTATTACTCTGTAGGAATCCAGACATCAAGTATCAAGCAATTCAACAATCAAGCTTCACAACAATGGCTGCCTCTTGGAGCTACATTTATCTATTTCACATCAATATCATGCTAGTTTAATTGATTTATCATTTAGCATTATATTATCATGATCTCGTTCTTCAGATAGTCATTTTAACAGTCTTATATGCTTACACAATCTGAGAGCAAAGTAGGATTTAATAAATCTTTGAGGATAGAGAGCAATAGGACGCTTTCAATTGATTACTTTGTTGAATTGACTCAATTTGTTTAATCATTGATATAATGTTGTATTAAGAAGTGTATTTATGTTATTTACCTCATTCCACACTTACAATTTGGCACCCACCGTGGGGCATTAACCCCATTTTTATCAAAATTACAATTTTTCTGGAAAGTGTTACGTAGGTTTACATAGCGTGATTTATTCTAGCACTTTCGTTAAAAGTTTTGGCACTTCCGGTCCCTGTTCCAATGCTTTCATAGTTTTGGCGCTTCTGGTAACTATTTTAGCGCCTCACGTGTTTTAGTGTTTCTATGACAAACTTCGGTGCTTCGGTACACTGTTTCGGCACTTCAGTGATTTAGCGCTTCCAAGACAAATTTCGGTGCTTCGGTGCACTATTTCGGCGCTTTTGGGTTTTAGCGCCTCAGATATCTATTCTACCACTTCGGTGCCATATTTCAATGCTTTTGTAAAAATAGTCTGGATCCGACGCTTCCGCAGCCAGATTTTATTTACTTTTCACAGTTGAGATAAAATTGATCAATCTAGGGTAGTTACTTCAAATTTTTTCTAAAATTGATCAATCTAGGGTAGTCATTTCAAATTTGGAATAAAATTAATCAATCTAGGATAGTCACTTTCTTGTTTTTCTTAAAGCAAATCTATCAATCCTAGGATAGTCACCGCATTTTTACAATTAAAATTAAAAAGAACATCATGATTTTTGTGAAGCAACACCTTCACATAGATTTAGAATCTTTCTTTTTGGGCTTAAAATAGAACAAATCTATATGTTGTGCTTGTAGTGATTAGGCGTATGCTCTCCCCTTAACTGGGTGACCAAAGTGCCAAATTCAATTTTATTTCATGTCATTTACGCTTTATTAAATCCTTTAGCAGGCCTGTCGTAGTGGGAAAAAGTACTCACCCTACAGGAACGACCTAAGTGGGAACAACCAAAGCCAAGTTATCCAACCCACTCTAATAAAAATGCAAGTTGTTGATGAAAGTCCAACTTGACGGTAGTAGGCAAGATAACCATCCCCAAAATCTTTGTTCTAAAGATTGGGAGGTCTCCTGAGGGAGTTTATCTATTTGCCACACCGAACAGAACCCTATCTACGAACCATAGAGTAGTTGCTCGCCAAGTCAGTATCCATACATTGTCATACTCACGGTGTAAGGGGAGGGAAGAATCTTCCCCCAAGACACTCACCATATAATTACCAAGGATTGTTTGCTCAAGGGATTCGGTATCTACGTCCGTCACTTTGAGTACACGTCTGGCAATGACAAAAACATGAGTGCCCTCTAGGGGGTGACACTACTGTGTGAGTCAACATAATTGCAAGATGTGGGTTGTGAGTATAATGATGACCTACTTGTCCTTAAGTGTGAGTCTATTTGATTTGTGTACAAATTGTTAAAACAACCCGTCAAAATCAATAAAGATCATTCGTGATTTTTGAACATACACAATCTTTTCAGTTTTGAAAACACTTATTCAAAATTGCTTGTCGTGTTTTCACAAATTCATTTAAATCAGATTTAAAGATCATCCTGAAAACGTCAAGTCAAAACAATCAGAAAACCCATGCTGCGTAAGTGGAAGTCCACCACGTTTGTCAAAAGAAAGATCAAAGTTACAAGGCCCAAACAACCTCTCATTTATAGAAATAAATTGAAAAGACAACGTTTTCTCTATCAAAATCGGAAACTCCTTTCGCAATATAGAACATTCATTCACCGTTATCATGATTTTGCTAGAGGTCACTCTTTAGATTACGCGGTAGAACCGCTATATTCACGAGCCTTCTTTCAAAGAAGGGCTCTCACATAATTCCACAACCGTAGTCAACGGATTCATCCTTCTTATCTTCCACAATCTCTAATACAGTATGCTACAAGACCCGATCAAATTTTACAGTAGAAAGTCTTAAAAGGTCCTATTTTTGGCATTCTGGAAAACTTGTTTCGGCGCTTTGGGTCACTATTCTAGCACTTTCGTGAAACAGCACTTTCGGGCTCTGTTTTAGCACTTACAGTCGTTATTTTAGCGCTTCGGATAAAATAGCGCTTCTGTCAATTTTTGTAGCGCTTCTGGGAAGTAGCGCTTTCATCATTTTCTTCAGCACTTTCGAACACTGTTTTGGCACTTCGGTCACCTGTTTCAGCACTTCTGGACTCTATTCCAGCGCTTCTGGGAAATCGCGCTTCTGGTCTCTATTTTAGCGCTTTTAAAATAGAGAGTTTAAAATTTTAACCAGTCTATCACTCTGTCATTTTATCAACATTTTCATCAGAATCAAATTTTTTTTTTATCAAAATCACTGTCTAGGAACAAAAGTCAGAAAAGTTTATACAAATTTCCAAACTTGTCAACTAAAACAAGATCTTGCAAATCACAAGTGTCAAAATCAATTACACAATCAATTACTATACTAAAGTTTCTTTATCAGGATACTATCATCCTCCATCACGAAACAAAGTATAGTAATTAATTTTTTTAAATTTTGTCTCATCAATAAGATTTGTCATCTTATTCGACTTTATTTAAAAAGGTTCAAAATTGACACTATCCCGCACATAGGATCAATATTTCAAAAGAAAGGGCAAAAATTTGTATGCCAATCTTAACTAGGTACCAAAAACAGAGACTCTTAGAGAAAGAAATTTTAACATCACAAGAAATGGCAGAAGAAAATCCGTGGAACATTCTGAACTGCAATGATAAGAATGAAGTAACTCCAGAAGATATTCAAGCGGCTCAACAAGATCCCAAATTTCACATATTATGGAGAAAATTCTAGAACAAGACATGGAAAAATATATTTTAATGCTAGCCGAATCAGGGGCAAAACATCCAAAATATTTCGATGTAAACCGTTTGAAAGAAACACCAAAAATAAATGAAATTGAGATACCACAACCTACACCAACAATAGATCCGATTGCCGCTTTAACATCTCAAATGCAACTGCTACAACAGAAAATACAAGATATGACACAAGGGACTACCAAGAGATATGCAATACAGGACATTTGTCCTTATCCATTTGATGCAACAGTTGGTTTGTTACCTTTTCCAAGACACTGTGAATTCCCAAAGTACGATAAGTACAATGGATGAACGGATCCAATAGATCATATACAAGAATTTAAAACAATGAGTCTTGAGTTTTCTCAAGAAGAGACTTATTTGATGAGGTTATTCCCAAGGAGTTTGGGAGGTGCATGTATGGAATGGTTCTCAAAACTGCAACCTGGTATCAAAACGTTTGAGGAACTTGTTAACAATTTTATCTCTCAATATTCATTCAACATCCAAAATGATGTTACTATCAAGGATCTCTACAACTTAAAGCAAAAAAAAGGAGAAACATTTTTGTCTTTTCTCCAAAGATGGCGACGATTGTTCGCTAGGTATCCTCGATCTATTCCAGAGGAAGAAAGGATGGAATTATTCATTGAGAACTTAACAGAAGAAATGAGCTATAGGCTAGAATTACAATGTCCACCCACTTTCAAAAAAGTCATAGAAAATGGTCTTAAGATTGAGGAAGCATTAGTGAAACGGGGAGTTATCAAACATTACAATGAAAAATCAAATAACTACTCCAATCAACACTCAAACAATGATAAACCAAAAATTTGGCAAAAGAATCGCAACACAAATGAAACAACAAGCGATTCACAAAATATTAAACCAATTTTCAACTTGACGGCATCTTCTTCAAACAATCAAAATAGTGACCAAAAAGTAAAGTCAAATACCATGCAGAACAACGAACGCACAAAAACACTACCATATTAGAAGCCGTCAAATCGATGAAGGTTCACACCTTTAGGTCAATCAATGGAATCAGCAATGAAGGAACTAGTTACCAGAGGTCTTCTCACTGCATGGGAAGCTAGGTTTTGGGATCCAAAATTCAAACCATCATGGTGGAATGACGCTGATTATTGCAACTATCATAATAACAAGGGTCATAAAACAAATGACTGTATGGAATTGAAACATGCAGTACAAGATTTGGTGGACAGCAACAAAGTGTACGTAGAAGGACCTCAAAATAACAATGATCATTCGGCCTTCAAAGATCCTTTGCCCAATTATGACAAAGGTGTGTCATCCTCTAATAGCAAAGGAAATCATGCTAATCATTTCTATGACACAACAATCCTATGTCTATATGAAGTCAAACATGATCATACGGTTAGCAATAACATTGTTGAGAACAAAACCAACACCATTACCCCTTTGAATTTACTCCCAAGTGTGCAAAATTCTGATAATCAAATAAATGTCTTAAAAATCAGAGAAAATCAATAAGATCAACCCGCCAATGCGCTAACTAGGGGACAATCAAAAGTGGTGTTAAAGGGGATTGGCTCCACACATGCGGTTCCACCTCCATCACATTATGATTTCATCAATCAAATACAAAACACCCCCCAAGGGAATCAAGAACATCAACCAGCATATGTCATGACTAGGGGGCAAGCCAAGGTAATATTAAAAGGAGCAGGATCTCAATGTGAGGTTACGCCTCAATCTCACTATAATATTGTCGATCATTTGCAAAATATCCCCATGCAAATATCAATATTGGAGCTTCTTAAATTGTCACCATCACATAAGGAAGTTCTAGAACAAGCATTAGATGCCACAACCGTGCCAAAGAATCTGGATGTTTGTCAATTCCAAGTTATGGTGGGACATCTGACTACCCCACATTGTCTATCATTCTCTGAACAGGATGACATCTCATTAAATCATCTGTATAACACCGCATTGCATATCGAAGTATGTATCCATAATCATCGCGTTAAGAGAGTTTTAATAGATGGGGGAGCTGGTCTAAACATTTGCACCCTAAAATTAGTCCGTGCACTAGGATATTCTAAAGACGCTATTGATGCTCAGAGGAAAATGACCATCAAAGCATATGATGAGGAGGAAAGATCATCCCAAGGTTTAATTATATTACCTATTCAAGTGGGACCCATAATCAAGCATATAACATGTCAAGTGTTGGAAAGAGATTTAACATACAACATACTCTTAGGATGACCCTGGATTCATGAAATGCAGGCCGTACCATCTACATACCATCAATTCTTGAAGTTTCTAATGAACGGATAAGAGGTGACTATAACTGTTGATTATAATCATCCACAACATTGTGACACATTAAGAATATCTCAAGACACCTTTGTCCCTCACAACAGGGAAGCTTCAAGCTCATCATCATCCAAGAATGAACAAAGTCCAAGCATCACTACCAAGTGGGTACAAAAGAAAGGTAAAGAAAAGGAAACAAGTCATGGTGAAACAAACATTCCAGGTACACACACTTCTCTATCAGACAACTTTCAGAAGCCAATTCAGTTGACAGATAAAGGAATAGGACAGTACTCAATGGAGCAATCGCTTAACTTATCACAGTTAATGCCACCTCCTAGGAAATATGGTCAACCATCAATGATCAAACCTCTGACATCTTTATCTAGCATAGCTCTTCAAGAAACATTTGTGAAATTCGAAACCATAGCGGAAGAAACAGACAATAAAGCAATCCTAGATTGGCTTTACAAGGATGAAGAAGCATCAACATCTGAGATCAGTATCAAAAATGTTAGCATCAACACAGACAAGTATGGAAAAGGAAAAGATATTCTTGAAAAGATGGGTTATGAAGGACAAGGGCCTGTAGGATTAAGAAAAGACGAAATCTCAGAACCTATCACACCTCTCACTATTCACACAAAAGAAAAGCCAGGACTAGGATATTCTGAGAAAGAGAAACATGAACTCAAGGACAAGGTTGTAGAAAGAATTCTTCAACTAAGAGATTGCTCTGAAACCAATTCCAATGAGTATGAATGGGATTTATTATCTGATGTATCTTTTACGGATATTCATTGTGATATCATCCAATAATATACACCCACACGTGAGGAGGGCCAAGGCTCTGGGTCTAGTCCAATCGTGGGAGAATCACTAAATATTGATGATTCCAATGGGGACGAACAGACCTCGAGCGAACTAGACAATCTGGAAGAAAGTACCATCATGGATCTCGATATCCCGAATGACAATCATGATGATGTTACTATCCTCACCCTTACTTCCATTGATCAAAATCAATCCGATGATACCATGCCATTAATCCATCCAAAACTTATTGATTGGGAACCTATCGAACCTTTGACTGTACCAAAATTTGCAAATGATGATGCCATCGTGCATTTCCTATGTCATATCGATCCTGATACAAATTCTATCTATACTACTCATAACAATATGACTCAATAGGAGGGTGTCAAATCTTCTAGTTGCAAAATTAACAATAGGGAAAATAGATCTAATGGTGAAAACCATTCTATGGCAGCATTAGATTTGGAAAAAGTAAAAATAAAGAATGCATCCAACGGTGAAAACCTTTCTGAGGCACTAAAGGATGGAAGATTTGACACTCTCCTAGAACAATATCATGAGCGATCATCAGTTCTGGTTGAACCTACACAATCAGTGGACATTGGCATAGAGGAGAAGGCAAAAATCCTACATCTAGCGGAATCCATTACAGAACAAGAAAGACCGGCATTCATCCAATTCTTCAAAGAAAGAAGCATCAACTTTGCTTGGTCGTATTCTGATATGCCAGGTTTGGATCCCAACCTTCTTATGCATCATTTGTCTTTACCAGTAGGAATCAAGCCCGTTAAACAAAAATTAAGAAAAATGCACCCCCACATTGCATTAATGGTCAAAACAAAGCTAAAGAAATTATTGGATTCTGGATTCATACGATCTATAGACTATGTTGAATGGATATCAAACCTTGTACTAGTTTCCAAGCCGGATAATAGCATCAGAATCTGCACAGATTTCAGGGACCTCAATAAAGCATGCTCGAAGGATGATTTTCTACTTCCAAATATAGACATCATTGTGGACTTGACGACAAGGCATGCCATGTTATCAATCATGGACGGTTTCTCTAGGTACAATCAAATAAGAATAGCTCCAGAAGATCAAGAAAAGATGGCTTTTACATGTCCATGGGGAACTTTCTACTGGAACATCATGCCATTTGGTTTAAAGAATGTAGGAGCAACTTATCAAAGAGCAATGACAACGATCTTCCATGATATGATGCACACTTTCATGGAGGATTATGTGGATGACATCTTGGCGAAATCTACTACTAGGGAAGAACATTTGCATATCCTAGATAAAATCTTCATGCGGATGGAAAAATTTAATGTCAGGTTAAACCCTAAGAAGTGTGTCTTCGGGGTTACATCAGCAAAGCTGTTAGGCTACATCGTCTCAGAAAAGGGAATTGAGGTGGATCCAGCAAAAGTCAAAGCTATAATGGAGATGCCACCTCCTAGAAACATTAGCCAACTCTGATCACTACAAGGACGGCTTCAATCAATCTGAAGATTCATCTCTTAGCTAGTAGATAGAACTCATCCTTTCAATCATCTATTGCATAAACACATAGTTTTCATGTGGGATGAGAAGTGTGAAGCAACATTCAATCAGATCAAACAATATCTAATGTCACCACATGTTCTCATACCACCAACAAAAGGAAGACCCCTCATATTGTATATTGCTACAACTGATATCTCATTGGGGGCACTCTTAGCACAAGAAGATAATACAGGAAAAGAGCATGCCATCTACTACATCAGTAGAACTTTAAATGGCTATGAAATAAACTATACATTCATAGAAAAGTCTTGCTTAGCAGTGGTGTTTGCTACTCATAATTTGAGACACTACATGATGGCTCATACAATCAGGTTAATTGCAAAGATTGATCCTTTGAAGTATCTACTAAGTAAAGCTGCCTTAACAGGTAGATTGGCAAAATGGGTTATGCTCCTAAGTGAATTTGACATTCAATATATCGAAAGAAAGGCAATCAAGGGACAAGTAATCATTGAACAACTTGTTGAAGCTCCTCTATTAGATAATCACCCAATGACAATGGAATTTCCAGATGCAGACATTATGACAGCTATGCCTCAACAATGGATTCTCTATTTTGATGGATCATGTACACAACAAGGATCGGGAGTGGGAATCTTGTTCATCTCCCCCCAAGGACACACAATTCTGAAGTCATGTAGACTCATGTTTCAATGTACAAATAATATAGTGGAATATGAAACATTGATTATTGGGGTCAACACAGTTATTCAATGGAAAATCAGGGACTTACAGGTGTATGGAGACTCTCAACTAGTCATTTATCAAGTGAATGATGAATATCAAACCAAAGATGAAAATTTGATGCCATACAAACAAAAAATCGATAATCTGAAACAATCCTTTGCTAGTATCAAGTTTGATCAAATTCCAAGGGCAGAGAACAAAGCTATAGATGTTATGGCTATGATCGCTTCATTACTACAATTGCCTGAGAAGCGTGTTTGTAATGAGTTTATGGTAGAACAAGTATCGTGTCCTTCCCATTATCAATCAGAATCCGCTACCACATGTCATCTAGAAACCACTGAAACCTCCATATGCGAAAAAACCTATGCTTATCTAAAAGATGATATCCTACCTCCTGACCTTTCCAGGAATCAAAAATGCAACTTTATCCGCCAATCTGCCCGGCATACATTAATCACAGATATCCTTTATCATTGAGGTCTTGATGGTACCCTACTCTGATGTCTAGAACACAATGTTTCTGAAACGGCCTTACGAGAAGTTCACGCGGTTATTTGTGGTACTCGCTCTAGTGGAATGACTTTAGCTAAGAAACTCCTTCGTTTAGGTTATTATTGGCCGAGCATGGAAAAATAATCATATCAATTTGTAAAGAAGTGTCACAAATGTCAGGTTCAAAGCAATTTGATTCATGCACCAGCACAAGAACTACATCCTTTTACATCAACATGGCCTTTCTGTCAATGGGGCCGAGATCTGGTAGGCAAAATACATCCATCTTCATCTAATGGACACAAGTTCATTATCATGGCTACAGAATACTTCACGAAGTGGATAGAGGCAGTACCTCTTACTACCATCACTGGGAAATAGATCTCCTCATTCATCTTGAACTACATAATATGTCGACATGGAATTCCTCAATCTATAATCACAGACAACGGATGACCTTTCAAAAATCAAGACGTTCAAGAGTTATGTGAAAAGTTCCACATCCAACATCGTTTTTCAACACCGTACTATCCTCAAGGGAATGGCCAGGCAGAGGCCTCAAACAAAACCATACTCAAAATTCTCAAAAAGACGGTTAACGATGTTGGACGTGATTGGCATGTTCAACTCAACCCTGCACTATGGGCCTATAGAACAAGCATCAGAACACCAATGGGAGCTACACCATTTGCTTTGGTATATGGATCAAAAGCCATATTACCCATTGAAGTTGAAATTCCATCCCTTCGTGTATCACTCAAAGGTATCATTTCAGATGAAGACTACAGGGTATCTAGATTGCAGGAAATGGAATTGTTGGATGAGCGTCATCAACAAGCTGTTAATCATCTAGCAGCTTATCAACAGAGAATGTCACGAAATTACAATCACAGGGTGAAACCAAGGGTCTTTCAGGTTGGTGGCTTGGTATTAAAGGAAAACCCTAGAAATCAGCAAGATAGGGAGAAGAAAGGAAAATTTGAGCCTAACTGGCTTGGTCCTTTTGTCATCATACAGTGTATGGATCAGGAGCATATCAGTTATCAACGTCATAAGGGGATTTTTTTGATGAACCTATCAATAGTATTCATCTCAGAAAATTCTATGCTTGAACCTCCTGGTGCATGGGGGACTAATCTAAAAATTGTTTCCTTGGTGAAAACCTGACAAACAGGCATCCTGGCAAACGCAAAAAGACAAAAAAGATAAATAAATAGAAAATACAAAAAGAAAGAAAATGAAAAAAATGAGAAAAATACAAACACACAAAGGGTGTAATCAAAGCATATGGTGAAAACCTGGAAACAGGCATCATATGTGATTCTAAGATCAGCTTTCCCATCTATTTGGATATATGTCAGGATCATTCATCTGAAAGTTGGTATCAATTCATATCATATCATTCATCTGGCCATCATTACATCCACTATCAAAGACATGTCACGTGGTCAACATATAACCCCATATCTTGGGAGCAACATCTAGATATCTAGGGATAATCCACACGTATCAATTGCATCCAATGGTAGAAAAATAGAAATAGAGATCACAGTGCAATTTCAATCATTGTCAGAAGAATCAACCATCATATCGAAAATCCAAAAACATGTCAAAAGGGTGAGTCTGAAAAGCAACTTTCACAAAAACATAGGTCTATGTCAGTCAAACTACGTGGTCTTTGTGTGTGTAACGTAGGCAAGGTTAATCTTTGATCAGCCCCCGAGACCCCTAAGATAGGTTAGTAGGTTAGGTCTTTTGTCAAAATCTCAAAAATTCAAAAACATGTCAAAATCAGGATGGATGATCTAAAAATCTGAATAATGAATGGAACACTTTAAGTAAAAAATGGATATTTTGACTTTTGATTATCATTTCTTTGGAGTAACTCAATGATGTATTGAACTAGAGGAACAAGGAAAAAGAATGATATTTTTATTGTCTGTTGTATGTGCGATAATCATATAAATGTGTGAATTTTCGGGGGATGTGCTATGAAAATGTATCACCGATAACATTCAGAATTCACACACTCAAATGATAATCTTTGTCTGTTTACGCAATGAATGCTTAGGTCATCTCGGTTCAATTATACCTCGATGCTTGTGTTCGATTGCAATATCAAAAATCATGAAAGTAATACTCAGGTCGTCATTGGATTAACACAACCATTGATGCTTGTATTCACTTTCAACATCCAATAAAGCTCTATGATGATACCAAGCACAAAAAGACTGTTAAAATGACATCTATTTTGCATATCATTGCATGATTAAATTAGATTACATTCATCATCATTCATTATCTGCAGAGTATTTGTTGCATAAAGGATTCCAATCAATGATTATCTAATCTACAAAAGAGATTGAGTATACTTGACATAAAATCATCAAAAACATATAGCATCATCATTTCATCATTCATATATATTTCATCATACATTCTACCATCAGTGCATCAAGTTCATTCTTGCATAAACAAATTCATTACATATCATTTAGAATCCATACATCACATCATCATTATTATATCACGTATCCATACATTAAAATAATAATAATAATAATAAAATCGCATCATTACATCCATCAAACGATCATTTGCATCATCATCCCATCATTAAGATTCACATCATATATCCACATATTATTTATCCATCCATACATACATCATTACATCATTACATTAAAAATAAATCATCATTTATCATCATCACATTTAGAATGAACTCATCCCAAAAAAACATATAACAACATCCATCATATAGAAATCATGAAGCCATCATCATAATCATATCAAGTGCATCTCATATATATATCAAAAATGTCAAGTATACAATGAAGTCATAAAAATACATAATCTACAATGGGCTACAATCATAATATACATCACATAGGATCAAAATGGCATCTATGACCTGCTACTGCCAGAATGCACAGGCCCAACAGGACCTGTACCTATACCACCACCACCTCCTGAAGGACCCGGATCTCTAGGATCTCTACGTGGAGGCTGATTCACCCCCTCACTAATTGTCCATGTGTGAGTCCGCCCAGATCTCGATGGAGCATAATTGACTTGACGCTCGGCAGGCACTACATCATGATACCAGCCCCGATAAAACTCTACCTCTTGGGCAGCCCGTGAAACCTCTCATATAATCACCTATAGAGGTGCCATCAGCCACTCTCTAGAGGGTCTCGACTCTCTCCTGTGCCCTCTTAGTAACCTGTCGTGCACTATCTCTCTTGGTTGTCAGGGTATCAACCTGCGTCTGCATGGTGGCTAACTGCCCCTGTAACTGTGCTAAGGCTTGTGCATGAGCTTGTGCCTGGGTCTACATCTGTGTCTGTGTCTACACAACCATGCCCTGAGCCTGTACCAACTACCCCTGCAGTGTCTGAACCTGTGCCTGCAGAGTCTGGACCTATGCCTGGAGCCCAGCTACCTGTCTCTGCTGCCCTACTACTGGCACTGTCACGGCCTGCCTCTTACGAGGCCTACTGAAAGAAGGTGCACTGTGAATGTCTAGACCTAGTCCTCTATATCCTCCACTCCCGCCGTCACTGTCACTACTGCTGCTATCCTCACTATCTGAACTACTTCTCTCTGAGCTCTCATCTGTTGGGATATCACCCTCCCCACCAGTGACATCCTCTGCCACATCCTCCTCTACTGGTAATGGTGTTGGCTCATCGAGGATAGTAATACGAGGATGAGGGACCAAGGCCAAGAATGCTACGTAATCCTCTATAATGGCTGCCTCTAATATGTCTCTCTGCATTTCCCATGGAGATGGTTGTAACGCTCTGTATCCCACCACTAGAACATCATAGGACAATGTGGGACCCCAATCTGGAATATCCATGTGTCGCCTAGCGTAGTGAGCTACCCTCTGTGGCATACACTGAACTATGCCATACTGTCTGTAAACCTGACGGAGCAAAAATCTCTCAAGTACAAAAGGAGTCCAGCCACTGAGATACATAGAATCACACAGAAAGCCCAATACTGCACCATCCTCCTCCCACTCCTCACAGTCAAGGTAGGGGCTCCATATCACTGTCTCTGTGTCATCAAACACTCGTCTCCAATGCTCTAACTTTCCCATCTGGGCCTACGTGAATCGACCACTATATCGATAAACATAGAGCCTGCCAGCTGGTCTATCTGCAATGTGAAATGACCGACAAATAGCAAAGTGCTCCCACACCCAAATCTGTAATAATGTCGCCCCTGCAGATATACTGCGTGCATCTAAGTACACAATAGAATGAAGATCATGGTAAAGATGTGCTAACATGCACATCCTCCACGTATATCTGGTACCATGTACCAACATGCTCTCTAGTGTCCTGCCCCAACCAACGAGGAATCCCTTTGACCTACGATCAGGGCAAAAGAACCCTCCAATGAATCCAGCTAGCACTGTTGGTAGTGTCGCATAAGAGTCTGCGATCCTCTGCCATCGAACACTCAGACTCTCTATGTCTTGATCCTGAAATACTCGACAGAGAGCATCTCTGCTACTGGTCCCATGAGAGTCATATGTAACTATCTCCCCCATGAACAGAATGCGTAAGATATGCCACACATCCTCTGGTGTGACTGTCATCTCACCGGTGGGTAGGTGAAAGGTGTTGTGGTCACTATGCCACCTCTCAGCTAGTGCGGTCAACAAACCCCGATTAATCCTAATCTGGGGCATGTCAAGTAAACTCATGAGGCCACACTAGCCTATCACCTGTAGATCATCCGGTGTCAAATGTGGTATCAAATCAGTAGTCTACAGAAACCTCTCTCGCATCTAGAGAGTACCTAGATCCTCCTATCATCATAACAAATAAATCTACAATCAGTGAACTATGTCAAGGAATCAAAGGTCATTCTACTATCAGTCTATTCCAAAAGTTTTGGTATGAATTTTTGATCAAAATTCATAGGCGAACATCCAACCTCACCTATCATGAGGTTTATCAAAACATTATCTAGATCTCGCCTATCATGAGATTTATCAGATATTGAATCAAACCTCACCTATCATGAGGTTCATCAAAACATTATATAGATCTCGCCTATCATGAAATTTATCAGATATTGAATCATGTCCTCGCCTATCATGAGGATCATCAATAAATGGGGTTTTATTCTCGCCTATCATGAGAGTTAGTCTTATTTTAATCCAACATCAAGCAATTGGATTGTCAAAACATACCAATCAGAAGAATGGACATGCTCAGAATTGGCATAATCAAAGTTCACTAAGTTAAAATCTTCAATTCTGACATGGAAGCGCTAAAACAGGCTTCCAAAGCGCTAAATCCCAAAAGCACTATTTTATCATCCAAAGGCGCTAAAACAAGGACCTAAAGCATTGAAACCATTTAAGCACTATTTCAACACTCCAAAGCACTAAAATAGGCTTCTGAAGTGCTAAAAAACTCAAAGCGCTACTTTTCCGCATCAAAGCGCTAAAATAGGCCGTCTAAGCGCCACTTTACCATAAGCACTATTACAGACCTTAAAAGCACTAATCCACCGACTCAAAGCGTCAAAAATCTCAAAGTGCTAAAATCTGGCTTCATAGCACTAACATTAGGCTCCTAAGCGCTAAATCACTGAAAGCGCTACTTTACCGACTAGAAGCGCTAGAGTTTTTAATGCAAACGCTAAAATTCAAAGTGCTAGACAATTTACCAGAAGCGCTACATCGGGATGTAAGCACTACAGTGCGGCTTCAAAGCGTTGAACCTATCCTAGACATGCCTAGGACTTAAAATGCATAAAAAATAGAAATACACGAAGTACGAGGAGGTCAAGAGGTACATACCAGAGGTCCATACGCAAGTGGCCGTCTGTGGCGTCGAACGCGCTCGAATCAATGAGTGTGGTAGGGAATAGGCATCTCGCTCCAGCTAGCAGAAAAGTCTCTATCACTAAGAATTTTGAACTCAAAAAGCAAATAATGAATTGAAAATGACCTTTTAGCCATATTTATAATTTTTGAAAGGTATTTTGGGGGGATTTTATAACATTTTGATTAATTTTATCCATGAAATTAATTAAAATTCATCAGAGGACTCATTTCTTCATCATTTTGTCGGGAGATAAATTATTTCATCGAAACACATCAAATCATAAATTTTCAAAAAAAATTCTAAAAATCATCAAATCATTTATTTATCTCCCAAGGGGGCATATCGTTATAAAATCATCTGAGAAACATGTATGGGGCACACGAAATTAAAATCATCTGAAAACATGTCTAGGGCACACGGAATTCATTTTTTGAAATCATCGATCCTGGCAGTAGTAGCAAAAATATTCTTCGAGCCAATGCGTAACCACATCACTTCGAAGAGGGGAAAAATGTATACACCTAAAATTGGTCTGGAGCATCCGATTAATTAAATACGAATTATTTAATTAATTATCCTAATTTCCTCTACTATTGAATAAATAGAAATATTTATTTAATATAGTTCACATTTAAATTCATCTTAATTAAATAAACAAAAATAAATACTTTGTTTGATTTAATTATCATTTTCTTATTTCAATCTATCACATCATTCTCGAATTAATTAAATAAAGACAAAACACTTTATTAATTACCATATTCCTCTGATTAATTTAATAAACGACTACCCTATAGTCTATTTTATTAAATTATTTATCTCCCTTTCCTAATTTAAATAAATCAAAATATTTAAATTATGCATAAAGGAATATTCCAATCTACATTTCCTCAAAAATGAATTAGATTTCCTATGTCTAATCTATGTCTAAATTTGTCACAATTAATGCTTTGAAATTTCATGAGAAGTTTTGGAGACAAATTTGGAATTTGATCTCTCAATTCTCTTCCATCAATCTTTCCTATTCTCTTGCCTGGTGTTTTCATGGGTAGAGACAATCTCCATCTTTCTCTCAATCTCCTCCATCTCTTACCATTCAATTCTCCAGATTGAATCCAAGCCTCTCAAAGCTTTCCCTGTGCATTTCTGTAGCCAGGAAATCTATAAATACAACCTCATTGAACCAAGAAAAGGATTCAGATAATCAAGCTTTTGCACTATTACTCTGTAGGAATCCAGACATCAAGTATCAAGTATCAAGTATCAAGCAATTCAACAATCAAGCTTCACAACAATGGCTGCCTCTTGGAGCTGCATTTATCTGTTTCACATCAATATCATGCTAGTTTAATTGATTTATCATTTAGCATTATATTATCATCATATTTTTCTTCAGATAGTCATCTTAACAGTCTTATATGCTTACACAATCTGAGAGCAAAGTAGGATTTAATAAATCTTTGAGGATAGAGAGCAATAGGACGATTTCAATTGATTACTTTGTTGAATTCATTCAATTTGTTTAATCATTGATATAATGTCGTATTAAGAAGTGTATTTATGTTATTTACCTCATTCCACACTTACAATTGGTACCGCTTGAGGGGCCCGCCAAAAGCCTAAATGGGTGAAGGCTACATGGCTGGCAGTCAAGGCCCGAAAGGGAGTTAAATGAAAGTATGCCATACTCAACTAATCTCTTGACACATGGGGGGACAATGGGGCTCAAAAGAGAAGGGAAGGGAATCTCCCCATTGATAAGTGCTTTGGTGACACATGGTGGAAATGAGTCGAGAATGCCAAAAGACTAGTGGGGAGGCTTCATAAAAAATCATCGGGAGCAGTCGGAAGTCAAGCAAGACATCAAAAACAACTTGAAGGGAGCATGGGGGTATATTAAATATCTATAGCTTTTGACGACTAGTAGGGGCGTTTCACCTGCGGAAAGGTGAATCCAAAATTTTTTGGTTTTGTGACTAGAGCTTTATCCATTGGTCATTGAAGTCAGAGCTTAGAGAGGGTGACTTGCAAGGGCATCTAGTCATCCTCAGAAGGCGTTGATATGGTGCACAGGATCTCATGTTCCTTGTGCAGATCAATCACCTCCTTGAAGGGCAGCACTATAGATATTCTAGACTCATCCTTGAGCTGAAAAAGTAGTCATGTGATCTGATGAGTTACACCCTCAATATCCTTGGCGGTGGGAGGTTGGCTGAAATTTTGAAAATTTTGATAAATCATGCTTCCTCTCCTCAATTTCAGCCACAATCTGCTTCGCGGTAGCCACTGATTCATCAAGGAGAAATGAAGAGGTCAGGCCCATCTAGGTTATTTGGGAAAGCCTTGCCCGAGCGTTGTCCATTGTATTCCCTAATGTAGCCAAGCATAATTGAGCACGAAGGGTGGCTTCTTGGCAGCAAATAAACTCCTTTGCAACCCTGGCTCTTGACCTTTGATTCTCGATCCCTAGTCATTCCAGGTCCTCACTTGGCACTGTGTATAGCTTTCCTAGCAACCTTTTTTCTTCGAGAACCTTTTCCCCTATAAATTATGGGAACTGTTCCATCATGCCGCAAACCTCCTTGCATAATCTTTTTGCCTCTGCTATGAATCTAAGTGTGGGCTAGAGAGTTGGGCATAGGGCCTTGACTCTCTCCTAGTAGGAAGCATATAGTTGTTGGGCCACTAAGTAGAGGTATGTCTGTGGAGCAAGATTTTGAACGATCTTCTTTAAGAGATTAATCTTTACATCCTTTGTCCCAATCTCCTGCATTAGCCCCATAGTTTATTCTGTGAAAGAGGTGAGCTTCTCTTGCAGGTCCTTTTGTGTGGCCAGCCACCTTTCCTCGGGTTTCTTTTGGGTTGCAAACTCTTCCTCCACAGAAAGCCTGAACTTTCGAAGATCTTCTTGAAATTGATCCTGTGCACTTGCTTGGTTCACCTCCTTTTCTCATATTGTTTTCTCTAGATGAGCGCATAGTTATTGTAATTCTTTGATATTTTGCTAAGCTTCCTCCTCTGACTGGGCCAATCTGTTAGATAATTCTTGGTTCCTTTCTCACAACTCGGCTACCTAATCAGACTCCTGGGATTGGAATTTCTTGAGCTTTCTTTGCAATCTAGCTCGTTCTACCTGCACATCTTGTGCAAGGTGCACCCTTTTAGCCTCCTGTGGTTTGTCCTTGGCCAACATGATTTCTAGACTTGCTTTGATGGCCTTGAGCTCATCTTCTATCTTCTTCAATTTGCGAGCAGACATAATAAATTCAATATTCACCACCTATTGTGTCTCTTCCATTAGCTTGACTATATCCTGGGGTCCGGCAACACGTAAGTCCAGTCTGATGGCATGGATGTCATATTCATTGATTTGCATTTCTCCTTGTGGTTTGGCAACATTTGGATGCAAGGTTGCGAAATGCAATGATTTTTGAGCCTTGTTATAAATTGTTTGGACTTTGGGCTTCATTGGCCTTTTGCATCCTTTTCTTTTTGCTTCTGGAGTCGTAGAGCTTGAGCTTGCTTTGTTGTATCACTCTGAGATAAGAATTGAGCAGGCGACCTGATGCATTCACCTACAAAGGGTGCACCGGGAGGGATAGCGAAAGGGAAAGAGAGGTAGGTGACCTCAGAATTTTTCTCTTCGGAAGGGGAACCGTGAGCAGAGAGAAAAGAGGAATGCTCCATATCCCAGGTGACGAAGGTGTGGAGGGTCTCAAAGGGAATGGTGGTGGCAATGGAGGTGCACCGAGCTCCGACGGCTATGAAGGTTGAGTCAGAATTAACTGAGATGATGCAACAGAGGTGGTGGCCTCGAACACCAATGGGAAGGAAGATATGGATGTGGATGAGGAGGCATATGGGGTGGCCGAAGGGGCTCTGATCAGTGATGGGGCGGCTCGAGGGGAAGTGAAAACCATCTACCTGATATGAGAAAACTAGGAGAAACCTCCAGCAGCCATTACAGAGCGGACAGAGAAAGATGGGCTCATACTTGGAGTGATGGTTTTCATAGGGACTGTGGAAGAAATAAGAGACTATGAACTGAGAAGAGAGGGAGAGAAAGATACTTGAGCAGTCGATTCCATCTCTGACGCTTGGCTGATTGCAACCTCCTGCAAACCACCTCCTAAAGCGGTATCAGTGCATTGTCTTTTTCTTGGTGGAGGGTTCTCCAAATCCACAACTTTCATTGATTATTGTGTTTTTTTATGCTTTCTCATAGTCATAGGTCGAGATTATGAGGACCCTGATCATGAGGTATTCATTCGCACACTCCTAATAGAAATGTTAGGCTGTGTCACCATTTTATGTTTTTTCTTTCCCTTGTCAGAGCATGGCAAGGCATCATTAGGGTCGAGCTCCTCCTCATCACTTGAAATAGAATATGGATGTTCCTGGTTCTATAGGGTATCAAATTGATCATCGATTTTGAAAACCAATGAATGTTGGAAAGGGTCGATGGTGTTATTGATCTCTTGGCGATAGATCCAAAAATTATTAATCTTTTTTGGCTTCCAGCCATGTTGCCTCACACAATTATTTCAAAGGGTATTACTTATGCAACTATTTTCATCTACCTTCCCCTTGATGAGATAGAAACTGAGCCATGATGGCCTCTGATTATCTGTCAGCATCTGTGCCAAGTCCACCCAGATTTTGATGACATCTTCTAGTGGATTTCAATGCGCCTCCTAGTATGGCCGAGGGCTATGTGTAATGCCCTAAATTTAACACTCAAAATACAGTTAAAGACAAAATAAAACTATCAAATTTTTCTCAATAATGCTTGCAAAACTCACAAATTTGCTACCTAAGAAGGCACTACGAGGAAGCATGCAACATTTGACTAGTTATAGATTAATATATATTTAGTTAGACAACTAAACTGCTTACACAATCCTAAGAGGGTTTTCAAATGGGGAAAAGGAAATTAAATCACCAAGATAGACTTAAATAATGCAACCAACCATTCATAAACTTAAGGCACAATCAAGTCATAAGCTAACCAAACACCTTATATCAACATTAACTTGAAGTAGAAAAAAGAGAGAAAACCCTAGGGCCAGACCTAATTCCTTGGGGGCTCATCTTTGATGGCCTTGCCTACGTATATACTTCATAGAGGAATCATAGTTCGACACAAGACTTCAACCATCACACACTTCGTTGGCTACTAAGGGGTATGACCATTAAACAAAAAAATAAGATGTCATAAAATTAATCTCAATCATAGCAATGACCCACACAACAATGATAGTGTTAATAGTTTGAAGATTACTATCAATCAAAAAGGGCCTTGATCCTAACAGTTGAACTGACGAAAATGGAAGATTTTCCAATTGTCACACTATAAAGGTCTAAACCTTATACATACCTTAGTAATATTTTATTTCCCAAATACTCAAGTGGAATTTAAAATTCACTCTAATAAATAATACTAATCAAATAAAATCACTCTAGCATTTTTTACTAATAGATGGTAACTTGGTTATTGCAAAGATTAAAAATTGAGGAGTCAATAAAAACCATGACAATAGTAACCATAATTTTACATCAGGAGTTATAGAAATTTAATACTAATTGAATAACTATAACCATGTAACATAATGAAAATAAAAAAATAACGTTTAATGAGATTTATAACTATGATTTCAAATAATATTTTTTAATGAATATCTTGTTTATTTAGCATAGAATATAGTCAAATTGCATCGGGTGATGATAACTATGTATTAACATAAGAATTAAGAATATATAATAACGATCATGGCAATGCATTATATTTCCTTTGTTGAACATCTATTGATCAATATAAGATTGGAAATTATTCACGAACATCTTGAAATCTCATTCTCTTATTTTTCAAGCTCTCTTGTTAATATGTCACTTCCACATTTAGAGAAGAAGGTCAATTTCTAGGCAAGAAACCCAATAAGCAATATGGCAATTCATAAATAAAACATGAAAACTAATAATGATGGACTTTACCCTTTTACCTCCATTTATTATATTTTGAAGATAATCATTTGACTAGGGCTATAATATATTTCAATTAATTCTATCACGGATTTCAAACCAAAATATTAGGCTGCAAAATATCCTAACATAGGAAATCTTATAAACCATAAATAATGATGCCCTATGTGGCCTTGGGTAGATCGTGCCTAATATAGTTTTTATTTATTAAAATTTTTTCAAGAAATATAGATATATAGGATGTGGATCCCATGTGTCTTAGGTAATAAACATGCAGAAGGTGATTATTTATCCAAAGTTTGACCAGTTTATAGAATAATAACAATTAGTAAAAATAGTTATATATGGTATTTTGGAGTTGCATACCACTTGTGCATAACTAAAACAAAATTTTAGTTTAATTATTTGATACATTATTTTAGAGGTAGTATTAAGATATACAATCGATTGATCCAGAGCTGGCACTGTCTTCATTTATTTGTAAGAACCCACTTAGAGTGTGGTTGTAGTCGAGTTAGCTATAAAATTACACAGGTAGACCTTCGAGGAAACACATGCTTTAGTCAAGGTGGGTGTAGATGAAGGAATTTTTTCCATCATGTATCACCTCATGAACCAGTCTTTTCATTATTACAAAAATATACTTGACTATAAGATGGTATCCTTTCAAGAAAAGATAAACAATATTTTATCAATAGATCTCATTGCTCGAACTACACTAAAAAAAGGAAGCAAGTGAAGATCACACTATTTATAGTACAACTCATTGTGGTTGGAAACTTATAGGAATCTATCCAACTTCTAACATAATACTATCTTCTTCTAATGGTGATTAAATTTTTTTATCTAAAAAACATTGGAGACCTTTCACATTATCCATTTAGTATATATTGTACTTTTCTCTACCGCATGGTTGAATTTAAATCAGCTAACTATAAACACAACAGATGGAGAAGAAAATAGAAGGTACCTGGAGATAGGGCATGACAACTACGAGAGCTAATGTTGAGGTGGGTTATGAGGTTAGTAGAGGATACCACAATGTGCAGAGGTATCCTTATCTCTATGACTCTTTTCCTGTTAGTGCAAGTGCTGCTATTTTCAAATGAAATCCTTGTTATGCGAGCTCTGGTTGCTTGTGATGCAACAGAGGAATTATTTTTAAAATAATTAGAAGTAGATCTCACAGAGCTTGCAAATGAGAATGCATCATTTCAAGCCGCCATTGACAAAGCCCCCTTTGAGAGTGATATCCAAGCAGAGTAGCCGACAGGTGCGAGTTTAGCTCCAAACTCTTGTGAAACTGACCATCAACATCACCATAGAAGTCAATATATTCTTTCACCTACAACTTATATCTAACATTCACACAAAACACACACAGTCTGAATCCTCTACTTTTTCCTTGAATTTATCTGCATTCTTTCAAATAGCTTGACACATGTTGAGCCTCCTCACTCTAACTAATCATCACAGATTTTATTTTTCCCATTTTTCAATGGAGCTCTCTATTTTTTTTATATCCTAAATGTATTTTCTATTTTCAAATAATTTAATTGATTCTTTGCAACATTCCCCACATCTCTTTATCTTGGTGTTTTAATTATGGGTAAAATGACCCAAATCTAAGGCCCAAACTAAAGCGTCAATAAGAAGATATAATGCACCCAATTTATTTTTGTGCCATGAATATCCACACAGGTTGCCAATGATCATGTGACCCCTACCTAAGGCCAAGAAACCATCACTTTCCAAGAGGCGTGGAAGGAACTCAAGGCGTTTTTCTTCTTTAATTGGATTACCATAGCTTTTCTCTATTTTTTTAACCTGCATCTCGTTGCTCTTAAGCTTCTCCACCAGCGATATTAAATCATCCTCATTCAATCTCCCAGTGGCAACCTTTTATCCTCCTAAACTAAGAATCTTGATTTACTTGTTTACCACCAACGATATTAAATCATCCTCCTTCAATCTCCTAGTGGCAACCTTTTATCCTCCTGAACTGAGAATCCCGATTTACTTGTTTACCATCATAAGCTCTTCATTCTACCAATCACTAACGCCTCCATCTTGAATGTCCATAACCCATTCCAAATCTCTCATTGCAGCACTAGCAAGCAGGATGTCGTTGATGATTCCCCCAAAGTCTCCCTTACACTTGTTGATTACTTTTTGTATATTCCCTATCATAAATCCCACCGTCCTTCAGTTGATGGTTTTTGGTTAAGGAGTCTTGCACGGTATTTTGAGGTGCCTTAAATTTTTTCTAAGATCAAATTGTTCTTCTGTTGATTTTCTCAACCAAAATTCAATATCATAAATCTTGTGTAATCGCTAGAATGACGAGATCGACGGATCACATAGCAGATTGTCGATCTCAAAGAAAAAATAGTAATGATTTAGGATAATAAACATTATGATAGATGAGTATTATAATGATTTCAAATATGTTACATCAACAATATAAGCAATACAAAAAATAAATAGCAATATTACTGATTATTTTAAAGCGACAAAAAAAATGCTACAAAGTTTTTTCCTTCTTTCTCCCTCAAACTTAGCGGTTCCTCTATTTCCTATCCATTTTTGAGCCAGTTGAACCAGCGTATGGAAAGGAGAATGGTAGTCGATACCACCACCTCCCCCATTTCCAAACCAAAATGATCCTATAATGAATCTCCCAACCACCCCTAGAAGGCGTGTACTATGCCATTAATATTATCCTGCCTTCTTGTTTTTGCAACTGTGAAACTCATAATGACAATTCCCTCTCTTTTTCCCACGATTTCACTTATTTATTTCTCTACCAAAAGGTCACCATTTCTTACTTATTTCACTGCCGAAGGTTCAACTTTCAATTTACTCTTATGGCTCTAGTATCTCTCCAAGAGCCATCTACATTAAATTTTATGTAATCACTAGTAAATTCCCACCAAACAGGCCCATGCGTAGCCCATACCTCCATCCAGGATTGTTGCCCCATGCTTTTTGACTAACATGTTTAGCTCTTTTTTTTTGGGCGAAAGCTAACTGCTAGACAAAATTCACCTATGTGTATATCATAGCATATGTGGCCATACCGCATGGAGAAAAGAGTCGCGACGAAAGAGGTGGGACCCACAGCGACAGAAAAGGTTGCCGGACGGAAGGAAAGACATGATGGCCAGACATCTCATCCCCTATGCCATTTGTTGTCCCGTCGTCGAGAAATCGTGTCAACATTGGCAGTTTTTTCAAAATAATCGTTCGGCGTGGATGGACAAAAAGCCTAAAACGTGGCCAAACGAAACCATTATTAGCAAACAATAAAAAGGGTTGACAAGGTCCCATTTTCGCCATTTTTGGACAACGACATTTTGGTGGATAGCGAGGGCAAGACTAGCAGCCATGTGAAGATCCTTCAGGTATGTATATCAACTCTATGTATGTGTCATCTTGCCATTATGCTATGAACAGCGAAAAAATGAACGAGCATTCGTTGCTCCATTAAGGGTTTGTTATTTTCAGTTGAGGGTTTTAGTTTTGCATCTCCTCTCATCTATGTTTTGAAATTATGGGGTTGCCGAAGAATCTATTTAGTTGAAACCATTTTTTTTGTCGAGGGTTTTGAAATTTTTTGTTCGTTTCCTCCCCGTTTGCTGGTTATCGAATTTTTCCCTTTCCGAATGAAAAAAGCGACAACCCATTGTACAAATATGAGTGAAATTACTGAATAATGTTTGTAGAAAGCAGAATCTATGGGTTCTGTAATCAAAGGCTATATTTCAAAAATCATGTAAAACGTGCAATATCGCCATTGTTTGCATAGTTTTTCGGAATGGATAGAAAAGGGCATAATATGGCATTCGAAATCATAATTGGGAAAAATAGCAAAAAGCCCACATCCAATCCCATTTTTTCTGCCATTTTATACACTGTTGTTTTGGGAAACACACCATCTCCTAAAACTCGGACTATTGTAAAACCCATTGTTTCACTACAACATCTCTTCATGTTATGTATGTATCCATGTAAGTTCATGTGTATGTTTTTCATGCATTTTTTCAATGTGCATAGGTGAATTTTGTCTAGCATTTTTCCGGCTCCTGCCCATTTGGTGAAAGCTAATTGGGAAATAGTCAAAAAGCCCACTGAAATACTCCACAATGTGTTTCCAAAATTTCAAATTAAAACATCTTGCAAAACCCTCTGCTTGCAACAAAATTACCCCTCACCTCGATGTCGTCTATATTCTGCTCCAAATCCTGCACGTGCACTCCACACTTCAGCTTATTTGGTCAGTATTCTCCTCGAAGTCATCCACATGCTCTTAGGCCTTCACCTTTCCCTTTCAACGTGCACACAGGAAACAAAATAAATAGTATTTTCGCCTTGTTTTCTCCAAACAGAAAAGGCACACATCATTCTCTTCCACTTTTCCCACGCCACACAAAAGAAATAGGAAAAATCCCACATCTAATCCCATTTTTGCTGCCATTTTATACACTGTTGTTTTGGAAAACACACTATCTCCTAAAACTCGGACTATTGTAAAACCCACTATTTCACTACGGCATCTCCTCATATTATGTATGTATCCATGTATGTTCATGTGTATGTTTTTCATGCATTTTTTCAATGTGCATAGGTGAATTTTGTCTAGCAGCTAGCCGGCTCCCGGCCATTTGGCGAAAGCTAATTGGGAAATAGCAAAAAGTCCACATCCAATCCCATTTTTGCTGCCATTTTATACACTGTTGTTTTGGAAAACACAATGTCTCCTCAAATTCGGACTATTGTAAAACCCACTAATTCACTACGATGTCTCCTCATGTTATGTATGTATCCATGTATGTTCTTATGTACTTTTTTCATGCATTTTTTGATGTACAGAGGTGAATTTTGTCTAGGATTTAGTTGAAATGCAGGTCTGATAATGTTTTTTCTATTGAGGGTTTTGAAAAACACACTATCTCCTAAAACTCATAATTGGTAATTGGCAAAAAGCCCACATCTAATCCCATTTTTTTCGCCATTTAATACACTGTTGTTTTGGAGAACACACTATCTCCTAAAACTCAGACTGTTGTAAAACCCACTATTTCACTAGGACGTATCCTCATGTTATGTATGTATTCATGTATGTTCATGTGTATTTTTTTCATCCTTTTTTTCAATGTGCATAGGTGAATTTTGTCTAGGATTTTGAAATCGGCATATCCTATGTTATATACATATTTGAATTTATGCCTGAAACTGGCATATCGTATGTTATATACGTATGTGAATTTTTTGCAGGAGTTAGCTTGCTCCCTCCTTAACTCCTGGAGAAAATTCAGTTATGTATATAACATAGGATATGGCCCCCATAACGCATGGGGAAAAGAGTCGCAACAAAAGAGGTGGGACTAGCGAGGGAAAAGGTTGTCGAACGCGAAGGAAAGACTTGAGGGTGGGACGTCTCATCCCGTGTGCCATTTGTTGTGCCGTCACCGGGAAATCGTGTCAGTGCCAACAGGTTTTCAAATTAATTGTTCAGCGTGGATGGACAAAAAGCCAAAAACATGACATTCGAAACCATTATTAGCAAATATCTTGTTCAATGACAATAGTTAGTGTTATGCACACAGTAAGAAGAGAATGTATTGAACTTGAGCTTCATAATTTTTAACAACCCTTACTTTCAACAAAACACTGTTCTTCGATATCTGCCCAATACATTATTCACATAACAGTTGCATCATGGAAAACACAGTGGGCTATGGCTCACTTATTATTTTATACAGTCTATGAGAAATGAATTTTTTGAAGTTCCCATTGTACTCATTTAACAACACCTACTTCGAGAAAAATAATCTTTTTCAATATCTACCCATATGTTTCCAACACAAAATTTACATAACAGTAGCATCATGGAAAACACTGTGGGTTGTGGCTCACTTCTTATTTTTTCCTCACTGTAACAAAATAATGTTTTCAACTTCCCTTTCTTGTCTTATGGGAGCCGGCTAACTGCTAGTCAAAATTCACCTATGTACATCGCAGAGCGCATGAAAAACATACACATGAACATACATGGATACCTACTTTGAGCAAAACACTCTTTTTCAATATTTTTCCATATGTTTCCAACACAAAATTCACATAACAGTAGCATCATGGAAACACCGTGGGTTGTGGCTCACTTTTTTTTTTTCGGAATGTAACAAAATAATGTTTTCAACTTCCCTTTCTTGTCTTATGGGAGCCGGCTAACTACTAGTCAAAATTCACCTATGTACATCGAAGAACGCATGAAAAACATACACATGAACATACATGGATACCTACTTTAAAACACTCTTTTTCAATATCTGCCCATATGTTTCCAACAAAAAATTCACATAATAGTAGCATCATGGAAAACATAGTGAGTTGTGGCTCACTTCTTCTTTTTTTTCCGAAATGTAACAAAATAATGTTTTCAACTTCCCTTTCTTGTCTTATGAGACCCCTTTCTTTAAGAAAAATAGTCTTGCTCACTACCTATTCATATGTTTCCAACAAACAAATTACTTAACTATTGCAGTATGGAAAACACAATGGGTTGTCCCTGACTTTGCAAAAATAGTAAGAAGACAGCAGCTAGTGTTATGCACACAGTAAGAGGACAATGTATTGAATCTGAGCTTCATAATTTTTAACAACCCTTACTTTCAGCAAAACACTCTTGTTCGATCTCTGCCCAACACATTATTCACATAACAGAAGCATCATGGAAAACACAGTGGGTTATGGCTCACTTCTTATTTTTTTCAATCTCCTTGTTTAAATGTAAATGGAAAGCTTAAGGTCTGAGTGCACGTGGAGGAGTTGGAGTAGAATACCGATGAAATAGAGGTGAGGGGTAATTTGAAATTTGGGAAACACAATGTGGAGTATTTCATTTTCTTGAATATCTTCCAAATCACACATTCCATTGTTATGTTTAAATTTAAGTCAATTGATAATAAAATTGCACAAAATAACTCTAAATGGGAAACACAGTGGTGGGTTTCATTTTTTTGAATCTCCTTGTTTTAATGTAGAGGTTTTTACAAGTTCTTTGTGTTTGAAATTTGGGAAATAGAATGTGGAGTATTTCAATTGCTCGAATGTCTTCAAAATCACACATTCCATTGTTGTGTTTAAATTTTGCACCATTGAAAAAAAAAAGTGCAAAAAATAATTCTAAATGGGAAACACAGTGTTGGGTTTCAGTTATTTTAATCATCCACTTGAGATGTAAAGGGTCGTCTCATGCTGGGTTGTTTGGTTCTTAACACCCATGGTTTTGTAAGATGGAATGTTACAAAATAGTATGAAAGTCTTCCAGATCACACCTTCCATTGTTCTGTTTAAGTTTGAAGTATGTAACAAATTGCATGCTTCATAACACATTGCATTTTTTAACCTCGACATCACAATATACCCTAGCCCTTTCTAGTTTTTAGACTAGTATATCTAGGTGTGCACATTCTGTAGTGCATGTTGAAAAATACAATGTGTTTTGAAGCCTGCCTTCACTTCATTCTGTTTTGCAACAATTCATGTTGTAAAACCATTGGTGTTAAGAAAGAAGCAGCCCAAATAGTGTTGTAAAACCCTCTTAACACTATTGGATAGTATGTGTCACCTGAATTTGGTCTGATTTCTCCTCCAACTTGTCCATGTGCACTGAAACGTTCAACTTTCCCTTTCAATGTGCAGAGTGGAAAGAAATAGTATTTTCACCTTTCTTTCTCGAAACAGAAAAGGGCCAATACCTGCAACTATTTCCATACCTAAATTTGGTATGGCCACATATGTTATCATATACACATAGGTGAATTTTGTCTAGTAGTTAGCTTTTGCCTTCAACATGCAGATAGGAAACAAAACAAATAGTATTTTCACCTTGCTTTCTCCAAATAGAAAAGGCCCATGTCATTCCCTTCCACTATTCACGTGCCACACAAAAGAAACTTGCCAACGACGCTAACCCACACACTTTTTCGCCCGGCAACGGGTGGGAAAATGCACCTGATGACGTCATTAACTCTTGTCTAACCGTAGATCGGACGTTTCGTCCCCTCCGCCAGTTTAAGGCATCTGGCTGGCCCTGCACTATGACGTCTCGTCATGTTATGTATGTATCCATACATGTTCATGTGTATGTTTTTCATGCGTTTTTCAATGTACATAGGTGAATTTTGTCTAGCAGTTAGCCGGCTCCCACGTTGAAAGGGAAAGTTGAAGGTCTGAGAGCACATGGACAAATTCGAGGAGAATACCGACCAAATTAGCTAAAGTGTGGAGTGCATGTGGAGGATTTGGAGAATACACACGAAATTGAGGTGAGGGGTAATTTTGTTGCAAGCAGAGGGTTTTACAAGTTCTTTATGTTTGAAATTTGGGAAATAGAATGTGGAGTATTTCAGTTGCTCAAATGTCTTCAAAATCACACATTCCATGTTGTGTTTAAATTTCGCACCATTGAAAAAAAAAATTGCAAAAAATAATTCTAAATGGGAAACGTAGTGCTGGGTCTCAATAAGAAAACTGTACAAAATTATTCTCAATGGGAAACACAGTGTTGGGTTTCATTTTTTTGAATCTCCTTGTTTTAATGTAATGGGTTGTCTCATGGTGGGTTGCTTGCTTCTTAACACCCACAGGTTTTCAACATGGAGTGTTACTTGAATGTCTTCCAAATCACACATTCCATTGTTGTGTTTAAATTTTGCAATATTGAAAAAAAAAAAGTTTAGAAAATAATTCTAAATGGGAAACATAGTGCTAGGTTTCAGTTATTTTAATCATCCACTTGAGATGTAAAGTGTCATCTCATGCTAGGTTGTTTGGTTCTTAACACCCATGGTTTTGTAAGACGGAATGTTAGAAAACAGTATGAAAGTCTTCCAGATCACACCTTCCATTGTTTTGTTTAAGTTTGAAGTATGTAACAAATTGCATGCTTCATAACACATTGCATTTTTCAACCTCCACATCACAACATACCCTAGCCCTTTCTAGTTTTTAGATCAGTATATCTAGGTGTGCACATTTTGTAGTGCATGTTGGAAAATACAATGTGTTTTGAAGCCTTCCTTCACTTCATTCTGTTTTGCAACAATTCATGTTGGAAAACCATTGGTGTTAAGAAAGAAGCAGCCCAAATAGTGTTGTAAAACCCTCTACAACACTATTGGATAGTACATGTCACTTGAATTTGGTCTGATTTCTCCTCCAACTTATCCACGTGCACTGAAATGTTCACCTTTCCCTTTCAATGTGCAGAGTGGAAAGAAATAGTATTTTCACCTTTCTTTCTCAAAACAAAAAAGGGCCAATACCTACAACTGTTCTTGGGAAAATGTGTCAGTGCTGGCGGGATTTCAAAATAATTTACCGGCATGGACAAAAATCCTAAAATGTGGCATTCAAAACCATTATTAGCAAATAATAAAAATGGACGACGAGGTCCCATTTTCGCCATTTTTGGACGGCAGTGTTTTGGTGGACAGCGAGGGCAAGAGTAGCGGAAGAGTAGCAGCCATGCAGAGCTCCTTCAGGTATGTATATCTACTCTGTGTATGTGCCATCTTGCCATTATGCAATGAATAGTGAAGACAAGAATGGCTATTTGTTGCTAGAAAACAGTATTTTCACCTTTCTTTCTTGAAACAGAAAAGTCCCAAGAGCAGGAAACAAATAGTATTTTCATCTTTCTTTCTTGAAACAGAAAAGACCCACATCATTCCCTTCCACTTTTTCTATGCTAGACAAAAGAAAATTGTCCACAAAGCTAACTCGCCCACTAACCCACCTGACGGCACCGTTAACTCCCACCTGACCATCGCCCAGATGTTTTGTTCCATCTGTCGGTTTTGTGCCGACTGCCATTCTGGCGGGCCTTGCACTACGACATCTCGTCATGCTATGTATGTTTCCATGTATGTTCTCATGTATGTTTTTCATGCATTTTTGAACAAATCTTTGCTACAGCCAAAATTTCATTTCACTTTCTTTATCTGATTGGAACAAATTTTTACGACACTATATGGGTTGCTTGTTTTTGAACACCTTGTATCGACACAGTGTGTTTCCCAAATGTGCAGAGAATGCGAGCATTTATTTGGTCGAATCAGATGAGGAAAATGAAATGCCATTTTGATCTCATGTTACATGAATAGGCACTTTTTGTTTATGAGTTTGATTTCTCCTAATTGGAACAAATGTATTGCTCTCATTATTTGCACAGTTGGAAAATGCATTGCCTCCTCTCTGTTGCAAAGGGTTTTACAACACTATTTGGATTGCTTGTTTCCATTTCTCCTAAGGAGCCAGCTAACTCCTAGACAAAATTCACCTATGTACATCGAAAAACGCATGAAAAACATACATGGATACATACATAACATGAGGAGACGTCATAGTTGGAAAACACACTGTCTCCTCTCTATCACAGAGGGTTTTACAATACTATTTGGGTTGCTTGTTTGTTAAGGAGTCGGCTAACTCCTAGACATACAATTACGCCTTTCTACATCGAAAAATGCATGAAAAACATACATGGATACATACACAACATGAGGAGATGTCATAGTTGGAAAACACACTGTCTCCTCTTTGTTGCAGAGGGTTTTAAAACACTATTTGGGTTGCTTGTTTCTTAAGGATCTGCCTAAATCCTAGACAAAATTCACCAATGTACATCAAAAAATGCATGAAAAACATACATGGATACATACATAACATGACGAGACATCATAGTTGGAAAACACATTGTTTCCTCTATGTTGCAGAGGGTTTTACAACACTATTTGGGTTGCTTGTTTCTTAACACCTTATATGGGGACATTATATTTTCCAACACTACAAATAGTGTGAGCATTTATTCGATCGAATCAGATGATGAAAATGAAACACCATTTTTATCTCATATTACATACATAGGTGCTTTTTGTTTACGAGTTAGCTTTCTCCTGATTCCTGATTGGAAGAAATGAATTTATCCAATAGAATGAACGTTCATTGCTTCAGAGTTCTAGCAGAATGGAAAAATGGCACATATGATTGTTGATATATATACTAGTGTTAGTGATAGGTTAAATTGGAAATTAAATTCCCAATGTATAGTTTAATATGTTTGTTTATTGTTTGTGCAAGCTGTCATTTTGCACTAAGCAGAACATATAAATTTTATATTGGGGAAATTTGGAAGAAATACAATTATTTCGAGCACCAATTGTCTTTAATTTTCCAATTTAATCTATCGCTAACACTTATCTTTCTTCCAGGTGGTTTATATAGGCCACGAAAGAAGTTTCAACAAAACAAGGGCAGGTGAATTGACAAGGATGCTTCAGGAAATGTGAACCTTCTACAGTAAATACAGGTGATTCTGGCTTCCATAGCTTGAATCGCAAGTGTAGTGGATGCATAGTAATGTTAATAATAATAAATGTAAGAACATAAATTGACATTTTATTGTAAACTGTATCCTAACAGGGTTAGTATAAAGTAGAATTCTATAGCATATAAATAGAAGTTCAACAAGGTTTTGTTGTAAAATGATTTAGTGAAAAAATATTCCTCAGAAGATAAAGAAAAATAGCACACCTACCAGTTGAACAAGGCTTTAGAATAATAATTTTCTATAGGATACCTACTAGAGTTGAACAAGGCTTTAGAATAATAAGTCTCTATAGCATACCTACCAGAGTTGAACAAGGATTTAGAATAATAAGTTTCTATAGCATACCTACCAGAGCTAAACAAGGCTTTCTTTGTTGCAGAGTTTATTTTAGTAAAACATATTTTATAAAAACATAAAGAAAAAGAAAAGTTTCCATAGCATTATCTACCAGTTGAACGAAGGTTTTCATAGCTCAGTAACTTTATTTGCCATAAAGTTGATCTTGTTCTAACAACTTAGAAGTTACTAAAGAGTATTTAGTCCATTACTAAAGGGCTACTAAATTAAATAAAGTTTAGAACATATGAATATTAATCTCATATATGCAAAGCGGAGCCAAATTTAATAGCTTTGGCTAGTTGTCAGTGGAAGGTCCCTGCTAGAACAGACACATTTGTCTCTTCATTAAGATGACAGTTTTGTATGAAGTTTCCTAACTGTATAAGCCATCGTCATCTTTATTATCTGTTGTAGAAAATACATGTGTAGCCCCAGTAGGAGTACCAGCAGGTCTTTCTGGAGATCGAAACTTAGAACCAAAGCCTCGAGATTGTTGTAGTGTTTGTGCAAAGGCTTGATACTTCCAAATATCAGCATCACTGACAGTTCTTTGGGAATATTTCATAGACTCCTCAAAATGAGCAGCTTATATTTCAGCTACCTCATTACTATCATCCTCATCCATTGCCTCAGGATTCTTGGCTCTTTTTCATTCACGTTGAATTTCCTGAAAGTGTGGGGGGAGAGGTTATGGTAAAATTGAAATGCATGCTAGTATGATGAATTGAAATAACAAGCTACAAGTTGAGGTAAGTTCAATAGGTGGACTACTGCTCTATCTTAAAATTAGTAACATAACAGTCAAAATAAAAACCATTATAAATCCATAAACATATCTAGTTTGCAAAAGACGGCACAATTGGAACTCACCTTCATAATATTTTCTCTAATAGCATACTTGCAAGCCCTCCGACAAATCTTAGTGATATCGGCTCCACTGAATCCTTGGGTATAATGGGCCAGTGCCATTAGGTCTATATCCTTTGATATGGGTGACTTTATCAAGCAAGATTTGAAGATTTGATAACATGAGGACTCATCAAGTAAGGGAATATAAATCAGCTAGTCAAGTCGGCCAGACCTTAATAATGCAGGATTGATGATATCAGGCCTATTTGTAGCAGCAATAATGATAACTATTTTCTTGACTGTCATACAAGCCATCTCCATCAACAGCTAATTAAGGACTCTATCTGCAACACCACTAACATCCCCAACACTACTACCATGCTAGAAACATGCAAACCAATTATGCATCACAAGTTAGAGCCTACTTCAAAAAGGTCAAACAAAATTCCTAGTCATTTATAGTCAACCTTAAACTTTCACTTATAAAAAAAGCAACACACTTGCATAGCAATAGAATCGAGCTCATCATAAGGTAGGACAGAAGGAGCTAACCCTCTGGCCTTATAAAAAATGTGTCACATTAGCCTCACCCTCTCAAAACCACATTGATAACAATTCAGGGCCCTTCACACTGATGAAATTGGCCTGGCATTCATTGGCAATGGCTTTTGCAAGCAATGTCTTTCCACAACCCGGTGGTCCATAAAATAGCACTTCTTTTGAAGGAGACATTCCAAATTTTTCAAATTTCTCAGAATGCTCCACTGGATATTGAACAGTGTACACCAAACTCATATGAATTTTGTTAGTCCATATCTCCTTCAAAAGCAGGTTTTTGCATTGAAAGAAAAGCAAGGCACAAATATAGTGAACCACGTATCTCAATATACCTCTTGAAGCTCCCTCTTGACATTTTCCAACCCTCCAATATCTTCCCAAGTGACATTTGGAACTTGACAACCTGTCAATGTTTTCCCATTATTCATAAGCAAATTTACCATTATGAAAATCATCATAAACAAACAAACTTAGGAATTGAAAATTTAGGGGTGCAATGGATCAATAGTTTAAAAATACAATCCCTACTTAATCGATATGAGAAAATTTGAACATCTAGACATGGTTTGGAAAAACTCATAGTTTCACGGACAGCGGATGGGTTGCTAGAGCCCAATGCAGTCTGGAAGTGCTAATTAGTCACGACCATTGAATTTAGAATCTTAGCATCTATTGTCTCATCTTCTAAGTCAATGACATCCTTTTTTTCCCCAATACACTGAAGTACAGCCTCAGTGCACAAAGCTGCAGGATCTGCTCCAACGTATCCATGAGTATCCTTACCAATCCTTTTGAGATCAACCTGTACCAAGAATCCTAAAGATTAATATATACTGTCGCCAAGAAAAACAAAGATTAATAAATGCTCTCAAAATCCAAGCACTGCTTGACATTAGATCTAGAAGTACAAAAATCAATTTAGGTTCTACAATACATACATCATCAGAGAGCTTCATATTCTTCGTATGGATACGAAGCACTTCCAACCCGCCTACTTCATCCAGAAATGCAATGTCAATTTCCCTATCAAATCTTCCAAACCTTCTAAGTGACGGGTCAATATTATTTGGTTGGTTAGTTGTTGCAATCACAATAACATGAGCACGAGACTTAAGTCTATCCATAACTGTAAGAAGTTGAGAAACAATTCTCCTTTCAACTTCACCGTGGTTTTTTTCCCTCTTGAGAGCTATGGAATCAATTTCATCATTAAATATAATGGAAGGTGCATTCTTCTCAGCCTCCTGAAAGCATTCTGAAGATTTCTTTTGCTTTCTATGGCCAGCTTTGACATAATTTCAGGCTGATTGATACAGAAAAAGAAGGCACCGGTTTCACTTGCAACTACCCTACCAATTAAGGTTTTCCCAGAACCAGGTGGCCCATAAATTAGAATATTCTTTGGGGGTTTCACACCAATTGATTTGAAGAGTTGTGGGTGCCTGAGAGGAAGTTCTACCAATTCATGTATCTGAGCCATTTGTTTTCGTACACCACCAACATTATCATAACCTCTTTCATCTAATCTATCTTCATCCTCCTACTTTATAGGCTCCTATTCACAGAAAATTTCAGTATCTGGAGGAACAACACAGTATTCCCTAGGGTCTGTCTCGATTACCTTAAACTTTACACTACGGATACCACCTCTTACAAGGAAAAGATCACATTTTGGCACATAGACTTCACAAAGGCAAAAAGGCAGAGGGTTTTACAAGACTATTTGGGTTGCTTCTTTCTTAACACCTTATATCGAGACATTGTGTTTTCCAACCGTGCAGATAATGGGAGCATTTAGTTGGTCAATTCAGATGAGGAAAATGAAATGTCATTTTCATCTCATGTTTACATAAATAGGTTATTTTTGTTTATGAGTTATCTTGCTTGTTTCTTAACACCTTATATCAAGACAGTGTGTTTTCCAATTGTGCAGATAATGTGAGCACTTATTTGGTCGAATCGGATGAAGAAAATGAAATGCCATTTTCATCTCATGTTACATAAGTAGGTGCTTTTTGTTTGTGAGTTAGCTTTCTCTAGATTGGAATAATTGAATTTCTCTCATTATTTGTACAGTTGGAAAACACGTTGTCTCCTCTCTATTGCAGTGGGTTTTACAACACTATTTGGGTTGCTTCTTTCTTAACACGTTATATCTAGACATTGTGTTTTCCAATCGTGCAGATAATGGGAGCATTTAGTTGGTCGAATCAGATGAGGAAAATGAAATGTCATTTTCATCTCATGTTACATAAATAGGTGCTTTTTGTTTGGTGTTAGCTTGCTTGTTTCTTAACACCTTATATCGAGACAGTGTGTTTTCCAACTGTGCAGATAA
The DNA here is from genome assembly GCA_007115665.2 of Sequoiadendron giganteum. Taxonomy (NCBI): domain Eukaryota; kingdom Viridiplantae; phylum Streptophyta; class Pinopsida; order Cupressales; family Cupressaceae; genus Sequoiadendron; species Sequoiadendron giganteum. The sequence goes on along the minus strand of CM021104.1, from coordinate 464,923,036 downwards.
TGTGAGCACTTATTTGTTTGAATCAGATGAGGAAAATGAAATGCCTTTTTAATCTCATGTTACATAAATAGGTGATTTTTGTTTATGAGTTAGCTTTCTCCTAATTGGAACAATTCAATTTCTCTCATTAGTTGCACAGTTGGAAAACACACTGTCTCCTCTCTGTCACAGAGGGTTTTACAATACTATTTGGGTTGCTTGTTTGTTAAGGAGCCGGCTAACTCCTAGACATACAATTACACCTATGTACATCAAAAAATGCATGAAAAGCATACATGGATACATACATAACATGACGAGACGTCATAGTTAGAAAACACACTGTCTCCTCTCTGTTACAGAAGGTTTTACAATACTATTTGGGTTGCTTGTTTCTTAACACCTTATATGGGGACATTATATTTTCCAACACTGCAAATAGTGTGAGCATTTATTCGGTTGAATCAGATGACGAAAATGAAATGCCATTTTTATCTCATGTTACATACATAGGTGCTTTTTGTTTACGAGTTAGCTTTCTCCTGATTCCTGATTGGAAGAAATGAATTTATCCAACAGAATGAACGTTCATTGCTTCACAGTTCTAGCAGAATGGGAAAATGGCACATATGATTGCTGATATATATACTAGTGTTAGCGATAGGTTAAATTGGAAATTAAATTCCCAATGTACAGTTTAATATGTTTGTTTATTGTATGTGCAAGCTGTCATTTTGCACTAAGCAGAACATATAAATTTTATATTGGGTAAATTTGGAAGAAATACAATTATTTCTAGCACCAATTGTCTTTAATTTTCCAATTTAATCTATCTCTAACACTTATCTTTCTTCCAAGTGGTTTATATAGGCCACGAAAGAAGATTCAACAAAACAAGGGTAGGTGAATTGACAAGGATGCTTCAGGAGATGTGAACCTTCTACGGTAAATACAGGTGATTCTGGCTTCCATAGCTTGAATTGCAAGTGTAGTGGACGGTTAAATTTCCAAAATTTAATATGCATTTAGAAGTACCGATTTGTTTGAAATTGTGAAATGTTGGGGTTTTCATTCAACTGTCATTTTCATGTCATTCTAAAGTGTTTTGCGGTAATTTGAAATCTTTCACTAAAAGAGTATATATGTGGTGCATAAGTTTTTTTGTAATAGTTCTTTTTACAATTTTGCTATTTGTATACAATATTTAGTAAGTTATAAATGGTTAGTTTTTTAACATGTGATGGCAATTTTGTAGAGTGCTATTTCTATATTCTATCTCTACTCTTTTTCAGTATGTTTTGATCTGACCACCACACTGCAAAAAGATGTGCACATATAACAAGCGACTACTCCAAATAGTTATATGCACTCTATTAAATAGAAATTGTAAAGCCAATGGGTAGGAATAACTTAATTGATAATTTGGCCTACTCCCATTACTTGGCCCTAAATATTATAGACAAATTGTAAAAGAGCTATTATAATAACAACATACATGTAAACAAAAAGTGACGAAATAGGCAAACAGGACGAAACGTCCGAGCTACGGTCAAGCAAGAGTTAATGGCGCCATCAGGTGCGTTTTCCCGCCCATTGCCGGGCAAAAAAATGGGCGGGTTAGTTTCGTTGGCAAGTTTCTTTTATGTGGCATGGGAAAAGTGGAAGGGAATGATGTGGGCCTTTTCTGTTTGGAGAAAGCAAGGCAAAAATACTATTTGTTTTGTTTCCTATCTGCACGTTGAAAGGGAAAGCAGAAGATCTCAGTGCACGTGGATGACTTCAAGGAGAATACCAACCAAATTGAGGTGACATGTACTATCCAATAGTGTTGCAGAGGGTTTGACAACACTATTTGGGTTGCTTCTTTCTTAACATGTAGGGTTTTCCAACATGAATTGTTGCGAAATAGAATGAAGTGTGTACTATGAATTACACTATGTGTTGAGGTTTATTATTGTCCCTGTTAAATGAGAGATGTGCTATTTGATAAAATAAAACACCATCTATACGTTTGTATATTTTCATTACAAGACAAAGGTTGGGTATACCGTATAAGTAAAGGCAGGCTTCAAAACACATTGTATTTTCTGACATGCACTACAGAATGTGCACACCTACATATATTGATCTAAAAACCAGAAAGGGTTAGGGTATGTTGTGATGTCAAGGTTGAAAAATGCAATGTGTTATGAAGCATGCAATTTGTTATATACTTGAAACTTAAACACAACAATGGAAGGTGTGATCTAGAAGACTTTCATACTGTTTTCTAACATTCCATCTTACAAAACCGTGGTCTTAAGAACCAAGAAACCCACCATGAGACGACCCTTTACATCTCAAGTGGATGATTAAAATAACTGAAACCCAACACTATGTTTCACATTTAGAATTATTTTCTGCACTTTTTTTTCAATGGTGCGAAATTTAAACACAACAATGGAATGTGTGATTTTGAAGGCATTCAAGTAACATTCCATGTTGCAAGACCATGCGTGTTAAGAAGCATGCAATCCACCATGAGACAACCCTTTAAATTTAAACAAGGAGATTCAAATAACTGAAACCTAGCATAGTGTTTCCCATTCAGAATAATTTTGTACAGTTTTTTATTGAAACCCAGCACTGCGTTTCCCATTCAAAATTATTTTTTGGAGTTTCTTTTTTCAATGGTGCGAAATTTAAACACAACAATGGAACGTGTGATTTTGAAGACATTCGAGCAACTAAAATACTCCACATTTTGTTTCCCAAATTTCAAAAACAAAGAACATGTAAAACCCTCTACATTAAAACAAGGAGATTCAAAAAAATGAAACCCACCACTGTGTTTCCCATTCAGAGTTATTTTGTGTTGTTTTATTATCAATTGACTTAAATTTAAACACGACAATGGAATGTGTGATTTGGAAGACATTCAAGAAACTGAAATACTCCACATTGTGTTTCCCAAATTTCAAATTACCCCTCACCTCCATTTCATCGGTATTCTACTCCAACTCCTCCATGTGCACTCAGACCTTAAGCTTTCCATTTACATTTAAACAAGGAGATTGAAAAAAATAAGAAGTGAGCCAAAACCCACTGTGTTTTCCATGATGCTACTGTTATGTGAATTTTGTGTTGGGCAGAGATCGAGCAAGAGTGTTTTGCTGAAAGTAAGGGTTGTTAAAAATTATGAAGCTCAGATTCAATACATTTTCCTCTTACTCTATGCATAACACTAGCTGTTGTCTTCTTACTATTTTTGCAAAGTCAGGGACAACCCATTGTGTTTTCCATACTGCAACAGTTAAGTAAATTTTTTGTTGGAAGCATATGAATAGGTAGTGAGAAAGAGTATTTTTCTTAAAGAAAGGGGTCTCATAAGACAAGAAAGGGAAGTTGAAAACATTATTTTGTTACATTTCGGAAAGAAAATAAGAAGTGAGCCACAACCCACTGTGTTTTCCATGATGCTACTGTTATGTGAATTTTGTGTTGGAAACATATGGGCAGATATTGAAAAAGAGTTTTTTGCTCAAAGTAGGTGTTGTTAAAAGAGTACAATGCAAACTTCAAAACATTCATTTCTCATAGCTTGCATAAAATAATAAGTGAGCCATAGCCCACTGTGTTTTCCATGATGCAACTGTTATGTGAATAATGTGTTGGCCAGAGATAGATTAAAAGTGTTTTGCTGAAAGTAAGGGTTGTTAAAAATTATGAAGCTTGGATTCAATACATTGTCCTCTTACTCTATGTATAACACAGAGCAGATATACATACCCGAAGGAGCTTCGCATGGCTACTACTCTTGCCCTCACTATCCACCAAAACGTCACCATCCAAAAATGGTGAAAATGGGACCTTGTCGGCCCTTTTTATTATTTGCTAATAATGGTTTCGTTTGGCCACGTTTTAGGCTTTTTGTCCATCCACGCCGAACGATTATTTTGAAAAACTGCCGATGCTGACATGATTTCCTGATGATAGGACAACAAACGGCACAGGGATGAGACATTCAGCCATCATTTCTTTCCTTCCATCAGGCAACCTTTTCCGTCGCCGTAGGTCCCACCTCTTTCATCACTGCTCTTTTCTCCATGAGGTATGGCCGCATATGCTATCATATACACATAGTTGAATTTTTTCCACGAGTTAAGGAGGGAGCAAGCTAACTCTTGGAAAAAATCCACATATGTATATAACATAGGATATGCCAGTTGCTAGTTTCAGGCGTAAATTCACATATGTATATAACATAGGATATGTTGGTTCCTCTGCTACAAAGAGGAGACAGTGTGTTTTCCAACTATGATGTCTCGTCATGTTGTGTAGTATCCATGCATGTTTTTAATGTACATAGGTGAATTTTGTCTACGAGTTATGCCGGTTTCAAATTCCTAGACAAAATTCACCTATGCACATTGAAAACCGCATGAAAAATATACATAAGAACATATGTGGACACATACATAACATGAGGAGACATCGTAGTGAAACAGTGGGTTTTACAATAGTCCAATTTTTTCGAGACAGTGTGTTTTCCAAGACAACAGTGTATAAAATGGTGGCAAAAATGGGATTGGATGTGGGCTTTTTCCTATTTCCCAATTATGATTTTGAATGCCACGGTATGCCCTTTTCTATCCATTCCAAAAAATAATGCAAACAATGGCGACATTCCGGGTTTTACATGATTTTTGAAATATAGTATTTCATTATAGAACCCATAGATTCTACTTTCTACAAACATTATTCAGTAATTTCACTCATATTTCTACAATGGGTTGTCGTTTGTTTCATTTGGAAAAAGAAAAATTCGAAAACCAGCATACGGGGAGGAAACAAAACAAAAAATTCAAAACCCTCGACACAAAAAAAAATGCTTCAAACCAGCATATCCTATGTTATATACATATGTGAATTTTGTCCAAGACTTAGCTTGCTCCCATTATATATAACCTAAATGATCCTAAAGCTAAAAAATAGCCATAATTATTTAAGCTTTTGAGAAGCGACGGACAACCCATTGGGTTTTCCATACTGCAACTTTACCTTTTTTTTTTGTGCAACTTTCGTTGCAAGCAAGGGTAGTTATAAAATATGAAAGTGACCTTCAATACATTGTTTTCTTATGGTGTGCATAACACTAAGTGTCGTCATTGAACAATATTTGAAAAGTGAAGGATAGCCCAGTGTGTTTTCCATCGTGCAATATTTTTTGTGCATCTTCTGTTTGAAACATATTCCGATATTGAAATGGAATGTTTAGTGCATGTGATGGATTCTTATAAAATATGAATGTGAACTTCAATACAGTGTTTTATAACCATTTGCATAACATAAAGTGTTGTCTTTTAATAGTTTGTGGGTTGCATGGTTTATAACACCCTGTGTTTTCCAACCTGAAAATTCGGATAACAGTTTGAGTGTCTTGAAAAGCTTTTCTTATTTACACTATATGAATGTAAAAATGGCACCTCCAAAACTTACAACTATTATTTATGGTATAAATTGCAATTCATTATCTTTCTCATGATTGACAATAATAATTGGACAAAATAATTGCATGTTGTAAACCAGAGTGGGTTACTTGTATAGCGTTTTACAAAAGTGTGGGTTGAGCATTTTAATTTCTTCTTTTCATTGAAAACAAATAAACAATATATGCTTGATTACTTTAAAATTATACGATAAATTTTTGAACTTTAACTATCCATAACACTTGAAACAATTTTATAGTTTACAGGAAACCAAGGATGCATGTTGTAAAACAGAAACTGGTTCCTGCAGTGAAGAACGTCATTCACGTGGACAGCACACCTGAAAGGTTGTGTAGTAGGGCATCTTCTTCGGGGCAGTCCCATTCATGAAACGTGCAGGTAAGATTTGGTGATTACAAGATGCAATCCAATGTATAATTTTAATCTCTCATAAGTGGTTATGAGGTTGATTGGAAAGTGGGAATGTTTTATTTAGGAGGCAGCAACCACAGTACGGAGGAAGTCCCCTCGGTTTATGAAAATGGTCAACCATAAGGCAGCGGCGTGTTCAGTAATTGATTGTGAACTTGCAATTGCCCTTCCCTTCCTATGCATGAATCAGAATGATTTTTAATTTCAGTTCGAAAATATCATGTCTCTTACAAATATTCTGATTTTGGCATATATCATTCCTTTGATTCAGAAAAATAATCAGAAAGATGATCTTGCTCTTGCCATAGTCCATGACTAGAAGGAAAAGTGTGCAGAGGGAGACCCTAAGGATGGAGAGGGATCCAATGAAGCACGGGGTGATGTGTTGGGCAAGAAGGTAGATATAATAACTAAATTATTGAATCATTTGGTTGTGTATATATGTTGTGCATTCAATTTGATTAAATATCAAATATATTAAGAGATTTTCTTTTCCAAACTTGTTGTGCAGGTTTCTACTGAATACAAAAGAGAAACGGTGAATGGCAGATATATATATTATTGTATTGTAGAAGAATGTACCAGAAAGTATTATGATTGGAGAGTGTTCAACATGCATAGGTTTCAGCATCACCACCTTCCTATTCTTGACACACCAAAGCGTGGCCGATCTATTTTGGGGGGGGAACCAAAACAACCCGCTCCTCCCCCTGATAAATTGAAAGAGTACCTTCTAAAGAAGGTGGAAAACATAGAGTACCAAATGAATGTACGGCAGCATCTACAACAGAAGCGTGTTGTTAGATGTGTCTATCAAAATTTTGGGAAACAAAACTTCCTTCAACTTCCCGAAGAAGGAAAGGATGAGGTGAAGAAGCAAATGGCATTATACAACACTGATGAGATGAAGGAGCAGAGAAGGCAAAGAATATTATGATTATAAGAGAGAAAGAGATAGGAAGGAATGGTAATGTTGAACTCAATTGTTAAATGTGAATTTTCCTTGCTAAATCATTTTTGTTTGGATGCATAGAAGGTTCACTTGATGTTAACTTACATGACATGCCAGGGTGATGGTCAAGAAGTGGTTTCTTCCCGCTAGCACAGTAGGGCTCATTCACTAAAGGAAGTTGTGGCCATGAAAGGCAAAGACAGTGTTGTTCCTCCCACCCCTGCGTATAAGATTCAAAATAAGCATCCTACACAGTTGAAAGTTTCAAGGCACCATCTGAAGAAGAAACGAAAACAAACGGTGATCTCCAAATCTTTTGTTTACTGTAAAGCTTTTTTTTCTTATTTGAATGAATTGGTTGCATGCATCTAAGTTTGGTGCAATGTTTTAATTCCTCCTATTACACAACAATGATGAACAACAAACTGCTGCCCTCAAGTAGTTTTTTGCGATTTTCGATGGTGAACAATTTCCCATGGAAGCACCAGATGATGTTGTTCCTCCTGACCCACCATCTAACAATGTTGAGAAGAAGAAGAAGAAGAAGAATGAGCATATGCCATCAAACGTGTCAAGGTGCCTTGACATGGAGGAAGTAGAAGAAATGGTGAATTGTAATTCTTTTATTTAATGTTTGTTTTGATTATTTCAATGAATTGGTTGCATGCACCTAAATTTGAAATGACCTTTTAATTCTTTCTATTACAAGGCAAGGATAAACAATGAAGTGCTGGCCTTGACCTAATTGGCGATGTCATTGTGATTGAAATGAGAGAGGCTAATACAGATGGACATGCGGATGGGGAGAGCACTAGCCACGAAGTGGGACAGGGTAACACATATGGTCATGAGGATGGGGAGAACACTGGGTTGAATGTGGAACTGGGTGACAGAGATGGACATGGGGACGGGGAGAGCACTGGCTTGCAAGTGGGAGAGGGTAATAAGGATGGACCCGGGGAGGAGGAGAGCGCTGGCCTGCAAGGGGAGATGGCAATAAAGATGGAAATGGGGATGGGGAGAGGTGTGGCGTGCCATCTATATCAGTATGAAACCAAACACACTTCCATGCTCTATTCTTATTTCTTAGGAATCTTTTAATGTGCCTTCAATTATGCTTCACGTTAATGACGTTTCCATTGCAGGAAAATCCAGTCGATGACCAGATGATAGAGTTCAATGGCATAAATTTTAAGGTCGATGATCATGTCAACCTTTGGAGGCGGCATAAATGGGTTGGGAAAGGCATTCTACAGGTTGTCGCCAGAAACGCTCACACCCACTGCTTGAGGCACCCAAAAAATTATGCGAGAGTCAACATTGTTGAGGCCATTGATGGTTGATGCTACGTGCCTTTTCCCATGCCTGATGTAGAGACCATCACAGATTGCATGGGTGGCTTTGTCATATGGCAGCTTGCCGAGATGAAGCATTATGTTCCAAATAAACGATATGTTGCTGTATATATATCATACTACGCATATTGTTTCCATGCGTACGTTAATTCTCATTAATTTTTTGCTATAGGGTGAAGTTGTTAAACCTGACACGGACAAAGCATAGAGTACAAAGAAATATTTTGTTTCATGTTCATCATCTGTGAGGGTTCATGGATCTGGAATCACCCCCCTGAAATACACAAGGACCCTAAGAAACATGTCATATTTTATGCAAGCTTGAATTCAATTGCAAGGAATAGGCAGCGTAGGAATTGATGAGATAGGCTCCAAATACTAATTCTGCTCTGTGGGTTTAGATATTTCAATATTGAACAATTGTGGTGTAGAGATACACCATTTGCATATGTTTCAACACTATGGTGTTATACATTTGATATGAGACTTTTCATGGGCTTCTTTAATTATTTTATTATTGTACAATTATGCTGAACATATAGGCATATATACTTATTTCATGTCATTGGAACAAATAATTGTTATCCATTTCATATCAGACTTTAAGAAAAATAGTCTTGTTCACTATCTATTAATATGTTTGGAACACAAATTTTACATGACTCTTGTGTTGTCCCCTCTGGCATGTGTTGGCATTAATGTCAAAGCAATAAGACAATAAGATGTTCTTGATTGGTAAACAAGTTAGTATTGGTTTGGTAATTCATTTCATGGTCCCTCCATTTTAGTTCTTTGATAATCACTTGACTTGGCATACAAGTGTTTTTCAACTCTAGTACACTGCATATTGTTTCATGTTCACTCATCTTGCATATTGTGATAAGGATCTAAAATTGTGACTATATGTAAATAGAATTATATGAGTTGAAACAGTTATGAAGACATTTTTTCTCCTCATGTTCATTTATTTATCATATGTCATTCAGTTATAAATTTGTTGTAAGATTATGTTATCTTGTAAATATTTCAACTTTTTGGTTTGTATAATGTTCAGTCTCCACGATCTGGTTATGGTCTTTATGTTCATACATGTTAAAAATCATCAAACATGCTTCATAACTAAATTGCTTTAGAGCTTTCACTTTACATTTGGTTATTAATGCTAAAGTGGTTGGTATGGAAACAATCGATGCCACCATTTATCAATAAATTTGAGATTTTTTTTTTTAAAATAATCCATGAGGTACGGGATTTGAAACACATCAAGTGTCGGTAATCTAGTTTTGGATTGTGATAATCCATACAAGTGGATAGAATGATATACTAATATTTCAAATGCGCCATTTGTAATGCATATTATATATATATATATAACTACCTAAAAAATATTGTTGGGTCTCAATCCTGGAAACATAGAAATAAGGACTATCCATGACTCACTCACAAGATCAAATCAACTTCCAAATTAACAAGTTCTATGCCTCAAGAAACGAATGATGAAAATTAGACTAATGTCAAAAATTGCAAAGGTGATTACAATAGGCCCATCAAAATATCTCAATCAAGTAATGCAGGCTGTGAGAAATGAATGTTTTGAATTTCTCGTTGTACTCTTTTAACAACACCTACTTCGAGAAAAACACTCTTTTTCAATATCTACGCATATGTTTCCAACACAAAATTCACATAACAGTAGCATCATGGAAAACACGGTGGGTTGTGACTCACTTCTTCTTTTTTTCTGGAATGTAACAAAATAATGTTTTCAACTTCCCTTTCTTGTCTTATGAGACCCCTTTCTTTAAGAAAAATAGTCTTGCTCACTACCTGTTCATATGTTTCCAACAAAAAATTTACTTAAATGTTGCGGTATAGAAAACACAATGGGTTGTCACTGACTTTGCAAAAACAGTAAGAAGACAGTAGCTAGTGTTATGCACAGAGTAAGAGGAAAATGTATAGAATCTGAGCTTCATAATTTTTAACAACCCTTACTTTCAACAAAACACTCTTGCTCAATCTCTGCCCAACACAAAATTCACATTATAGTAGCATCATGGAAAACACAGTGGGTTGTGGCTCACTTCTTCTTCTTTTTTCGAAATATAACAAAATAATGTTTTCAACTTCCCTTTCTTGTCTTATGAGACCCCTTTCTTTAAGAAAAATAGTCTTGCTCACTACCTATTCATATGTTTCCAACAAAAAATTTATTTAAATGTTGCGGTATGGAAAACACAATGGGTTGTCCCTGACTTTGCAAAAACAGTAAGAAGACAGCAGCTAGTGTTATGCACACAGTAAGAGGACAATGTATTGAATTTGAGCTTCATAATTTTTAACAACCCTTACTTTCAGCAAAACACTCTTGCTCAATCTTTTCCCAACACAAAATTCACATAACAGTAGCATCTTGGAAAACACAATGGGTTGTGGCTCACTTCTTCTTTTTCGAAATGTAACAAAATAATGTGTTCAACTTCCCTTTCTTGTCTTATGGGATTCGGCTAACTGCTACTCAAAATTCACCTATGTATATCAAAGAACGCATGAAAAACATACACATGAACATACATGGATACCTACTTTGAGCAAAACACTCTTTTTCAATATCTGCCCATATGTTTCCAACACAAAATTCACATAAAAGTAGCATCATGGAAAACACAGTGGGTTGTGGCTCACTTCTTTCTTTTTTTTCTGGAATGTAACAAAATAATGTTTTCAACTTCCCTTTCTTGTCTTATGAGACCCCTTTCTTTAAGAAGAACAGTCTTTCTCACTACCTATTCATATGTTTCCAACAAAAAATTTACTTAAATGTTGCGGTATGGAAAACACAATGGGTTGTCCCTGACTTTGCAAAAATAGTAAGAAGACAATAGCTAGTGTTATGCACAGAGTAAGAGGAAAATTTATTGAATCTGAGCTTCATAATTTTTAACAACCCTTACTTTCAGCAAAACACTCTTGCTCGATCTCTTCCCAACACAAAATTCACATAACAGTAGCATCATGGAAAACACAGTGGGTTGTGCCTCACTTATTATTTTTTTCTGGACTGTAACAAAATAATGTTTTCATCTTCCCTTTCTTGTCTTATGATACCCCTTACTTTAGCAAAAATAGTTAGAAGACAAGAGCTAGTGTTATGCAGACAATAAGAGGACAATGTATTGAATCTGAGCTTCATAATTTTTACGAACCCTTACTTTTAACAAAACACTCTTGTTTGATCTCTGCCCAACACATTATTCACATAACAATAGCATCATGGAAAGCACAGTGGGTTGTGCCTCACTTATTTTCTTTTTTGGATTGTAACAAAATTGTCTTTTCAACTTCAGTTTCTTATTTTATGACACCCCTTACTTTAAGAAAAACAATAAGATGACAACAACTACTGTTATGCACATAGTAAGCAGACAAGAAAATTTGCAGATTTTGATATTCCATTTCAGCATTCCATTTCAATATCCTTATGCATTTCGATGAGAAGATGCACAAGAAAAGTTACAGAATGGAAAACACAGATTGTAAGCAAATAGTGTATTCAAGTTCACCATCAAATTTTATAATAACAATACGCATTAGACAATGAAATATAAAAATATTTCATGTCAATATTACACAATCTGAACAAAATTACAAGGCGCATTTAATACTGGTCACACTGAAGACTATGTCAACCATTTACGAACAGGTATAATCTTTGTGTTCTCAGCATCTGGAAGCATTTGTCGCACTCTAATTTTCAAGGTAGAATTGACAGCATACAATGTTTCCACCCCATAATTCTCATGTAGCAGCCTGAAGGAGGGCCTCGCATAGTGGATCTCAAACCTGACAATGTCGTTGAATTTGAACATGGCCAGCAACCATTCCTCCACAAGACCTTTGTGATTACTAATTATAGATTCCCCCTTGAGGAATCTCATAAACATCATGCTCAGTTGACCCATAAGATTGTGCCTCTGTATGATAACTGTTGGTCTAATGCACACCTTCCATATGCATCCAGCTAGGAAAAGGTCTCAAATTTCTCGATAAATAGACATTGGCCAATCACATAAATTGACAATCTCTATTTGTAGATTGTAATATTGAACATCCATGCCCATATGTGTCCAAACTCCAAAGACATTGTTGAAGAAGTGAGCATAATTATCATATTGCAAATCTATGTGATTTGGACCTTTTCTATTAATTCTCATTAACATCTTTTCCCACAACCTGTATGAGAGGCTGAGTTCCTCGATTCGAGAAAGAATATTGCATGGTAGATACGGGTGGTAGTTCTTCAACCAACTAGCCACCCATGCTCAAGAACTGTGAGAAATCTTCTATAGGACTGCACCAACAGGTTGTAAAATTCCTAAAATGAAAGACAAAACAATTATTTTAGATGGTAGACCTGCATTCTCTAATTAGAAGGACATTGTCAATGCAATGGAAACAGTGAAAAAATAAGCGAGCAAAGTGGACTTATTTAGATAATATATGCACTAAAGAGATTCTACCTATTGTTTGAACTAAACGAGGTGACACGTGCAGTATCTCCAAAGGGCATATGGAAACGCACAATTCGAACAGTGGGAAGAACAATGCCTAAAAGGAAAGAGAACAAAAATTTCAGCACATACAACAACATTCTCTAATTGGAAACACACGAAACAGTTGGTAAAATATATTGAAAGCGAAAGAAAACTTTTCATAACTAAGTAACTGTGTATGGACGGTGTCTTTTCTAACATGGAAAATAATTTGAGCATTTTATTTCTTGCAATCGCATGAGTTGAAGTAATGAATTGTACAAAATATATTTATGTTACGAACACAAGATGCAAATAATCACAATTGGAGGATGAAAAACATAGTGGGTTCTGCCTGAGATTTTTATTTTCTGCAAGGTGTAACAAAAGAAGGTCTCGAAGTTCACCTTCTTGTCAGTCTTAATTAGTCGTGCTTGAATAATTTTACAGGCTTAATTATTTTGTTTGTAAAATAGGCCTATTTCAGGGTCCACGACAGTGAAGAAGATCTTGTTTGAAGTGTTTGTTCCATAAGGTATTTTATGTTCCAGAAACCCATTTGTGCCAATTTTTACATACCAGAAATTGATATGCTATTGTTTTAAAAAGAATTCTTGAAAACATGACTCTACCACTAGAAATGCACTCAATTAGCCGAAATCTAGGAAGGAGTGGGTCTTAAATCATCATCTACTTTTTAAAATACAAAGGCTCAAGGCAACACTGATCTACTAAACCCTTACTTTATGCACACAAAAAAGCTCTATCAAATGAGGCTTTAATAGAATATTGTATTCAAAACTTTCCCATGCTCTACCACCGTATGAAACATGTTTAGAAATGTCTGCCCATGCTTTAGGAACAAACTTTCAGCCCCTTTGAATGCACTTTCCTCAGTTACCAACTTCTACGCATCCTTTTTCATTGGAAATCTTCTATATTTTATAAAGATCAGCAACCAAAAATTGAATGGTTCACTTCCCCTACATCATTCAACAAATACACTTCTTAAATTATATAATGTCATACCAAAAAATGGACTTATGTAAGCAAAGTTATTAAATTTGAACCATACCTTCCATTGGGTTTACACCCACAAAAGACAGTCGCCGACGAGGACTCCTTTCTCGAGCTTGGAATGCTGAAGTGAACAAAAAAATTCATAAACGAAATCATAAAGTTCATGGCATGGTACAAGCACATACTGGAAAAGGGAATCTGCAAAAATATTTCCTATTACAATAAAGAAATTGAAATGGGTTTTCTCATACTCACTTGTATTAGATGTTGTATCCTCTGCCACATCCATAGCAGTTGCACCTGAAGTCTGACATTGCATATTGACATTCAAATTCAAACTATTGTTCATGGACAATGGAAAGGATTCATCCAAAGGGTTTCGATGATCTGACTATTGTGTGGAATGCTTCGTACGCCGGTTTGGATGTCAACGACAATCCCTGGTTGCACTCAATGGTACGCAATGGTAGGACTCAATGGTTGCATTTGTATCTTGGTTGGCATGTGGGAATAGTCTGCAATTTTTTGCCCACATGGCTACGAACAAAAACATCCAATATTCAAGTAAGCCACAACGTATTAGATGTGACATCAAAGAATTTGAATGGTGCGAATCATGCGAGGTGACGAAAAATTTTCAACTGACCTATTCGACCTTCTCCTTCACACCAAGTCTTCTTGAAGTACTCTAAGAATCGGGCCTGATCATTGAACTCCTCAAAGAAAGAGTTCAATAGCTGAGTGACACAATCTTCGGTGTCAATGATTATCATCATGATGGTGCCAAGACTTTGGAAGACATCCATTTCCCTTTCCTTGGCTGCATACTTGTATGCATTCTTTAGCCAAGCCCTTTTGACATGCCAAAGGCATAGAAGCACACGACATTGAAAGACAGCCCTAATAGACAATACCAACGATATTTTTTACCTCTCAACTGCATGAGAAAGTGGCATTGAAAATGAATAGCAAATGAGAAAGATACACAAATGAAGAAAGGGATTCACATACTGTATGGCTTGGATCTCTGCACTCGCATCATCAGTCAAAAATGAATTGATTCTCCAATCGGGCCTAGCTCTTCTTCCACGTTCGAGCAATACGCGTAGCCATGTAGAGATGTCCTCAATCTTGTTTTGTGAGGATACTACCCATGCAACTGGCACACCACTCTGTTGCTCATTGAAAATGAGGAGAGTATACAATGGGTACTATAGAGAGAACAACTCGGCATGAGCATTGTGAAGTTTACAGCCAATAAGATCATTGAAAACACGATGAACTATTTGTCAATGTTTGTAAGGCCTCACCTCATATTTGTTAGTTGCAAACATGGAATCCATCGAGATGACTGAATTGTGCGAGCAGCTAACAATCCTATCCAACATCCATGGAGTCTGAACCCCGATAACAATAGGCATATTGTTCCCATCGGGCCGTTCAAAGTAGAAGTTTTCAAAGTCTTCTCCACTCCACAGTAGGATACTTGTGGAATCAACTTTGTGTTTTTGTGCGTGAGTACAACGCACCTTTTTCCACGCATTCATTACATCCTTTCTTGTAAGGAATTGATCCCTCTTGGACATCATGCCACATAACAGAGGATCGTTGACGTGTCTATCCATTATTGCATTGACACTGACATCCATGAGCAAAAGCCTTTCAATATAGCTTTTGCACTCCATGGATAGATTAGCGGCAAACATAGAACACTTCTCTCCACTTGTGTCATGAATTCTATGGCAAAATCCACTGTTTTTATCTACGTGGAACATTTATTTGTAGATAATATAGGCAACATCGGGTTTTCCTTCCATAACCTTTACCATGAAGTGGTATTGACAACCTCGCTTTTGTATAAACGCCTTATGTGGTTTCTTCTCTAGTGGAGGTTGGTTTTTATTGTCTTTAGGACCGTATTGACACCAGTAGCTGCAAGAAAGGCATTATCTCATCATGTTCAACCAAGAGAGTACAATATCATTCAGCCATAGAAACGAATGTCGATATATACAAACCTCTTATACAAAATTGTTTTGCTATAATTTTTCTCATAGACGGCACATGAGGTGGTAGGTTCTCTTATTTTCTTGTCCAAAATTTGTGTTTCTACACCTTCAACGTACGTTTCACCATGAATGAATTGATCAAGTCTTGTAAGAGGAATTGTTGCAACAAGGTCAGGGATCTTATCCTTGTTGATGGAAATAGTAGCCCATTCCAAATTGAAAGACAAAAAAAGAGAGCCTCCATTTTGTACATCTTCCACCTCCAATTCATCTAGCTTCTTCCATTTCAAACCTCTCCCCATTCTAGGAAATCACAACATTGGACGAATACTTAAAATTAGTGTGGATTGTGAAGAAGAAGGAAAAATAATTCATCAAACAAAGATAAAATGTACTTGCATTGCTCTCACCCACGTAAAACCAATAGGATGTTCTTGCTTCAACCGAGGAAAATTAAAGGTGATAGATTCAATCAAGCTACACATAAAATATAACACAAACGCATGTTGGAAATCAGACAATCCAACAACCCAAACACTATGTTTTCTGAATAACAATTTTTTTCTACACTTTTGTTTCAATCATGCAAAATTCAAACACAACAATCGAATGTGTGGTTTGGAAGACATTCATACTATCCTATAACATTCCATGTTGCAAAACCATAGGTGTTAAGAAGCAAGCAACCACCATTATACAACCCCCTACATTTAAACAAGGAGATTCAAATAACTGGAACCAAGCACTCTGTTTCCCATTCAGAATTATTTTGTGGAGTTTTCTTATCAATCGACTGAAATTTATACACAACAATGGAATGTGTAATTTGGAAGATAGTCATACTGTATTGTAACATTCCATATTGAGACAAGGAAAGATAAAAACAACAAACTAATTTGACAAGATGATTTCTTTTAGAATTCACAAATTCAGCAAATATAAAATCAACACTATTCGACTCAGCAAATATCATATTGAAGAACGATCGTAGAAGCACAAAGACATTTGTGATCAAGAAAATATTAAAAAACTAAAGGATTCAATCTTATTTCCTTTTTTCTCAATACAAAATATGGGTTCAAAGGCTCCATGGCTGCGTAACAAAATTGTCTGAAAATAGAAAATGCCCTTCTCCCCCTTTTTCGTCTATTTAATTCATTAATAAATGAACACTATTTCCATTACACCCTACAAATTTGGTCACTATTCATAATTACAAAATTTTCATGCATGTAAACTAAAGATTTAGTTTATGTCGATAGAAACCAAGTTCGCTAAACAACCGGAGAAGCCGGACCCCGTAAAATTTCCACAAGCATTTCATTAAGCAAATTATTAAATTCGGCTCGCTCTTCCTCTCTATCTAAGACAGAGATCACCCTCGAATATTCAGTGTAGCTGGAATTTTCCTTCCATGCAAGCAAACGTAGCTTAGAAACAATGTCGAGTTGTTCCTCCTCGAGCCACATTAAATTAGGCTGAATGAATGGTATTGGCTCATTTTCCCATTCAGCAACTTCACCAAGAAGCACCATGTTGAAGAAAAACTTGGGATCAAAATTCTGCCACCTTAAGAAAAATGTGGGTGTTAAGAAGCAAGAACCTAACCATAACAAAACCCTTTACATTACAAGTGGATGATTCAAATAATTGAAACCCAGCATTGCGTTTCCCATTCAGAATTGTTTTTTGCAGTTTCTTTTTTCAATGGTGCGAAATTGAAACACAACAATGGAATGTGTGATTTTCAAGACATTCAAGCAACCGAAATACTCCACATTCTATTTTCCAATTTTCAAAAACAAAGAACTTGTAAAACCCTCTACATTAAAACAAGGAGATTCAAAAAAATGAAACCCAACACTGTGTTTCCCATTGAGAATAATTTTGTATAGTTTTTTTATTGAGACCCAGCACTGCGTTTCCCATTCAGAATTATTTTTTGCTATTTCTTTTTTCAATGGTGTGAAATTGAAACACAACAATGGAATGTGTGATTTTGAAGACATTCAAGCAACCAAAATACTCCACATTCTGTTTCCCAAATTTCAAAAACAAAAAACTTGTAAAACCCTCTACATTAAAACAAGGAGATTCAAAAAAATGAAACCCAGCACTGTGTTTCCCATTGAGAATAATTTAGTATAGTTATTTTATTGAGACCCAGCACTGCATTTCCCATTCAGAATTATTTTTTGCAATTTCTTTTTTCAATGGTGCGAAATTGAAACACAACAATGGAATGTGTGATTTTGAAGACATTCGAGCAACTGAAATACTCCACATTTTGTTTCCCAAATTTCAAACACAAAGAACTTGTAAAACCCTCTACATTAAAACAAGGAGATTTCAAAAAATGAAACCCACCACTATGTTTCCCATTGAGAATAATTTTGTACAATTTTTTTATTGAGACCCAACATTGCGTTTCCCATTCAAAATTATTTTTGCAGTTTCTTTTTTCAATGATGCGAAATTTAAACACAACAATGGAATGTGTGATTTTGAAGACATTCGAAGAACTGTAATACTCTGCAGTATGTTTCTCAAATTTCAAACACAAAGAACTTGTAAAACCCTCTACATTAAAACAAGGAGATTCAAAAAAATGAAACCCACCATTAAGAATAATTTTGTATAGTTTTTTTATTGAAACCCAGCACTACGTTTCCCATTCAGAATTTTTTTTGCAATTTCTTTTTTCAATGGTACGAAATTGAAACACAACAATCGAATGTGTGATTTTGAAGACATTCGAGCAACTGAAATACTCCACATTCTGTTTCTCAAATTTCAAACATAAAGAACTTGTAAAACCCTTCGCATTAAAACAGGGAGATTCAAAAAAATGAAACCCAGCACTGTGTTTCCCATTGAGAATAATTTTGTACAGTTTTTTTATTGAAACCCAGCACTGTGTTTCCCATTCAGAATTTTTTTTTGCAATTTTTTTTTTCAATGATGCGAAATTGAAACACAACAATGGAATGTGTGATTTTGAAGACATTCGAGCAACTGAAATACTCCACATTATGTTTCACAAATTTCAAACACAAAGAACTTGTAAAACCCTTTGCATTAAAACAAGGAGATTCAAAAAAATGAAACCCAACACTATGTTTCCCATTGAGAATAATTTTGTACAGTTTTTTTATTGAAACCCAGCACTGCGTTTCCCATTCAGAATTATTTTTTGTAGTTTTATTTTCAATGGTGCGAAATTGAAACACAACAATGAAATGTGTGATTTTGAAGACATTCAAGCAACTGAAATACTCCACATTCTGTTTCCCAAATTTCAAACACAAAGAACTTGTAAAACTCTCTACATTAAAACAAGGAGATTCAAAAAAATGAAGCCCAACACTGTGTTTCCCATTGAGAATAATTTTATACAATTTTTTTATTGAAACCCAGCACTGTGTTTTCCATTCAGAATTTTTTTTGCAGTTTCTTTTTTTAATGGTGTGAAATTGAAACACAACAATGGAATGTGTGATTTTCAAAACATTCGAGTAACTGAAATACTCCACATTCTATTTCCCAAATTTCAAAAACAAAGAACTTGTAAAACCCTCTACATTAAAACAAGGATATTCAAAAAAATGAAACCCAGCATTGTGTTTCCCATTGAGAATAATTTTAGACAGTTTTTTTATTGAAACCCAACATTGTGTTTCCCATTCAAAATTATTTTTCGCAGTTTCTTTTTTCAATGGTGTGAAATTCAAACACAACAATGGAATATGTGATTTTGAAGACATTCGAGCAATTGAAATACTCCACATTTTGTTTCCCAAATTTCAAAAACAAAGAACTTGTAAAACACTCTACATTAAAACGAGATTTAAAAAAATGAAACCCAGCACTGTGTTTCCCACTGAGAATAATTTTGTACAGTTTTTTTATTGAGACCCAGCACTGCGTTTCTCATTCAGAATTATTTTTTGCAGTTTCTTTTTTCAATGGTGCGAAATTGAAACACAACAATGGAATGTGTGATTTTCAAAACATTCGAGCAACCAAAATACTCCAGATTCTGTTTCCCAAATTTCAAAAATAAAGAACTTGTAAAACCCTCTGCATTAAAACAAGGATATTGAAAAAAATGAAACCCAGCACTATGTTTCCAATTGAGAATAATTTTGTTCAGTAATTTTATTGAGACCCAGCAATACATTTCCCATTCAAAATTATTTTTTGCAGTTTCTGTTTTCAATGGTGCGAAATTGAAACACAACAATGGAATGTGTGATTTTGAAGACATTCGAGCAACTGAAATACTCCACATTTTGTTTCCCAAATTTCAAACACAAAGAACTTGTAAAACCCTTTACATTAAGATAAGGAGATTCAAAAAAATGAAACCCAACACTGTGTTTCTCATTGAGAATAATTTTGTATAGTTTTTTTATTGAGACCCAGCACTGAGTTTCCCATTCAGAATTATTTTTTGCAGTTTCTTTTTCAATGGTGCGAAATTGAAACACAACAATGGAATGTGTGATTTTCTGGACATTCGAGCAACTGAAATACTCCACATTCTGTTTCCCAAATTTCAAACACAAAGAACTTGTAAAACCCTTTACATTAGAACAAGGAGATTCAAAAAAATGAAACCCAGCACTGTGTTTCCCATTGAGAATAATTTTGTATAATTTTTTTATTGAGACCCAGCAGTGTGTTTCCCATTCAGAATTATTTTGCAGTTTCTTTTTTCAATGGTGTGAAATTTAAACACAACAATGGAATGTGTGATTTTGAAGACATTCGAACAACTAAAACACTTTGCATTCTGTTTCCCAAATTTCAAACACAAAGAACTTGTAAAACCCTCTACATTAAAACAAGGAGATTCAAAAAATTGAAACCCAACACTGTGTTTCCCATTGAGAATAATTTTGGATAGTTTTTTTATTGAAACTCAGCACTGCATTTCCTATTCAAAATTATTTTTTGCAATTTCTTTTTTCAATGGTGCGAAATTGAAACACAACAATGGAATGTGTGATTTTCAAGACATTCGAGCAACTGAAATACTCCACATTATGTTTCCCAAATTTTAAAAACAAAGAACTTGTAAAACCCTCTACATTAAAACAAGTAGATTCAAAAAAATGAAACCCAGTACTGTGTTTCCCATTGAAAATAATTTTGGATAGTATTTTTTATTGAAACCCAATACTGTGTTTCCCATTCAAAATTATTTTTTGTAGTTTCTTTTTTCAATGGTGCAAAATTCAAACACAATAATGGAATGTGTGATTTTCAAGACATTCGAGCAACCGAAATACTCCACATTCTGTTTCCCAAATTTCAAAAACAAAGAACTTGTAAAACCCTCTACATTAAAACAAGGATATTCAAAAAAATGAAACCCAGCATTGTGTTTCCCATTGAGAATAATTTTGGACAGTTTTTTTATTGAAACCCAACATTGTGTTTCCCATTCAAAATTATTTTTTGCAGTTTCTTTTTTCAATGGTGTGAAATTCAAATACAACAATGGAATATGTGATTTTGAAGACATTCGAGCAATTGAAATACTCCACATTTTGTTTCCCAAATTTCAAAAACAAAGAACTTGTAAAACACTCTACATTAAAACAAGGAGATTTAAAAAAATGAAACCCAGCACTGTGTTTCCCACTGAGAATAATTTTGTACAGTTTTTTTATTGAGACCCAGCACTGCGTTTCCCATTCAGAATTATTTTTTGCAGTTTCTTTTTTCAATGGTGCGAAATTGAAACACAACAATGGAATGTGTGATTTTCAAAACATTCGAGCAACCGAAATACTCCACATTTTGTTTCCCAAATTTCAAAAATAAAGAACTTGTAAAACCCTCTACATTAAAACAAGGATATTGAAAAAAATGAAACCCAGCACTATGTTTCCAATTGAGAATAATTTTGTTTAGTAGTTTTATTGAGACCCAGCAATACATTTCCCATTCAAAATTATTTTTTGCAGTTTCTATTTTCAATGGTGCGAAATTGAAACACAACAATGGAATGTGTGATTTTGAAGACATTCGAGCAACTGAAATACTCCACATTTTGTTTCCCAAATTTCAAACACAAAGAACTTGTAAAACCCTTTACATTAAGATAAGGAGATTCAAAAAAATGAAACCCAACACTGTGTTTCTCATTGAGAATAATTTTGTATAGTTTTTTTATTGAGACCCAGCACTGAGTTTCCCTTTCAGAATTATTTTTTACAATTTTTTTTTCAATGGTGCGAAATTGAAACACAACAATGGAATGTGTGATTTTCTAGACATTCGAGCAACTGAAATACTCCACATTCTGTTTCCCAAATTTCAAACACAAAGAACTTGTAAAACCCTTTACATTAGAACAAGGAGATTCAAAAAAATGAAACCCAGCACTGTGTTTCCCATTGAGAATAATTTTGTATAATTTTTTCATTGAGATCCAGCAGTGTGTTTCCCATTCAGAATTATTTTGCAGTTTCTTTTTTCAATGGTGTGAAATTTAAACACAACAATGGAATGTGTGATTTTGAAGACATTCGAACAACTGAAATACTTTGCATTCTGTTTCCCAAATTTCAAACACAAAGAACTTGTAAAACCCTCTACATTAAAACAAGGAGATTCAAAAAAATGAAACCCAGCACTGTGTTTCCCATTGAGAATAATTTTGGATAGTTTTTTTAATGAAACCCAGCACTGCATTTCCTATTCAAAATTATTTTTTGCAATTTCTTTTTTCAATGGTGCGAAATTGAAACACAACAATGGAATGTGTGATTTTCAAGACATTCGAGCAACTGAAATACTCCACATTATGTGTCCAAATTTCAAAAACAAAGAACTTGTAAAACCCTCTACATTAAAACAAGTAGATTCAAAAAAATGAAACCCAGTGCTGTATTTCCCATTGAGAATAATTTTGGACAGTATTTTTTATTGAAACCCAACACTGTGTTTCCCATTCAAAATTATTTTTTGCAGTTTTTTTTTCAATGGTGCAAAATTCAAACACAATAATGGAATGTGTGATTTTCAAGACATTCGAGTAACCGAAATACTCCACATTCTATTTCCCAAATTTCAAAAACAAAGAACTTGTAAAACCCTCTACATTAAAACAAGGAGATTCAAAAAAATGAAACCCAACACTGTGTTTCCCATTGAGAATAATTTTGTACAGTTTTTTATTGCAACCCAGCATTGCATTTCTCATTCAGAATTATTTTTTGCAGTATCTTTTTTCAATGGTGTGAAATTGGAACACAACAATGGAATGTGTGATTTTGAAGACATTCAAGCAACTAAAATACTCCACATTCTGTTTCCCAAATTTTAAAAACAAAGAACTTGTAAAACCCTCTACATTAAAACAAGGAGATTCAAAAAAATGAAACCCAACACTGTGTTTCCCATTGAGAATAATTTTGTACAGTTTTTTTATTGAGACCCAGCACTGCGTTTCCCATTCAGAATTATTTTTGCAGTTTCTTTTTTCAATGGTGCAAAATTGAAACACAACAATGGAATGTGTGATTTTGAAGACATTTGAGCAACTGAAATACTCCACATTGTGTTTCCCAAATTTTAAACATAAAGAACTTGTAAAACCCTCTACATTAAAACAAGGAGATTCAAAAAAATGAAACCCACCACTATGTTTCCCATTGAGAATAATTTTGTACAATTTTTTTATTGAGACCCAGCACTATGTTTCTCATTCATAATTATTTTTACAATTTTTTTTTCAATGGTGCGAAATTGAAACACAACAATGGAATGTGTGATTTTGAAGACATTCCAACAACTGAAATACTCCGCATTTTGTTTCCCAAATTTCAAACACAAAGAACTTGTTAAAACCTCTACATTAAAACAAGGAGATTCAAAAAAATGAAACCCACCACTATGTTTCCCATTGAGAATAATTTTGTACAGTTTTTTTATTGAAACCCAGCACTGCATTTCCCATTCATAATTTTTTTTGCAGTTTATTTTTTCAATGGTGCGAAATTGAAACACAACAATGGAATGTGTGATTTTGAAGACATTCAAGCAACTAAAATACTCCACATTCTGTTTCCCAAATTTCAAACACAAAGAACTTGTAAAACCCTCTACATTAAAACAAAGAGATTCAAAAAAATAAAACGCAGCACTATGTTTCCCATTGAGAATAATTTTGTTTACTTTTTTTATTGAAACCCTGCACTGCGTTTCTCATTCATAATTATTTTTTGCAGTTTCTTTTTTCAATGGTGCGAAATTGAAACACAACAATGGAATGTGTGATTTTGAAGACATTCGAGCAACTGAAATACTCCACATTTTGTTTCCCAAATTTCAAAAACAAAGAACTTGTAAAAACCTCTACATTAAAACAAGGAGATTCAAAAAACTGAAACCCAGCATTGTGTTTCCCATTAATAATTTTGGACAGTTTTTTTATTGAAACCTAGCACTACGTTTCCCTTTCAAAATTATTTTTTGCAGTTTCTTTTTTCAATGGTGCGAAATTGAAACACAACAATGGAATGTGTGATTTTCAAGACAGTCGAGCAACCGAAATACTCTACATTTTGTTTCCCAAATTTCAAAAACAAAGAACTTTTTAAACCCTCTACATTAAAACAAGGAGATTCAAAAAAATGAAACCCAACACTGTGTTTTCGATTGAGAATAATTTTGTACAGTTTTTTTATTGAAACCCAGCACTGCATTTCTCATTCATAATTATTTTTTGCAGTTTCTTTTTTCAATGGTGCGAAATTGAAACACAACAATGGAATGTGTGATTTTGAAGAAATTCAAACAACTAAAATACTCCACATTCTGTTTCCCAAATTTCAAACACAAAGAACTTGTAAAACCCTCTACTTGCAACAAAATTACCCCTCACCTCGATTTCGTGTGTATTCTCCTCCAAATCCTCCATGTGCACTCCACACTTCAACTAATTTGGTTGGTATTCTCCTCGAATTCATGCACGTGCTCTCAGACCTTCAACTTTCCTTTTCAACATGTAGACAGGAAATAGGAAACAAATAGTATTTTCGCCTTGCTTTCTCCAAACAGAAAAGGCCCACGTCATTCCCTTCCACTTTTCGTGTGCCACATAAGAAACTTGTCGACGAAGCTAACCCGCCCACTTTTTGGGCCCGGCAACAGGGGGGAAAACACACCTGACGGTGCCATTAACTCTTGCCTAACCATAGATCGGACGTTTCATCCCCTCCGCCGATTTCAGGCGTCTGGCGGGCCCCGCACTACGACGGTCTGGTCATGTTATGTATGTATCCATGTATGTTCATGTGTATATTTTTCATGCATTTTTCGATGTACATAGGTGAATTTTTTCTAGTAGTTAGCCGGCTCTTTTTTTTGCACATAAACATCAATTTCATTTTATGCCATAATTTAGCTCATATTTGATTCGTGAGATTACTTCTCACCTTCCTCCGTTTATTTATTCATCATTTATTTTTATTTTCTTTCATTTATTAACCAATGAACCTCCTTAAATAATTATCCAAGTGGTATGGCTATGATTTTATTTTATTTTATTTTTAATTAGATGTTTTAAAGGAACACTTAATCCCATGTCTTTAATATATATGTATTATAATATTTTGAATAAATTTATAATCATTATTACCTAAGAAGTATAGTCATGAAAATTTATGCACGGCTTCACCAATATAATTTTCCTCCATTAAATTAAATACCTCCTTCACCTTGGTCTAGCATTACACTTGCTAGAAGTTACTTGTACACTTCAATAAGTTTTTCATGGTATCATTTATTATAAAATAGTTTTATAAGTATTATGCCTACATAAATAGTTCCTTAAAATACCTCAATATAAAATATTTAATCTAAGATCATGGTGATCTACACAAATATTGATTCAATACATTATCCCAAGTTCAATAATCAAAACAAATATTTCCTTTAAATATTATCCACTCAATGAAGTATTGTTTAATATTTATTGAACAATTAGAAAAAATTTATTATCAAAAATGTTATAGTCCAAACCCAATCATGGTATTAAAATTAAGAATTGATGGGCTTTGTTCATGAGATCTAGAGGTTCTTTATCCTCATATTAGGCCTTAATTAGAATATAAAATAATAGGGTATTGTGTCAATGCCACTTGCATGCCATTTTATTCCTTTAGTGACCATTTACAATTAACACACATAATTGAATCATATATAAATGCAAGTATATAACAAGTAAAACTACCTTGAACTATATGATCTACATGCTTGAGCATATTGTCACAACATACTAGAAATTCCCTACATGCATTATGGGGTGTTACCCAGGTGGCCTTACACTATGATTTACCTTAATAAATGTATCGCCCAAATCATCCTCGGGATTGTAATCCCATTTATCACAAATAAAAACCAGCTCGAGGTGTTCCAGCTTAGCCTCAAGTAGCTCTGCTGACCTTTTCTTTACCATGATCACTATTTTGTAGTTCATGGGGCATTTGAAAAATCCTCACTTCTTCTTCTTTAGATCGGAGCAAAAGTTTCAGTTCATAATAGCCATTTTTCATAAGACCTTGAGGGCTAATACTCGATCAGTGATGGATGCGAGGAGTCAGATTGGCTCTTCACAAAATCCTTGCACTCGGACATATGTGAATTCTTCTCTGAGGAACCAGTCACACTTTGGGAACAGGGACCGCATCCAGCTGGTTTGATCGCCTCACACGTGATAGTAGTCACCATCCTCACCCAGATCACACAAAATCTGAATCAAGAATTTCTCCAAAAATGCATAATAATCGAAGGTGGAGCAGAGGATGGGAGTCCACACCAAAACTGACTTTCGATGTCTTCTCTCATCGAATATTGATAACTCCATTTTTTCCCTGAAGAAATTAATATTTTGATGTAGAAACATATAGGAAAGAAGAGAATGATACCTGAACTTGCCCACCGTCTCAAACTCGCCAATCTGCTTCTTCATATCTTTGATAATCATGTCCATGAAATCATACTAGAAAGGCTCCTTTTGCCTCCTGATTTGGAAACCCAAGCCCAACTGAGCTTCAGACATGATCATGTCATTGTCCAAGCTGAACACAAAATCCATCATTGTGAAGGTATCATATATATCCACCTAGGTGAAGTCAACACGTCAATTTGGATTTCTTAACGACTACTAGCAATTTTGGGGCCTTCTAGTCTCTGTATTATTAAAGTCGAGGGAATTTCTCCTACCCCTCCAGAATTCAAAACCCTTTTTCTGGTTGAAGTGCTCCATCAGTCGTTCTTTGGTGCCTATCTCAGGAACGCACAACATGTGCCTAAGAGCCTTTTTAGTTAGCACGACTCTCAATTTCCTTCCTTCAATGGTGCCAGTCACCGAATTGAAGCATCGAATACTTTCATGAATTATTTTTTGGAAGTGGTGCACATAAGGGACCATATATTGGGGAAGTTTGTAGTGACATTTCTTGAATGGTAGTTTATTTTCAAAGGATTTCTTCATCTTGGTGAAAGCAGCTTCCCTCAAGCCCTTAGGGTTAGTCTTGAGGTCAGGGTCGTAGATGTTATCCCACTCCTCCTTCACCAAATTAGCATCTTTGAGTGGGCCCTTCTTAGCTACTCATGTTTGAAACCACTCCGACCTATTTGGGATTCCAGGTGTAGCATAGGATTTATGTTTCTCAAAGATATTGACCATAGGTGTGGTGAGTATTGCATTGGCCAAGCTTTGAGATGTTTCACCAAGCTCATTTATCTACGAGTTTTGGGTTACTTTAGGGATAGCGAATGCCATTTTTACTCTGGTTTTTGAAAACTTGCCACTCATCTCTTAGCATATTTGTACTTTGATAATTCTCTGTATAGTTCTTGTATTCAAAAAACCTTCTTTTCTTTAAACAGACACATGCAATACTTAGCTTTTTTGTCCTTTTTCAAGTGGTATATGATGGTTGCGCTTTTTGAATTAAATTTGGCATGTACTGCCAACGTTATAGTTTGTGTGAAGTGGACTACTTATCATTTTCAAATGACAAGTATTCATAATGACCCCGGCTACCTACAACCCATAGCATGATTTTTCTTAGAAATTGAGTCAGCGATTTGAAGGCAGGCTAGGTGTCGTATATCGTGGTAATGAATACCTCAAACAGAATGATTACGCCAAATTATGTGATAAGCATCACATAGATTTGCATATTTTCTCAGGTTTTGAGGAACACCTAGTAGAACGACACCTCATCATCCGACTGAAAAGGTTACCACTGAATGTTGCCAATAGCTTGTGCTAATTAATTAGTTTGCCTTGATTTTGTATGCAACAAATCATACCTGCAGACCCAACTTGGTGAGAATTTCGAGTGAGCCTTGGTGTAGTGTTCAAGATGGTACCTAGTTAAACTCATGCCTATGGTATGCAAACTATCGCGCTTATCCCTGTTGCGTCTATAAATAGGCACCTAGTCAGTAGTAGAACCATACTTAGCAAATTTTTATTTGAATCAGCAATAGGTGATTGGTTTAGCCTTTGGTAATTTAGTATGCTTAGTATTTGTGTAGAGTTCGAGTTTAGGATTTTTGCATAGTTTCACTGCCTAACAGTCATATATTATCTGATACCATGGATACCCCGATTAGGTTGACCTCTCATAAACCAAAAATGGCCTTCTTAGGTTAAATTTCGACCAGGTGTCTGAAGAGGATGATGAATAATAAACATTATTTGGCCATCGTAGCTATAAAATGGGTCTTGGGTCATGACTGCCTTGAATATGAGGACAAGTATAGAGTAAATACTGATATGTGCTCTCATTTTGTGGCATCACTTCTTGATATTCAAGTCTCCAAGCCACTTATCATTCATTTGGTTACAGAAGTATTCCCGAAGAAATATATGAACGACCTCGGGGAGGTAGTGGAAAATGTTGCATTTTGCAAAGGGATTCTGACTGCGAGCGACCTACGTAGGTTTATTGAAGAGGATGTGGTCATCCCATGGTTGTCTCTCTTGAGCGGCTCTCATCTTCAGTTATGAGAATTCCATCACCAGATGGTTACCCGTGCTTGCCAATTTCTATTCCAAATATACAATGTGGTGCCATTTTATAATATTGACTAGTACACTGACTTTAGGAACCTGGTGTTCCCACCTGTCATCGCTTCTCTAGATGGCGTTGTTGGTGTAGCTGGGGATGAGGTGGTGTCAGATGATTTTTTTTCTGCTTCTTATTCCCAAGACTGAAATTTCTCTCTTTTTTCTTTAATACCGAGACTCTGTTAGTATTTTTGTATATAGCCTAGAAAAGGCTTTATAGTATAGAAATATATAAGTATATACTCCTCTAAAAGTGTGGCCTCTAAGCCATTTCTCTATTGTATTTTTTGAAGTATATAAATATAATGAAGATGTAGCCTATGTTTAAAATCTTTGCCTTGCTGCATAATTTTTATCCCTTCGGGTATTTGTCTTATTTTCTATATCACCATGTGAGTTTTTATTGTATCACGGATTAGGAAGACCGACCAAACAAAAAGAACAAAGAGGAAAAATAATCACAGTAATTATATATTTACACGGTAGAACCGTCTAGTTGAGCTATATAGAATTTTAAGGTGAACTCCCTTGATGGGACACATTATTGCTTTTCTTTCTACGCTCTTTGATTTGAACTCCTTGTAATGATTGAATCATTACGAATAGACCCTTCTTAAAGTTGTCTAATTTCTCATGTTGGTCAGTTTTTTCTCCCTGTTGGTTGAATTTTATCACCAAACTTTTACCATCCAACCTCTCATCTAAACATATATCAAATAGAGAGAACGCACTTGCACCTACTATGTCATGTAGGATTTATTCCATAGAGGGTGGTGGGTGATGATTTCTTGTTGGCATTTGGTTTAGGTTCCTAAAATTGATATATGGGCGAATATCTCCGCTCTCCTTTCGAACCGGGATGAGATCAAAAATCCAAACGATAGGCTCGATTGAGTAGGCATCTCACTTCAGGACTAGATTTTCTGACCTTTTCTGGTTCATTGACTTTAATCTTGAGACTCGCTAGCCTTTGTGTTTGGCACGCCGATTCAGTTTCTCTTTCTTCACTTTGATGTATGATTCTCCTTTTGATTTTAAGACTATTTGCATCTCTATCTTGAGAATTCATACAATCACCTTTGTTCACTATGAGCTTTCTCTTATTATTTCTAGTATTTCCAAAAAGGGAACTTTCGGGAGTGACCAATTTTTTGGAAACTTATGGATTTCTTGTCATATGTCTTGTTTGTAGTCGCTTTCGATGATCCCTACTTGGAATTGGTTTGTAACTTCTCTTGACTACGAACTTATCAAGGTGATGTGTTCATTGTTGTCAAATACTTGCTAGCTCTTCTTGCCATCAGGATTTGCGAGTTGGAGTGTCATTCACAAGGAGCGTTGGTTGTATATTAGGTTAGGTGCTAGTTTGGATTGGGATCCAATTTTGGCCAAGCTTTTTATATCATCATTTTGTTCTTGAGGAACAACTTGAATATTCAAAGTTCCAAAGCTCTTGATTAGGTCCCAGACTTTTTCTTCAGAGGATATCATACATCCATCCTTTTCAGTATTGATATTCTGAGCTTGATTGATGATTATCTTGGGAATCCCAAACAGATTCATTTGCCTAATATATGTTTACTCTATTGGGCCCAAACCTAATACAAGGCCTTCACATTCAGCCTTGTCGTTGGAATAGGAAAATTGGAGTCAAAAAGACCTGATTGTCTCCTTGCTGCTTGGGGAATTCAAGTATACCCCACCTCCTACACCGATCTTGCACTTTGCACCATCGAAATGTAGCGACCACATTTTGATCGCCATAAGGGCTTTGGGATCTCGAGTCACCTTCGAGATGGCTTGATCTTCACCATAAATGACATAAGTTCCCAGTCCAGTGGCATGATAATTATCGAAAGGGTCTTTATCGATGAACTCACTTAGGAGAACCTCTTCTTGCTTAGTCTAATCCCCGGTGATTTCTTCATCTTCTAAAATTTTAGCGTAGTATATTTCTTCTTTGGTTATAGAGGTGTGATTAGACTTGAAAACTGTCTTAGCTTTGTCTACAACATGTTTGGAATGCAAAGTTTTAGACACCAGCTTCATTTTGGATTCGTTTTTGGTCATTATAATTAGGTGTGACCAATCTAAAGAAAGGTATCCACCTAAATTAGTAGTGAATTCCCTAGACAAGCATAGACTGAATATTGGAGGAATATCAATGATCACCATATCCTGCTTAACTGTGATATTCGGGCAGGCAAATAGGGTTAATGGGAGGTCCTTAATGAGCCCCACAGTATTAAACATATTCGCATCTACTTGCATGACTCCCTTTTTCAAATTTTTGTAGCTCAATCCCAGGGCTTTAGCTATTAGCCTGGGCATGACTATAGTGTTGGCACCAAAGTCAATCATGGAATTATGCAGTAATTTCTTACCCATGATGAAGGTTAAGAAAAACAGTCTCAATTTTGGTTTTCCTTCACCGACTTTGAATGTCAATTCTTCTTCTTGATCTTCAGTGGAGGCCCCTTCCATAGCATTTGCAAGAACTTTGTCTAGTGCTAACTTCTCAGCAATTTCCTCCTGAAGTGATTGCTCCTTCGGTCCTATAATCAGGTCCTCTCGGAAAGCCCTTTGTAGCAGTGTCTTTTGTTCCGACATGGCTAGGTTTTCCCATGAGGAAACGTTAGCGGATGATTTTTTCAACTGCTCCATCACATCCAACAGTGGTGGAATCTAATTCTTTTTCTCCTTATTCCTTGTTGTCATGGTCTCCCTTTGCGGAGGGCTTTGTGGTACTGTTGCTGGGGAACTAGTTTGGAAGTCGGGAGAACTTTTAGGCTATAGATTGACTAATTATGGGATGACTGTTTCACCCATGAATCTCCCTTTCGAGCAAGTGTTGTAATCGGACTGCACTTGTAGGGTTTTGGAAGTTGGTGCTTTGAATGTGAACATTGCTTCCTCCCCTTCCATCCATGAGAAGAGGGCGTGTTCGAGGGCTATATTGGTCTCTTGTTCCAGAGACATACCTTGCATTTGAGCAATAAGTACCACATTTTCCATTTGTGGAGAGGTATATGCATAATCCCCATTATTTGATATTGAGCTTTGACTATGTTGCTCCACCACCCTTTTTTGTAAATTGACGCATGGGCAATTTCGGGGCATATGTGAATCGCTACAAGGAAAACACCAGGGGTTACCGTCATCGATCAAATTGTTTTGTCCTATAGTCAGCTCTCTGTTAGAACTTAGGTTGGTGTTCTATAACAGAGTAGGTATCGGTACTATTTGACTTGTTTTTTGCGCTTGAGGATTTGGGCGAGCGCCTCCTTGAAACCGGTTTTATTGGTAAGAGGGCCTCTCGCCCTGATAATTCTGATAGGCCAGATTTGGAGGAGTAGCCTGGTTGCTTTTGATGATATTTATCTCATTGGCCATAGCCTGCAACATTTCCTTTATGTCGCTCATCTCATCCTTCGAGGGACCAGGTGTGGCGTTCTACGGTGCACTTGCGTATGTGTACATAGATTGAAGAGTAGTTGGTACGGTCGGTGGTGTTGTCTGGGTGGAAACTCGTATTTTCAGGAATATAGGCATGATGGGTCGAGGTGGCAACTTTTCGGCATCGATCAAATTATTTTTTGCTTTAATTGCGACACTATATGCATCTTGTAGAGTGGTTCCGCCGAGTGGCTAGATCATCATTGAGATATTGACGTTGATGGACTTTATGTAAAACATGAATGTCAGCTCGGGCACCCAAGGCAGATTGTAGCCTAAATTCTTTGCCAAGTTATGTGGAACTGAGCATTGAAGTCGGTTAGGGCCTCATGTGGAGCTTGCTTGATGATTTCTAGCTAGTGATACTGGGAAGACCTATCTCCGTTGTTCGAGAATATTTCATAAAAAGGATCCCCAAGCTGATCCCAAGTGTTGATAGAGTTAGTCGGAAAAGTGTGATACCATTTCAATTTTTTTCCTCTAAAGGAAGTTGCAAGCAACCTCAGTGATGTGTTCTAGTCTGTAACCCTATGCAACAAGCACACATCCGCCACATCTTGCAAATGTTCCAATGGTGTTATTGAGCTATCTCCGGTGAACTTAGGAATAGATTTGAGAGAAGAGACCGGGATGGGGGCCCAAATGGTAGATGCTATAGGTGTTCTAAGAGGACTTTCAGCATCCCATGCCACATAATTTTGGCTGGCGATAGGCAACATGGTTGGTGGAGGATTTGGGACGTTTATGTGATGGGGTCTAGTTGGTACGTCTGACCTTAATGGAGGTACCAACAAACTAGGTTTGTTTACTGTCTGGGATCTTGTGATAGGTCGATGGCTCATATACCTACTTAAGGTTATAAGCACCTTTCACAGTCCCATCAGGTGTGCCAGGAAAAAGAAAAAAATTGTTGATGCCAAAAATTGACAAGGTAATAGCCCTTTATCAAAAACTCAATTAAAGTGGGGACCTATTATGCTAAACTGAGTAACCTCCAAATTTTAAAGAAGATAGATTTTCTATAACTGGGGTTTTTGAATGGGAAAATGAAGCAAATATAAAATAAAAGGATCTAACTAGGGTGATGCGTCAAGGTTTAGATATAAGGTGCATGATAAATCTATCTTGTAGATGCGATCTAAGGGCCTGTTCAAGAATCTTCTATGTCTGAAATATCAACTTATTAAAGAGAAAGACCTGGATAATTCATTTCATGACATAAAATAATTTGCACATAGCTTTACTAAATAGAAAGAGTCGAAGACATGGTTCCAAATCATCATTCTATTCAAATCATTGAAGTTGTAAACAAACTATCTAGAAACAACACAGTATAATGTTATCAATCGTTAAGAAACAAAAAGGCCAAATTACAAGGGCACTGTCTATGAGTCATTACAGTTATCTAACAAAATAAAGGCTCGGTGTCTCCCCAATTCTTCTGTAGATATTTCAAACTAACAACAAAAACAACTATTCACTTTTATCAAAAACTTCTCTAAAAACTAATTGAATCCTTTCCCTGAGAGAAGAAGTAGTATATATAGCCAAGGGCATCCACCGCTTGAAGGATTGTAATAGATTTCTCATCATGAATCATGATGCTTACAACAATGATTCATCATGGCCATTGTAATAGAAAGATTCTTGAGCATGAATCCAATCATTTTCTAGCCAGATGCATTCCCTACAAATGATGGCAATGGTCTCGGCCTACCCTATGTAAACAAGTGTCATCCCTTAGTGAAAATAGTTAGAACACATGGCATAGCATGGCAACCCGACGTTTGCATCACTCCTCCCCTTTATGTAGTTGCACCGAAGGAACACGTGGAAGAATTTTGTAACCCGTAGTTCATCCTCCTCATCCTTTAATGATAGCTTGCGATGAGAGGACATGTGGCAATGTCCCTGTTATCGGCACTCCTTGAGGGGCCTGCCAAAAGCCTGCATGGGCGAAGGCTACGTGGCTGGTAGTCAGGGCCCGAAGGGGATTTATATGAAAGTATGCCATACTCACTCGATCTCTTGACATGTGGGGGGAGAACAAGGCTCAGAAGAAAAGCGAAGGGAAGCTCTCCTTCGATAAGCGCTTTGGTGACACGTGGCAACAATGAGTCAAGAATGTTGAAAGTCTAGTGGGGAGGCTTCATAAAAAATCATCGAGAGAGGTTGGAATTCAGGTAAGACATCAAAAACAACCCGAAGGGAGCATGGGGGTATATTAAATATCCACACATACACAACTAGACTAAAGATCACTTACCCATAACCTGAACTAACTTGACTTAACTAAGACCAACTAGAGGGTTAGTGTGTGAATGCTCAATAAGGCTGAATTAAAGGTTACCAAACCAAGTTCTTCTCCTTAGTGATACTTACCCTCTCTTTTAGAGGCTTGAACATGTTCTTGCATTCAACTTAGTTCACCATAATAGTAATTAGTTGAATTATTGCACTCATATACATCACATACATGTCATATTCATAATATATTTCATATATTGAATCATAAATAATTTAATTTGAATCAAACATTCATTCATCATATTCCATTAGAATTCATAAATATAACACATTCAATTTATTGAAGCAATTTACCAAACTAGGTAATAGTAAATTGATAATAAGACTCGAGGTGTAAGAAAACATACCTTTGGTTATAACACATGTGTGCAAGTGCACAAAACATGAAAGACACTTGTTCTTTATAAGGACCAATTCCAAATGTTCCTAAGTTATAAATCACAAACACACAATGGAACCCTACAAGAAATTAGATTAGTAATTTAGATCAAAATATCTTCTCCCAACGATTGCCACAAGCTGGAAATAAGATATTAGTAACCAAAAACCTCTACCCTAATGAATGCAAAAATCAAAAAATGAAAATCTAAAATTTATACCCTCTTTTTGCTATGATAGTCAAATGCAGTGTATAGAGGCTCAGATGTGGTGTTGTAATGTGTCGCAAGACTCAACAGATGTGTCTTACAGTACAACGACTATGGCATAAGGAATAGAAATTACAGTGTAGAAATTAATGATTATGACTTTCTAAGGCACAATTACAGTGCAAAAACTTGTAACTATGAAAACACAAGGATCTAACAAAACAAATAAATTTGATGATGGAAATGATATAAATAGGTTGTTATAATGTCAGAATAATAACCGACAGCCAATAAAATGATCTAAAATAGCAATGATTGAATAATTTTGTTTTTTGCAAGATAATACTCAGATGCGTCATTTTAGGCGATAGATGCAATGTGACAGACCTTGCATGTGTCACACCATATAATGATTATGGTTTTTGAAGGCTTAAATGTGGTGTTATACATGATGATTACATCACACTCTTGAAAAATAAAATCTCAACTTTTTTGAAAAATCCAATTAGTTCACATTAGGTTCACCAAATGTAGATCGGGGTAGAATTCAAAATCTAGCATGAATCTATGATAGCAACCACAAAACTATCCAAATCCAAGAAATAAAGACCTTAATACAACAATGAAGCAAAAATGACAATAGAAATCACAATAATAAAGCAATACAACCTCAATATCTATGCCATAGTTGAATCACCTCCATTGCTCTTCTCCATTTTGTTTTGTTTGTGCTCAGATTTTTAGTATGTAAGATATATGATAAGCTTGATGTTAATGCAAGATAGCTAGATCTCAAGATAGAAAAACTTCAAACATTGTGGTTAAGGTTCAAATGAAGGTGATGACTTTCTTTTATAGAAATCCAAATTCAAATGAAGGGTGAGGATTAAGAGATGATGTATGATGATCAATGGATGAGATTAATTGAGAGGAAAAGAGATAAGGATGGGAAAGATGGACCAAAACTCAAGAAATTATTTGATATTTAGGGCTTATCTAAGAAGCATAAATTAAAGAATTACAACAATTATTTAATTTAGGAAATGGTGGATGAGTAATTAAATAGTTAAAAATAAATATTCAATTATGGAAGGAAGAAAATGATAAATAATTGAATAACTAAGATTTATTTAATTATGGAAAGAAAAAGCTAACAAATAATTAAATAATTAAAATAATTATTTAATTATAGAAGAAAATACGAGCAAATAATTATGGGGGAGAAAAAGAGAAATTAGTGACACAGTTTAAATAAATTAATCAAGAGAGAAATAATGATAAAATGAATTAATTAAATAATTAAGAATTATTTAATTAATAGAAGAATATGGAATTAGGAAATAATTAAATAATTATAATTATTTAATTATGCAAGAAAGAAGGCAAATTAGTGATAAAATGTTGCTTGTAGGCTCGAGATATTTTTCAATGTCTACACTAATTACCTTCTTCTCCTAGATCCTAGCTAATTCCTCTCAACCATTCTCCACCCTTGATCTCATAATCAGATCTTGGCCATCCATTCCCCATTCCCAAAATCTATAAATTTAGGCATCCTCTCATCCAAATCAATCAATTATCACTCATACTAAGTACATGCTATCAAATTGGTCATCTTCAAGCAAGGATCATCCACATTCCAATCATTCAAGGAGAAAATAAAACCATAATGGAGACTATGGTAACATGGTATGTTGATTTTGATGTTATGATTTATTGAATTTCTCTTTTGTGATCTCTATCTAGAAGTTTGTAATAGTTTAGATAAGGAATCTTACATTGTATTTGGTTCTATTTCAATTTCTAAATTTGTACTTACAACTCCAACCTCAACATATCATGTTTAGATGTTGCTTCCATAATGCCATTGGTAACTCAAGTCAAAACATTCCTAGTAGGTCACTTAACATTACCAACCAACTAACCACACAATAATCTGCATTATTTACCATGTTATAAACTCATAAGTAATGGTTATATTAAGATTCAATGTACTTTCAATATCTTGAATTATGTTCAAAATAAGTGGTTAAATCAAGAATGGAAAATAGGTGGTTGTGGTAGCTTAAGGCAATAACATGACATTAATGGAACAACACAGGAGCACATGGGTGGACATGTGATCAACACCAACCAAAAAAATTATAAATCTCAAAGAAATGTGAAATTGGAAGAGAGTGCATCAAAGAGCAGAAGGAACAATGACTGTCGATGAAGTTGAACACCATGTCAAGAATGCATTGGATTGGCTCAATGATGGAAGAGTAAAGCATTACCAACTTGTATTTTTTTTTACTCTAAAATAAATTAACACAAAATCCTCCTTTACTCGCACATGAATTTCATGGAATAATATTATTGCACATAGGACAACTTAAGACAGTTTAAATTTTGGAAGGAGGTGTGAGTGGAGTCGAATGCCAAGTATGAGATGGTAGACCTATGAACAATGAAAGAGAGCCCATAGATGAAAGGTGTTAAATTTGCAAAATTTGTAATGTTTGAAATCAATGAGCATAGTTTGGGGAGTATGTCGAATGCAAATAATTTGGAAACCGTTGCAGGTAAAAGATAGAGGCACTGTGGTAACAAAGAAATGAGTTGATTGCATAGGTCGACACGTTGAGGAAGAGTGAAATATTTTTTTAACTCAAGACATATAGAATTTTAAAGGTCATTGTTAAAAGAAACTGGTAGAAATTAAGACTGAAATTTGTAGAGCCAAAACAAAATAAATGCAAACAAAATACCTAAAGCGCGTGCGAAAGTAGTGATGTTAAAATTATAACAATGAAAAGAGGCATTGGAATAAATGAGGTTGATAAGGGGAAGAGTTGAAAGGTCGCACCCATGAGGAGATGATTAAGTTCCATGAAAATCAAGAAGAGATTTGGAAGGGTGGGGCATGAATAGGAAAGCAATAGATAGTTTAAATTTAATTAAAATGCAGATTAGCATATAAAAAAAAGTGGGGGCATCCAAGATAAAGAGAGAGGGTGAATGGCTACATAGAGAGAGAAGAAGGGGATTCGTATGAAATAGATTTCAATCTGAACTAAATAAAAATGAGCACTCAGGTAAAGTGCACAGGATTGGGAAAGGTCGCACAACTTAAGAAAGGAGGCAACATAAAAAATTAAAGAGTTTAGCAAGTCAAAAGGGAAACCCAAGTTGATGATGGGATAAGATAAGAAATGTTAAATTATAGATTTCGATGAGCGGACATAAAGGGGGTGAGCCATATGATATGGCAATCAAGACTTGAAGGACCAAATTAAAAAGGAAGTAGAAGTCTCTGCCTATTCGGAAGATTGTCTGTGTGAAGGGAAAAGATAGAGTGAAGGTTATTGTCCCACAATAGAGAAGGAATATGTCATGTGAAGGATGAGGCAATGAAAGGTTGGTTGATTGTAATTTGTGAATGAATTAATAAAATAAAAAATTTCTTTCAATGTTCTTATTTGAGTGTTGCAAAATATTTTTCATGAATTTGGTTGCATTGGAAATGGTTGAGAAGATGAACTTGAAGAGGATGAAGTACCCTAAGCCATACTATGTCTCTTGGTTGCAAGGTGGTCATCGAATTTAGGTAAGTGAACAAAGCATTATGAATTTTCACATTGGAAGATATAAGAATGAAATTGTATGTGATATAGTACCCATGGATGTTTTTCATGTTTTGTTGGGTCAACCTTGGCTTTGGGATAAGGAAGCTATATATAATGGCAATAGTAAAACTTATAGCATAATCAAGGATGAGAAGAAATATGTGTTGAATCCATTGTGGGATAAACAAGAGGAAGTGGTAAAAGAAATTAAATCAATATGTCCTAATGAGTGTATGAAAGAAGAAAGAAGCATCAAAGTTGTAATAGGTGAGAAAGAAGTAGCTGAGAATCCTTTGAAGGATGAAGAGAAGAAAGAAAATATTGCAATAGATATGAAGAATGAATAAAAAGAAGAGGAGATCCTTGTGCAAAAGGATCAAGAGGAAAGAGAAGAGATTGCAACTGGGATTGCAAAGGATGAGAAGTTTTGTAGCCCTTTGATAGAAGGGGTATGGAAGGAAAAGAGTGTGGGAGCAACCCATACAATCCCAAAAGGAGTAAAATCAGTTGTAGTAAGTTCTTTTGACGAGGTAAATTATGAAATTGCAGTGGAGAATGATCCATTGGAAGACATGGAAAGTTTATGATAGAGATATAAAGAAGAGACAATTCATGAAAATTTGAAAAGAGTGGAGGCATTAGAGGTTGTGGTAGAGGTATATCTTTTGGAAGACATGAATGAAGAGACTAAATTTGATATAACAACAACAACTATGTGTCCTTTGGAGGACATGAGGATGGTGATAGCTATGAGAGATGAAAACATTGTGGTAAAGTGAAACAAAAAGGAAATTTTATTTGGAGGAGGAGGTTGGTAAATGGTGGATACGAATCCACAAGAGGAGAGAAGAGTAGTGAGCAAAGTTGGAGGAGAATTAAGCTTGTTCCAGCTAGGTGTTGGAAAAGAAGGAAGAAATAATTTTGCACACTTGTTACAACGATGGAGCTCGTTGCAGGTTGTTTACAACCTGGGAGAGTAGTCCTACTACTCAAATCTTCTTTGTGAGATATTATCACAAATTTCCTACCCGACCTATCTAGTGCAAGAGCACACAAGCGGACAGGATATCAACATCAACCAAAAATATTATAAATCTCAGATAAATGTGAAATTGGGAGAGAGTGCATCAAAGAGCAAGAGGAACAATGACTATCAATGAAGTTGAACACCATGTCAAGAATGCATTGGATTGGCTCAGAGGTGAAAGAGTAGAGCATCGCCGACTTGTAGCTATTTTGACTCTAAAATAAATTAACGTAAAATACTCCTTTACTTGCACATGAATTCCATGAAATGATATTATTACACATAGGATGGCTTAAGATAGTTTCAATTATGGAAGGTAGTGTGAGTGGAGTCAAATCCCAAGTATGAGATGGTATACTTGTGAACAATGAAATAGATCCTCCATATGAAAGGTGTTAAATTTACAAAATTTGTAATGTTTGAAATCCATGAACATAGTTTGGGGAGTATGTCGAATGCAAACAATTTGGAAACCATTGTAGGTAAAAGATAGAGGCGTGGTGGTAACACAACAATGAGTTGATTGAATAGGCTGACACATTGAGGAAGGGTGACATTTGTTTTGAAATCAAGACATATAGAATTTTAAAGGTCGTTGTTAAAAGAAATAGGCAAAAATTAATAGTGGAAGTTGTAGAGTCAAAATAAAATAAAGGCAAAAAAAATATCAAAAGCCCATGCCAACATAGTGATGTTAAAATTTTAACAATGAAAAGAGGCATTGAAATAAATGAGGTCGATAGGGGCGGAGAGTTGAAAGGTCGCACCCATGAGGAAATGGTTAAGTTCCATGAAAATCAAGAAGAGAGTTGGAAGGGTGGGACACGCATAGGCAAGCAATAAATAGTTTAAATTTATTTAAAATGCAGATTAACATATAAAAAAAGTGGGGGCATCCAAGATAAAGAGAGAGGGTGAATGGATTTGTAAAGAGAGAAGAAGTGGTTGTGTATGAAATAGATTTCAATCTGAACTAAATATAAATGCTTAGGTAAAAATAATACAAGTGTGCAGTATTGGGAAAGGCTGCACAAATTAAGAAAGGAGGCAAAATTAGAGATTAAATATTTTAGTAAGTCAAAAGGGAAACCCAGTTCAATGATGGAAGAAGACAAGAAATGTTAAATTTCATATTCTAATGAGCAAACATAAAGGGGGTGAGCCATATGTTATGGAAATCAAGACTTGAAGGACCAAATTAAAAAGGTAGTAGAATTTTGTGCCTATTCGGGAAGATTGTCTATGTAAAGGGAAAAGATAGAGAGAAGGTTATTGTCCCAGAACAAAGAATGAATATGACTTGTGAAGGATAAGGCCATGAAAGGATGGTTGATTGTAATTTTTGAATGAATTAATAAAATCAAAGGTTTCTTTCATTTGTTCTTATTGGAGTGTTGCAGTATCTTGCTTGTGAATTTGATTTGTGTTTAAGATTGGTAGAGAGGGGAGGAATTGTTCTTGCGTCAAACACACATTTTCTATTTTTTTAGACTACAAGAATCGATCGAGTATCCGTCCCCCTATAAACTGCAGTGCGCCTAGTAAAAAAAAATCATGTAACCGGTGATGTTGGTGCGACACGCCCTCCGGTACCATGAGGATGGTGGGGAGACTAGACCTCGTGATCTCTTGCCTACAATAGGATTCTTTAGCCAATCGAGCTAGGCCCACCGCCCCTTGTGTCAAACACACATTACTCCACAAAGGATTTTCACAATAAATATGACCAAGGACATGTATAGCTTGAGAGATAAATTAAATTTTAAATAATAGGTAAACCTAGTATATGGAATAGTTTGCATGTGACATAGATGAATTAGACTACATAAATTTTCCTTATCTTGGACTAATTATTGTATATAACTTAATAACTCTGTAATTTGTGTAAGTTGGGTAGAAAATGATTGAAAATGATTAGATGCTTTGAATCATCTCACTTGAGTTAGTTATGAAAATAGTGGTGTAATTAAAACTAGTTACCTAATGTAATCCAAAGTTAGCTCATAGAGTTGTGCATTAATAAATAACCCTTGGGAAATAAAAGGTATGTAAGCTATGATTTTCCTACATTTACTAATACACACACTTTGTTTTTAGTTGGGTCATCAAGTGCAGTTAAGTGACATATTTAATAGAAGAATTTATGAAATTTGTAGAACTTTTTCTTCATTGTCATTGTTTGATAAAGTTAAAAATTAATCACTTTCAAGTGGAAAAAAATTATGAAGTGATAGCTTTAACATGGACGCATATGAATAAGAAAGACAACAACTATAATATAAGGATTGACCCTAAAAAATTGGCATGTTAACATGTGAGGATGAATTATCATGTGAAGAGACAATAATTAGAAGTCACTAACAAATTAATTATAGAAAATTGATAAGTGGTGGTATGTACCTTGTAGGTAGGGCTATTTTAACTAATTTAGTCATTTTATTCATATTTCAAACAATAAACAAGTCACCAAGAGATTTTGTGTACTATGCTTTAATACTAAAATTAAAATGAGTGCACAATAGAGATGAAGGAAAAATTGGCTAAGATTTTATCTTTCAAAAAAAAAAGTTAGATGACTTTAGTCTATATATGTGGAATAATTAACAATTCAAGAGGCAAGGTTATTACATAATAGAGTCTAATAATTTTAGAAAATAGGACTCAAGACAACCTCCTAAGTAGGGAGATGTTTTCCATAATAATTTAGAAAATAAAACTTGAATAATAAGTTGAATTCAAAAACTAGACAATAGAAATAGCAAGTTGATAG
This sequence comes from Sequoiadendron giganteum, assembly GCA_007115665.2. Lineage (NCBI taxonomy): Eukaryota > Viridiplantae > Streptophyta > Pinopsida > Cupressales > Cupressaceae > Sequoiadendron > Sequoiadendron giganteum. The sequence continues at coordinate 464,880,432 of CM021104.1, read as the reverse complement.
GAGACAAAGGCTACAAAATGTGCATGTTCATTTTCATGACTTTGGGTCGAACTTGTGTAGGGTGAAATCCTTGTCTATGGAATCACATTCATGAGCACAAAAGTGAACTTTGACTATTGAAAACTTAGAATTAAACTAAAATGACATCCTTTGTATGTCTAACTTCGAGAGGTTCCTCCTTAGGCTCAGCAAAACATTCCAACATCACCAACAACTATTTATAGATGTGGATAGATATAATGTGAAGGAAATAATTGATTTGAGTATTGCATCGAGAAGAACTAGAGGCATCCAATTATTCATAATTTTGTAGAGGATAGATATAGTAGTAAAGCTCAACCATTTTTGTACCCACTTGATGTACTAACTCTTTTCAATTAATTGTAAAAAAAGGTAGTAGCATAATTTCCAATATTGAAACTATTTTTTTCGCTCATAGAGTTTCAATGATTAAAACCTCTTTAAATACCTCATTTGTTAAAGAAAATAATAAAATGAAATTAGTTTTATGATTCTTGAATTATCCAAGTTTTTCAAAATTTAAGGATTTTTAAAATTTATTAGCTTATGCATAAAACATATCGAAATAAGAACTATAATAACATATTTAGAAATAAGACCCAAAATAAATGTAAAATAAATATAAAGGGGAAATATACAATTTTTCGCTTGAGATCATAGTATCATTAATATATATAACCAACACATATTTCACATTAGTCTTGTATGTTATACTCTACACCATGGGTTATGAATTTAAACTATTTTGATTTGATAAATACGAGATTTTTTTTTGCAATGTATCAAGTTATGTTGTTCTTTCAAGATTTAACTACTTGGTTTTTTTTTGAGTCAAAATAATTGATCCATATTTCATGATTAGTGTTTCACATGATCCCATCTCTCACATGATCATGCATGGTCCACTTAACACTCATTGAATCTAGGTTATGCTCACAAGGGTGAAGCATCAAGACTTCTAGGAGTTACCCATCCAAGTGCTACATGGATACAATTACACTTGACCACGAATTTTTTCTTAAGACCAATCCCACTTACCTTGCTACCTCATTCAAAAAAACTTCAACATATGTTGTGTATTATGAGTCATTTATTATAGAGCCTCTTTAGCTCATACTATGACAAATAAGAGTATTTTTTCATAGTGCATCAAATATGTCATTCTATCAAGATTCAATGAACAAATTTTTGAGTCAAACTCATTGAATTGTATTTCTTGAATAGTAGTTGACAAAAAACCATATCTCATGAGCATGAATGGTACACTTAGCACTCATTGAATCTTCCTAATACTCACAAGGGTGAAACATAAAGGCTTCCCAAGAGGCAAGCCATGTCGTAGTACTACTTTGACTCAAGTGCGCTTAACCATAGAGTTTCAACTAAGACCAAGCCTACTACCTTTCTATACCTTTTTGTGAAACGTTCAACAGGTGCCATGCATTATGAATCATTCATATAGAGTCCATTAACTATCTAATGAAAAGTAGGAGGTAATTTTTGTAGTGTATTAGATTTTTTTTCTACTAGGATTCAATCATACAGTTTTTTCATCAAACTCAGCGACCCATATCTCATGAGTAGTGGTTCACAAAAGCCCCTCTTGTGAGCATGAAAATTTCACTTAGTACTCGTTGCATCTAGGTGATGCTCATAGGGGTGAAGAATCAATAATTATCATGAGGCCACCCATCCTAGTAATACTCTAATTATATTATGCTTAACCTTGGATTTTCCCCATGAACAAGCCCACTTACCTTGTTGCTCCATTTACAAAACCTTCAACAAGTGATTTGTCTTATGAATAAGTTCATTATAGGACCCCTTTAGATCATCTAACAAATATATAGGAGGTCTTTTTCACAAAGTGGAAAAATACGACGTTCAATCAAGATGAAATATGTATCAATGAGTTTGACTAAAAAACTACATAGTTGATAGTAAAACACAGTTTGATACACTATAAAAAATTCCTCCTATTGGTCATTTCATTATCTAAAGGGGCTCTATAATGAATGGTTCATAAGGCACAAAAAAATTAAGATTTTACAAATGGGGTAGGAAAGTAAGTGGAATTGATCTTGTGGGAAAATCCATGACTAAGCATGCTTGATTTAGAGTATTACTAGGATGAGTGACCTCCTAGGAAGTCTCAATGTTTCACCCATGTGATCATAACCTATATTCAATAAGTGTTATGTGGAAATACATGCTCATGAGAGATTACTTAATGTGAACTAATACTCATGAATTTTAGGCCAATGAGTTTGACTAAAAAAATATGTAACTGAATATGAACATAACAACATAATTTGACACACTATAAAAATATACCTTTGAATTTCCATTGAAAGAGGCTCTATAATGAATGCTTCATAATATACAACAATTTTTGAATGTTTTTTAAATGGGGTACTAAGGTAAGTGGGATGGATATTTAGGGAAACTCCATGGTTAAGTGTACTTGAGTTGAAGCAGTATTGAGATATATGACCTCTTTGGAAGTCCTAATACTTCATCCTTGTAATCATCACCTAGATGCAATAAATTCTAAGTGAAGCATTCATGCTCATGAGAGATGGGTTTTGTGAACCACTACTCATAAAATATAGGTCAATGAAGTTGACTTAAAAACTACATAGTTGAATTTTGATAGAACAATAACTTCAGATACATTGCAAAGAATATACCTCCTACTTGTAATTGGATGTCATCGAGGCTATATAATGAATGGTTCACAAGGCATAACACTTATTGAAGTTTTTATAAATTGGGTAGCAAGGTAAGTAGACTTGATCTTGGGGGAAACACTATGGTTTAGTGCATTTGAGTTAGAGTAGTATTGGAATAGGTGAACTCCTAGGAAATATCAAAGACCCTTGTGATTATCACTTACATGCAATGAGTGCTAAATGGACTATTCATGCTTATTAGAGATACACTCATTTGAATAATTACTAATAAAATATGGGTCAACATATTTGACTATAAAATATGCAATTTATTTATGACAAAAAAATATAATTGGATACACTGAACAATACCTCTTACTTATCATTAGATGAGATAAGGGGACTCTATAATGAATGGTTCATGAGGCACAACACTTGGTAGTAAGGTAAGTGAACTTGATCTTAAGGAAAACTCCATAGTTGAACATGCTTGAGTTGGAGCAATACTAGGAATTGTGACCTCTTGTGAAGCTTTGATACTTCACTCTTATGAGCATCTTCTAGATGCAATGAGTGATAAATGGATTATTCATGGTCATGAGAGATAGGTTTATGTGAACCAATACTCATAAAATATAGGTCAATGAGTTTGACTCAAAAAATACTTAGTTGAATCTTGATAGGACAACATAATTTGATACAATATGAAAATGCCCGTTACTTGTTGTATACACCTAAAAATGGTATGGATAATCTAATTAATTAAATACAATTTATTTGATTAATTAACCTTTAATTCTTCTACTATTAAATAAATAGAAATATTTATTTATATAGTTCACTTTTAATTCTTCTATCTTTATTATTTTATTTCTTCCTAATCAAATAAACATATTTAATACTTTGTTTTTATTTTATTATCATTATTATTTTCTTCTATCAATTATCATATTTCTTCCATATTTATTTAATAAACATAGAATTATAAAGTTTATTTTACTAAATTAAATATCTTCTTTCCTAAATTGAATAAATCTAAATATTTAATTAAAAAATATTCAATTCTATAGCTAATCGTATCCACCTACCAAATTAGATATGAAATGTCTAATTTAATTCAACTCAACCTTCATGGAAAAATTTGGAGACAAATTGGAGATAAATTTGTAGGCAACTCCTCCATCTTCTTCCATGGATTATTCCTATCATCTGGTCAAGTGTTTTTTTGGGGAGGAACAATCTCCATAATCATCTCAAGCTTCTCCATCCTCAAGATTGAATCCAAACCTTTGTTGTGTTGCCCCTTCACAACTATGATGTGAGGAATCTATAAATATAACCCCTTTATATAGGAAAAGGATCCTAAATTTGTGCAAACTTACTCTGTAGGAATAGCAATTGAGAAATCAAACAATTATTATTTAGCATTATCATTTAGAAATCATCAAGCATTCAACAATTAATCATAACATTTTAGCATAGAATCATTTAGCTGAATCATAATTTATTGTAGCTTCTTTTATCAAGTTTCATGCCAATTTAGATTACAATAGTTGCATAAATATCATTCAACCATCATCATATAAGATTAGATTCATGTATTTCTCAGTGTCTCATTCTCTAGATTGGTATTTTAACAATCACAATGCTTACCAAATCTGAGAGCCCTAGGATTTAATAAATCTTTGGAGATAGAGAGCTATACGATGCTTTCAGGAGTTTTATTATTTTAATTAGATTATTTATTGATTCTCTTGATATAATGTCTTATTAAAAAGTGTTGTTTGCTATTACTTATTTTACTTATTCCACACTTTCATTTTGGCACCCACCATGGGGCCCAAACCCCATATTTAACATTTATTTTTGAAAAGTGTCCTTACATCCTTCTGACGTGTTTGTTTTAGCGCGATTGAGAGATCTTACGACGCATGCAACAGATACTCTAGTGCATTCAACGACTGTTCCAATGCATCCACCAAATATTCTAGCACGTTCAATGACTGTTCTGGTGCATCAAACTTTCTGTGTCACCAACCAAACAATTTTCTTTTGGCGCATAGACCTATTTTTTAGCGCGTCCATCAATTTATGTAGTGCATAGGACTTTTATTATGGCATATTTAAATTTTGTTTTGGCGCATCTAACCACTGTTGTGGCACATCGAATTACTTTTGTAGAATTTTAAAAAATATGAAGTCTAATAATTGTTTTTTGTGTTTCAGGTACAAAATACGCTTGTCAAAGACAATTGCTGGAAAACATATGTCAGTCAAAGAAAAACTCACAAAAATTACTAATGATATTTGTCGGGGTTTAAGTTCAATTGTTTTCTTTTCCTTTGGTTAAAATAGTGCATCTAGATTAATTAAGGATATAGTTTGAACCCCATGTTTTATGTGATTCGAAAGTAGTAAGCCTATGCTCTCCCCTTAACTGGGTAATTAGAATGTTAGAATTTCTATTCCCACTTTATTAAATCCTTTAGAAGGCCTACCATAGTGGGAAAAAGTACTCACCCTACGGGAACAACCTAAGTGGGAACAACCAAATCCAAGTTTTGCAACCCACTATAATCAAAAATGAATTTGGGGAAACCCACAATTCAACGGAAGTGTGCAAGATAACCATCCCCAAAATATTTGTTTTAAAGATTGGGAGGTCTCTTGAGGGATTTTATCAATTGTCGCTCTAAACGGATACCCTATCTATGAACTTTAGTGTAGAATCCAACTGAGTCAGTTTTTGAACACTTTTTATATCACGGTGCAAGGGGAGGGAAGAATCTACCCCCAAGACACTCACCATACAACTATCAAAGACCCTAGCCAAAAGTGGAGGATTCAACTTTGGTTAAGACTCAGGAAAGGCAAAAACATGAGTGCCCTCTAGGGGGTGACAAGGTTGTGTGAGCTAACATAGTTTCAAGTTGTGGGCTATGATATTCTAAGTGGCCTACTTGAGATAGAAATGTGCTTGAACTGTTTGTTTCTGTGTCAAAACCAGTGGAAATTGAAAGAATTAGACCAAATTCTAGAACACTCACTACATGTTTAATGCATAGAATTTGAAACAATTGTTTACAATCTGGATTCATCCCAATAGATTATCAAAATCTGAGATTTACAAGCACATTATCCACTATCTTCATTGGTTAGAGAATTACACCCTGAAATTAATCATCTTATTGAGAAAAACCAGAACAAATAGACAAAATTGTGAACATCCTGACACCTTCCAGTTTAGCACATCCACGGTCTGTTTTAGCGCATGCACAGTCTATTTTAGCTCATTTACCGCATGTTCTAGCACATCCATAGTCTATTTTAGTGCATACAACCACTATTTCAGTGCATTTGTCTTATCTTGTAGCACATCTGTAAAGTCTTTCATCATAATTTACCAGTACATTAGTGCATTTGTAGTCTATTTCAATGCATATACCATGTTTGACGACACATACATCATATCTTTTAGTGCATACATAGTCTGTTTTAGTGCATTGACTAACTGTTATAGCGCATCCACAGAACAAGAAAATAGAGAGTTATTTGAAACTAATATCAAACTGTTGACATCAAAGCCTACATCTTTGTCAGAGAAAAAACATTTCCTCAGTCCAAACAGTGTCTTAAACCTGGAAAGATAGGACTTACAAGTCAAAATTTATCAAATTAAACCAAGATCTTGCAACCTTAAAGTGTCTAAACCATTAAACACAAATTCTGGATTATTACGTCAAGTTTCTTTATCAGGATTTTGTCATCCCAAAATCAAGAAACAAAACAAAATAATCAGATTTTTAGCTTAGTCTCATAAATATAATTAGTCATTTTATTCGACTTAATTTAATACCTTGACACTCATCCAAGCAAAAAGATCAAAGTTTAGTGAGAATAACAAACACTTGTATGCCAATTTTGACAAGGTTACAAAGACACAAACTTAGAGAAAAGTAAATTGAAACACAAAACACCATGGCTGAAGAAAATCCTTGGAGGAGACTCCACCAAAATGACACAAATAAAATAACCCAAGAAGACATTCAAACAGCGCAACAAGATCCAAATTTCCATAAATTTATGGAAAAATTCTTAGAACAAGATATGGAAAATACCTTTTAATGCTAGTTGAACTACGTGCAAAGCTTCCAAAAGACTTTGATATCAATCGATTAAAATAGATACCTAGAGCAACTGAAACCAAACCACAAAACACAGATCAAGTAGTTGTGTTGACACATCAAATGAAAAACTTGCAACAACTTTAAGATATGCAAAAGGGAAACACTAAAAGGTACTCGTTATAGGACATTTTTCCTTATCCTTTTGATCCAAGTGTAGACATGATACCATTTCCTAGACATTGTGAATTCTTGAAATACGACAAGTACAATGGTAAAACAGATCCAATTGACCATGTGAGGGAATTAAGAACCATGAGTTTAGAATTTGCACAAGAAGATACTTATCTAATGAGGTTATTTCCAAGGATCTTGGCAGGTCAATGTATGGAATGGTTCTCTAAACTACAACCAAGGATTCAAACTTTTGAAGAACTATTCAACAGGTTTATCTCACAAATTTCCTTTAACATTCAACATGAGGTATCAATAAAAGACCTTTACAACATGAAACAAAAGAAAGGTGAAGCATTCCTCTCATTTCTACAGCTATGGTGAAGGTTGTTTGCTAGATATCCTCATGTTATACCTGAAGAAGAAAAGATGGAACTATTCATTGACAACTTAATTGATGACATGAGCTATAGGCTTGAACTACAATGTCCACCTACATTTGAGAAAGTGATTGAAAATGGGCTTAAGATCAAAGAAGCTTTGGTAAAAAGAGGGGTGATAAAATATTACAATGAAGGATCAAACAATACAAATTCCTCGAATCGCTATGGCAACAATGACAAACCTAAGTTTTAGCAAAATAATAGAAATACTGGAAATGATGATGTTATAAATGACACACAAGATATGAAACCAGTATTTTAATTTGACGAAAACTACTGCAAATACCAATCGAAATAATCACCAAAACATCAATCAAAGTGTTAATCAAAACAAAAATCCGAACAATGGAGAATCTAAACCGCAATCATACCAAAGATCATCAAATCGACGAAAATTCACACCATTGGGACAAACACTAGAATCAACAATGAGAGAACTTATTGCAAATGGACTTATCACCTTACTTGAAGCAAGAAATTAGGAACCAAAAGTGAAACCATCTTGGTGGAATGACACAGACTATTGTAACTTTCATAAAAACAAAGGACACAAAACAAATGACTATATGTAGTTAAAACATCTAGTCCAAGATTTGATTGATAGTAAAAATGTATTTGTAGAAGGAAATCAAACCAACAATGATAATACTGCATTTAAGGATCCTTTACCAAATTATGAAAAGGGAGAATCTTCTTCTACAAATGATAAAGGTAAAAATGTAAACTACCTTTATGATGGCACTATATTTTGTATTTTGGCAGTTCAGAGTGATATTGTCATTGATAATCAAATTGATAACATTGGAACCAACAACATCATACCATTAGATCTGATCCCAAACATAGACACATCCGACAATCAGATTAATGTCATAAAAATCAAGGAAAAGCAAGACTACCAATTGATCAACATGACAAGGGGGTGGTTCAAGGTAATATTGAAAGGAGTTGCATCTAATACCACCACCCCCCCTTCAAATCAATACAACATAGTTGATCAACTTCAAAGTATTCCAGCCCAAATATCAATATTGGAACTTCTTAAAATCTCACCATCCCATAAGGAGGTTTTGGAACAAGCTCTTGTGGCCACCACAGTACCCAATAATCTAGATGTTTTTCATTTCAAGCTATGGTGGGACATTTAACCACACCTCATTTTCTATCATTCTTTGAACATGACGATGTATCACTTAATCATCCACACAATATTGCACTTCATATAGAAGTCCTAACCCATAAACATCGTGTTAAACGTGTCCTAATAGATGGTGGAGCTGGTTTAAAGATTTTCACTTTTAAATTGATCTATACACTAGGTTACTCTGATAATGCTATCGATGACAGAAGGAAAATAATAATAAAATCCTATGACGAAGAAGATAGATCCTCCAAGGGATTGATCATGTTGCCTATTCAAGTGGGACCAATTGTGAAGAATATGGTTTTCCAAGTGCTATAGAAAGATCTAACATATAATATACTCTTGGGACGTCCGTGGATTCATGAAATGCAAGAGGTGCCTTCAACTTATCATTAGTGTTTAAAATTTCTAGTCAATGGACAAGAAGTCACTATATCGGCTAACTACAACAATCCACAATATTGCAACACGCATAAAATAGATCAAGACACTTGTGTGCCATGTTGGTGTTTTGATTTTCCCAAGTAAGGCTCTATAATTCCCTAAGAGGTAGCCAACCTCTATATTCAAAAACTAACAAAGTTAGTGGCCAACTAAAGAGACTCAATCAAAGATTGAGATCTCCTACACTTTTGGCTCTGTGAAACCAAGGAGGGTTTTCCTAAGTGTGTTCATAAGAATGTTTATGACCTAGTAAGAACACTTCATTGTACAGATATAGTCCCCACCAACGCAATTAGATATAAATTATCCTGGTTTTGGCAAACCAAAGAATAATAACAATTATCTTAAAGCAATGAGACTAAAAAATTTAACGTAACATTTGTATCTCAAAAGAGATAAGGTTTGATATTTTAGATTGTTCATATTTTGAACCACCGTGCTTAGAACTACAACCCTGTACTCTCAAAAAAGGAATCCTGAAGAAATTACCCAGTGCCTCACCCATTGGGCGGGAGTCACACAAAACATAACCCAGATATCATGGACATATCACCATAATGATTTACACTATGAGATTTTTTAGTTTTCAAAACAATACTCCTTAAGGAATCTTGAATACATCACAAATTTGTAATTCATTTTCAAGCAATTTGATTAACTCATTAAGTTAAAGCAGGAAAATGAAGTACACACTCAAATATACCATTGAAGCTGAATGAATATATCATTAATAAACTCATTCACAATTCATGACATGAAACCAAGAGGGAAATTGTTCTAAATATTTTCATTTATTGCTTCAACATCTATTATTATATAAGCAGGGCCTGCATGTTTTATAATATTCCTACCCTAGAAAAGACATACTAGTTAATATCTTCAAAAAACCTACAATAAACAAAATTATTGTACATATACTAAGCCTTAAGATACAAAAAATCTAACCCTTAACAATGAGTTGTAAAATCTCCTTTATAGAATAGGAAAGCAACAAGCATTGAGTTGCATTGTTAATTTCAAAAATAAATTTCAAATTCACATTTCAAAAAGTATTCCTCATCATTAGAAATAATAGTATATGATCCAAGGAATCAAAAGTAGTTACACCTAGTAACCAACTAGAGAAAACACAAAAAAGTGTGCCACGCACACACACGTCCATATCCACAAGACAAACCACCGGAACAACACCACCCACGAGCAACACACACCAGCCACAAACAATCATTTAGTCAACAAATGGCCCTGGTACAAGCGACCACTTCTGGTTCTCGCTTCATTTTGAAGCAGAACCACTCTCGTTTTCCTATCCACACTAGCACTAACCCCAACAACACGACACAGTTCCATTGCAGTTATTGGTGAAAATACAAGGACCTCTTCGTCGAGACCCATGAGCTCAGCCATGGTCGCAAGATAGCAACAATAGTCTGAGTCAGTCTCAAACCCATCACCACTAGAGCTCGAAGAGAGCATGATAGGGAATTGTAGTGCCCAGACCGCTTGCCCACACCTTGGGCACTCACTTCAGGAGCACTAGGAATAGGTTGTTCCTCTTCGTGTTGCAAATTCCTCACATGTACTTTGGCACTTTGGTGCACCTCAAACTTGTCCATTGAATATGTGCAGCTTGAGACTACAAAAAACTCCACTACCTACAAACATATCAACTCAAAATGCAATGATAATACTAAGCAATTTAACAGGTATTTATAGAGGAAACTGGTGCAGGGAATATTAATTGCCTAAATTCTTGTACAAGCATGTGAACAATTAGTGGCTGATATTTCCACCACAAAATTATTCCAGGCGTACATCCCATTATTACATTTATCAGGAGGATACCGCTTGCACGCAAGGAAATCAGGAGAAAATCTACTAAAAAACTTGTGGCATTAATGAAAACAAGTTGCAGAGCACAAAAACTCCTCACACAGATAAACAATAAACCTTTGAATTTGAACCATTAATGTGGAACAAACCTGGCAAGTCAGACGATCCGGATCGATTCAATGATCGTTGAAAATCCACATCACTGCTTGGGAAAAACCACAGCCAATCACAACCCATGAAAATAGGAGGTCGTGATAGGGCAGCAGGCCCCACCTAGCCCCGTTGTTCCAAGAGCCAGGCCACGTGTTGCCTTTTTGCAAACCTCATGATACTTTTGGAACATTTACTCTGATAGTGTGAGGCCTGTGAGGGATGGCCATCATTAATCCCTATCATTAAAATCCCACTGGTGAAATGACACCCACTTGTCACTGTTGGCACATCGGGAAAAGGCCCCACTCTTCTGTATATGACAAATGGTGGCATATCACACACCTCACACCACCTAAGTGACATCAGCAGGAAAACCTGCGAGGTTCACGAGGAACGGTCATCATCAAAACCCATGATCAGATGGTTCGCCAAGCTGCATAAAACAAATAGAATATACAAGTGGGGCTCGTCGAAAAAACCTTCGATGGGATAAACATTTAGGCCCAAGTGGCAAATAGGAGACCGATAGGTCGAGTGAAAGGGACCGGTAAGAGCACAAAGGAAAGGCTCGGTTAGATAACTTAAGTGACTGGTAACCCTCTAAAACAAGTCACCATTACAATATAACATGAGGGTTTTAAAAGATACCAATCAATCTTTCATGAGTGATCAAAACCCTAAACCCAAAATATCAAACCTCCAATCTGTTAAAAGTAACCAGTCATGCCCAATTTAGGCAAAATTTTGATAATTTTTTTAAAAGTCCCATCAATGGCTCTGACTGGGGATGTATGCCCCCTATGGGCATAGCAAGAATTCAGAATCTCTGGTTTTGCAAACTAGACTACCGAATCACACAAGTGCCTTGATGAATGTTCTACCATGTTTGTCAATTGGAACTTGTGTATATCCAACTTGGTGGCCCCAAGCCACCAAACAAGAGAAATCAAATTTTACCCCTATCAAAAATAAAATTCTATGTTACATGGAGTAAACCAAGTCTGCAAATTTCACCTCTTGATGCTTCTAAGTTATTGGAGTAATCAATATTCCTGGAAGTATCATAATGTTTACTTATACTCCCATGCATTTGATCTGTCAACACCCTGTGTCCAAACATTAACTGTAAAATATGACCATAATGATATTTTACCTTACCCTGCATCTGGTCATACTTCACAAAATACTTACTCAATTGAGATGAGAAGTGGAAGCATTCATAACTTATCTATTCTACAACATCACACATCCTGGCATTATCATCAGCGTGTACATAGAACTGAAAACTTTCATATAAAATTGTGTGCATGTTACATCGACCCTCATAGCACAAAAAGGAGGACACATAACTCGGGGAATCCTCACCTTGGTGCTTTCCACATAAGATTGGTTTCCAACACCTATTTTTAAATGTTTTGGAACACATCTTGACACCACAGAGGTGGGAAATATAAGTTACATCTTTCTCCAGGAAATGTGTAAACACATTCATCTCAGGCCCCTTAGCATACATCCCTTCCTGCAATCCTTCACCCAATTCCAAATGAAAAACTTCAAAAACAGAGTCAAACACATCCATCTCATCATGGGAAATAGAGAAACAATAGTATGCACTGGCCTCCTTATGTTCAACACCACCTGATGTATGTAATAATTTATAAGTGAAAATCTCAGCACAAGCTAAAAAATCTTCACTAGCAATATCAATGTCACCTTCATTATAAGTTGGAAAATTTTCACCAACAATATCAATGTCCGAAGGTAACAAATCAAACTCAGCTTCATATAAACAATAAAAAAATCAATAGTATCAATATTTTCATCAATATGTTGGTTATCTCCAATACTATTCTTTTGATCACACACCTCATTGTCCTCAAGTTCCTCAACATTTATACAACAAACTTGTTCCATTGCCAGTTATCATTTGAAATTTGTTCCTTCATTTGGAAACAAGTAAAATCACAAGGTTCCACATTTCCATACAACTCTGGTAAAAGGAGAGGCTCAACTCCATCTTCGGTAATGCAATCACCACTTCTAAAATCACAATCACTAGCTTGTAACAAAATCTTAGTGACATGAGCATTACAATCAGGGTAAGGAGAAACAATGGGTATCTCACTTAATCCTTCATCATTTTCCCCCTCAAATTCTTGTGCAGTTATCCAACTTTCTTCAAAAGGGCAAGCATTATCTTCATTTTGTGTAAATACACCCTTGGCTAATTCTGTAATCTCTATCCATTTAAGGACTTGGGCCAAGTTAGCAGGTTTCAATTCTTTTGGCAAAGCACTCAACCCCAGTTCATAAAGTTCACAAAAAAAATCAATGCATTCAAAGTCATTAGGTCTGAGACCTCTAGGAATTTGTATCAAGGCATCCAAAAATCTCAAGAAAAACCCATATGGTGATTCTTCCTCTTGTCTCTTCATCTCATACAATTCTGACACAAAAGAAGTTTGATCATCACCATTCAAATTGGACTTGCTTTCAACTTGGATCTCATCATCATCACATTGTAGTGGTGGAGATATTACAGTTTTCAAAGCACTCTTATCATAATCAATGTTTTGTGCGGTCAACTCTGAAATTTTACTAGTTTGAGCGAGGCCAGGGTAATCAATACTTGCAGCCAAATACCCTTTCATCATTGAGTATTTCATGTTGTTCTCAATCTCCATAGCCATTTGATATGCTTGATGCAGGTTTGTAGGTTCTTTATCTCTTAATAGGTAACCCATCCTTTTGTCAAAAGCACCAAGATATACAACCAAGCATTCAACCTCACTTGGTCTTATTTCTCTAGGAATTTCTCTTAAAGCTCTTGAAAATCTGAGATTAAAATATGGGATTAGCTCCTCTTCTTTTATGTGGATTCCCATAAAAATATTTCTTAATATGTTGGGATTGACTCTCTCACCAAATTATTCAATAAAAACTATCACCAATTGATTCCATGAGTTAACAGAATAGGCGGGTAGATATGAAAACCAATCCCAAGCATCACCCCTTAAGAATTGCACAAACAAATTCATAATAACATCCTCATAACTGATTTCATAATCCCCCATTACATCTACAAAATCCTGTATATGCTTAGAGGTAGATTATGCACTTTGCTCTATGTATTTAGGCAAATACTTCCTAATCTTCTTAGGAATTAGATTAGGGTAACCACTAACATCACTGAAAATAAAAGGCATATACCTTTGAGTTAAAAAATATCCTAAAGGGCTTAATGAAACGTGTTCCCTTTGCATATTTATGTCTGACTTCTCATATGGGAAACCTCTTATACCCATTAAAATTTGTCAAAACAATACATGTGTATAAAACATGTCATTTACCATTTCAACCATGATTCCATCAGTGATTGAAATTATTGTTCCTTGCTTTTAGAAGTATGATACAATATAAACATGCTTCACAAGTTCTTTTACATATTGCATCGCTAGAAGTATGGAAAATCTAATCATTGTTCATTTCTTGATCCTAGAACATATAATTTGGAACCATTTTTTATCCTTAATTACAAACACCCCTCACAATTTAGAATAGTAAATTGTTTAGATGTAATAAGAAAATGAAAATACCGGGTAACTTTGGCAGCAGTTGTTAATCTTCTCTCCCTGACTATAAATATCACAAATCGGGGAATTTTTCTTTATATATCAACTAGTTCTTCAGACAAAGTCGCCACCTCTTCAACAGAGGACTTAATTTCAAAAGAAATATGAAATTCCTTTTCAAAGCTTGTCACATTCTAGGTCTTTATCCACAACAGAGTCATACCTCAAATATTCTAACACCATGCCGCTACCAATCTCTTTCAAATCCATAATCTGTCACCATCCAAACTTAACATTCAGATCCACTAAACAAATGATTTTGGATAGCTGCCTCTAACTGATGTGGTTTCTCTTTTCTCTTTTTATTTTAAATTTCTCAGAATTTCTCCCCAATAAAACCACCATTCAACTAATGATTTAGGCAAAGAGCCTATTCCATTGAGTTTAATATTTAAGGTTACAAGTAATATGTTAGTTATTATAGTGAAATTTATAACAAGACTGTCTGCACCCAAAACTCCCAAGTCCTCTTCCAGCGGAACACCATAGATCATAGGATTTTCAAGTTCATTTCAACAACCTCTTCCTTCTAGAGTTGAAAAACCTTCACTATTTAAATTCAAATTGGAAAATCATTTGACTCTATTCAATGACTCTATAACAACACCATCTGCAACCAACACTTCTGAGTTTGTTCCCCAGCAGATTTGTCATTCTATTGGTATTTTAATTTTCCTAGCTAAGGCTCTTTAATTCCCTAAGAGGTAGCCAACCTCTATATTCAAGAACTAAAAAAGTTAGTGGCCAACTAATGAGACTCAATCAAAGACTGAGATCTCCTACACTTTTGGCTCTATGAAACCAAGGAGGGTTTTCCTAAGTGTGTTCATAAGAATGTTTTATGACCTGGTAAGAACACTTCTTCGTACAAATACAGTCCCCACCAACACAATTAGATAGCAATTATCCTGGTTGTGGAAAACCAAAGAATAATAAAAACTATCTTAAAGCAACGAGACTAAAAATTTAACATAAGATTTGTATCTCAAAAAAGATAAGGTTTGATATTTTAGATTGTTCATATTTTGAACCACCATGCTTAGAACTACAGTCCTATATTCTCAAAAAAGGAATCCTGAAGAAATTACCCAGTGCCTCACCCATTGAGCGAGAGTCACACAAAACATAACCCAGATATTATGGACATATCACCATAATGATTTACACTGAGATTTTTTAGTTTTCAAAACAATACTCCTTAAGGAATCCTGAATACAACATCACAAATCTATAATTCCTTTTCAAGCAATTTGATTAACTCATTAAGTTAAAGCAGGAAAATGAAGTACACACTCAAATATAACATTGAAGCTGAATGAATATAAATTTAATAAACTCATTCACAACTCATGGCATGAAACCAGGAGATAAATTTTTCTAAATATTTTCATTTATTGCTTCAACATCTATTATTATATAAGCAGGGGCTACTTGTTTTATAATATTCCTACCCTAGAAAATACATACTAGTTAATATCTTAAAAAAGCCTATAGTAAACAAACTAACTACACATATACTAAGCCTTAGGATACAAAAAATCTAATGAGCTGTAAAATCTCCTTTATAGAATAGGAGAGCAACAAGCATCGGGCTCCATTGTTAATTTCAAAAATGAATTTCATTCATAATGAAATGAAATTTGAATTCACATTTCAAAAAATATTGCTCATCATTAGAAATAACAGTATACGATTCAAGGAATAAAAAATGGTTACACCCAGTAACAAGTCGGAGAAAAAACAAAAGAGTGCGTCATGCACGCACATGTCCATAACCATGAGATGATCTACCGGAACAACACCACCCACCAGTAATCATTTAGTCAACACATGGCCCAGGTATAGGCGACCGCTTTTGGTTCTCGCTTCAATTTGAAGCGGAACCACTCTCTTTTTCCTATCCACACCAACACTAACCCCAACAACACAACACGATGCCATTATAGTTATTGGTGAAACTACAAGGACCTCTTCGTCGACACCCATGAGATCGATCATGGCCGCAAGATAGCAATGATAGTTTGAGTTAGTCTCAGACCCATCGCCACCAAAGCTCGAAGAGAGCATGACAGGGGAATTGCAGCGCCTAGACCGCTTGCCCACACCTCGGGCACTCACTTTAGGAGCACTAGGAATAGGTTGTTCCTCTTCACGCTGTGAATTCCTCATGCCTACTCTGGCACTTCGGTGCACCTCAAACTTTTCCATTGAAGATGCACAACTCGAGACTACAAACAGATCCACTACCTGCAAATAAATCAACTCAAAATTCAATGATAATACTGAGCAATTTAGCAAGTATTTATAGAGGAAACTGGTGCAGGGAATATTAATTACCCAAATGCTTGTATGAGCATGTGAATGATTAGTGGCTGATATTGCCACCATAAAATTATTCTAGGCGTACAACCCATTATTGCATTTATCAAGAGGATATCGCTCACATGTAAATAAATCAAGATAAAATCCATTGAAAAAACCCACGCCATTAATGAAAACAAGTTGTAGAGTGCAAAAACTCCTGACACGGATAAACATTAACCCTTTGAATTGGAACCGTTGATGTGGAACAAAATTGGCAAGTCGGACGACTCAAATCAAGTCAATGATCATTGAAAATCCACATCACTACTTGGGAAAAACCACAACCAATCACAGCCCACGAAAACAAGAGGTCGTGATTGGGCAGCAGGCCTGACCTAGCCCCATTGTTCCAAGAGCTAGGCCACGTGTCATCTTTTTCTCAAACCTCACGATACTTTTGGAACATTTACTCTGATCATGTGAGGCCTGTGAGGGATGGTCATCATTAATCCCTGTCACCAAAATCCCACTGGTGAAATGACGCCCACTTATCACTGTTGGCGCATCGGGAAAAGACCCCACTCCTTTGTATATGACAGATGGTGGCATCTCGCACCACCTAAGTGACATCAACAGGAAAACCTGTGAGGTTCGAGAGGAATGGTCATCATCAAAACATGTGATCAGACGGTTCGCCAAGCTGCATAAAACAAATAGAATATACTGGTGGGGCCCGCCAAAAAAACCTTTGGCGGCATAAAAATTTAGGCCCAAGTGGAAAATAGGAGACCGATAGGTTGGGTGAAAGGCATCGGTAAGAGCACGAAGGAAAGGCTCAGTCAGATAACTTAAGTGATCGGTAACCCTCAACAACATGTCACCATTACAATATAACGCGAGGGTTTTAAAAGATACCAATCAATCTTTCATGAGTTATCAAAACCCTAAACCCAAAATATCAAACCTCCAGTCTGTTAAAAGTAACCAGTCATGCCCAATTTAGGCAAAATTTTGACAATTTTTTTAAAAGTTCCATCATGCCCCATATTAGAGAAGCAAGCACTTCTAGTTCATCCAACAATGAAAAGCAACTAAATGTTGTATCTAAATGGGTTGAGAAAAAGGGAAAATTGAAAGATACAAATGTGGTTGCTTCCACTTTATCAAATAATTAGGGTCACCTAAATTCTCTATTACAGTAATTTCAAGAAAAGATTCAGTTAATCGACAAAGGCATGGGAGAATATTCCATTGGGAAATCTCCATGTCTTTCACAGTTACTACCATCTCCAAGGTCATATGGACAACCACCAACAATAACACAACAATCATCACAATCTACCACAATTCAGGATGAAATATTTGTAAAAGTAGGTACTATAGAAGATGAATCAGAAGACAAGGCCATCCTCAATTGGCTCTACAAAGACGAAGAAGCATCAACATCAACAAATATTAGCATAAAGACAGATTGGTATGGAAAAATAAAAGTTATCTTAGAGAAAATGGGGTATGAAGGGCAAGGTCCTATTGGAAAAAGAAAGGAATGCATCATAGAACCCATTTAACCTCTCACACTTCAGTCAAAAGATAAAACAGGACTGGGTTATACAGAGGAAACAAAATAAGAAATGACTCAAAAAGTTTTTGAAAGAATCCTTCAAATGAGAGATAGTTCTGAAATAGACTCCAATGAGTATGATTGTGATCTTTTATTTGGCGTATCATACACAAACATACAAATTGACATCATAAAAGATTATGTACATACACGAGAGGAGAGACAAAGCTCGGGGACTAGACTACTTGTATTTGAATCATAAAATTTTAATGACTCTAGTGAGGATGGGCAGACATCGAGTGATCTAGATGACTTGGAGGAAAGTAATATCATAGACCTCAATATCATTATTAACAACCCTGACAACATAACTATTGGAACCCTCACTGACGTCGACCTTAGTCAATCTGATGACTTTTTACCCCTAGTACATCTTGAACTTATCGACTAGGAACCAAGTGAACCTATCAATGTGCCCAGCTTTGTGAATGATGTCGCAATCATAAATTTCCTTTGTTGTGATGACCCTGACACAAGATCTAAACATAAATATCATAACAAAATGTTCAATCAAGAGGGTGTCAAATCCTCCAATTGTAAAATTGAAAACAAGAATAATGGATCTAATGGTGAAAACCATTTAATAGCAGCATTAGATCTCAAAAAAATAAAAATAAAGAACAAATATGATGGTGGAAACCTCTCTAAGGCACTAAAATATGGGAGATTTGACACCCTTCCAAAGCATTATCATGAAAGATCATTAGTACTGGTGGAGCCTACACAATTTATTAACATCGACACAACAGAAAAAGAAAAGACTCTACATCTGGCAACATTTATGACAAAATGAGAAAGGCCTGAATTCACCAAATTCTTTGAGGACATAAGCATTAACTTTGCTTGGTCATACTCTGATATGCCAGGTTTAGATCCAAATCTACTAATGCATCATTTATCTCTACCATTTGGAATAAAACCTGTGAAGCAAAAACTAAGGAAAATGCACCGACACATCGCCTTGATGGTAAAGGTTGAGCTGAAAAAGTTATTAGATGTAGGATTCATCAGGTCTATCGATTATGCAAAGTGGATTTCTAATATTTTACATGTATCAAAACTAGACAATAGTATTAGAAAATATACAAATTTCTTAGATCTAAATAAGGCATGTCTGAAGGATGATTTTCCTTTACCAAACATTGACATCGTTGTGGATTTAACAACGAGACATGCCATGTTGTTAATAATGGATGGTTTTTCAGGCTACAATCAAATCAAGATAGCACCAGATGATCAGGAGAAAACAAAATTCACATGTCCATGGGGAACCTTTTGCTAGAATGTCATGCCCTTTGGGTTAAAGATTTTAGGGGCCATATATTAGCGAGCAATGACCACCATCTTCCATGACATGATGCATACCTTTATGGAGGATTGCGTGGATGATATCTTAGCAAAGTCATATTTTAGAGGACATATAGAGATCTTGGACAAGATCTTTACCAGATTAGAGAAGTTCAAGGTCCGATTAAATCTTGAGAAATGTGTCTTTGGTGTTACATCAGCTAAACTTCTAGGATACATAGTTTTAGAGAAGGGTATCAAAGTAGATCCCACCAAGTTCAAGGCTATAATGGAAATGCCACCACCAAAGAATATCAGTCAACTAAGGTCTCTAGAAGGAAGAATACAATCAATCAGGAGGTTTATCTCCCAATTAGTAGACAAAATTCATCCATTCAATCACTTGTTACATAAAAATGTCTTGTTCAAATGGGATCAAAGGTGTGAAACAAATTTCAATCAAATTAACCAATATCTAATGTTTCCACCCATACTCATGCCACCTACATAAGAGAGACCATTGTTACTATACATTGCAACAACAAACATTTCTTTAGGATCACTATTAGCTCAGGAAGATCCTGAGGGAAAGGAAAAAGTTGTTTACTATATCAGTAAGACTTTGAATGGCTATGAAATAAATTATACCTTCTTTGAGAAATCTTGTTTGGCGGTGATATTTGCTACCCAACAGTTGCAGCATTACATGTTGACTCACACAGTTAGGCTCATAGCAAATATTGATTTGTTAAAATATCTACTTAGCAAGGTTGCTTTAACAGGGAGACTAGCCAAGTGGGTCATGATTTTAAGTGAGTTTGATATCCAGTATGTGGATAGGAGAGCCATAAAAGGTCTAGTGATTTTCGATCAATTAGTCGAAGCTCCATTAACCGATGATCGTCCTATGACAATTGAGTTTCCTAATGTAGACATTCTTACTGTGACAACACAACAATGGAGGCTTTATTTTGATGGGTCATACACACAATGGGGGTCTGGTATGGGAATCTTGTTTGTTACACCTCAAGGAAACACCATCCCAAGGTCCTATACACTCATGTTTTCATGTACCAATAATGCAGCTGAGTATGAGGCACTAATCATTGGCATCAAGGTAGCAATTGAATGGAAGATCACGAAGCTACAAGTATATGGAGATTCACAACTAGTCATTTATCAAGTAAATGATGAATATCAGAAAAAATATGAGAATTTGATGCCATATAATAATTTGATTGATGATCTCAAAAATTACTTTGTGGATATCAAGTTCGAATAGATTCCTAGGGCAGAAAACAAAATTGTAGATGTTATGGCAACAATTGTTTCTCTCTTGTAGTTACCAAAAAAACATGGTCGTTATGAGTTATGGTATAACAAGTATCTAATCATGCTTATGATAGTCTTGAATCTCAAACCATATTCCATTTAGATGACGTTTAATCCTCCATCTATAGAAAGACATATTCTTATCTAAAATACAATATCCTTCCTCTCGATCTTTCTAGAAACCAAAAATGTAACTTCATTCGCCAAACCGCATGACATACCTTAATTACTGACATACTTTACCATCGAGGTCTAGATGGTACTCTTCTCTGGTGTCTAGAACATAATGAATCTGAGACAACCATATGTGAGGTCCATGAAGGTATTTGTGGAACTCATTCAAGCGGGCTAACTCTAGCCAAGAAACTCCTCTGTTTGGGCTATTAGTGGCCGAATATGGAGAAGGGGTCTTATTAGTTTGTTAAGAAGTGCCAGAAGTTCCAAATCCATGGTAACCTAATCCCTGCACCAACACAAGAATTGCAACCATTTACTTCAACATGGCCTTTTTGTCAGTGGGGACTGGACCTGGTAGGAAAGATTAATTTGTCTTCATCCAATGGACACAAGTTCATAATCACAAAAACAAAATAATTTACAAAGTGGATAGAAGCGGTTCCTTTAACAAAAATCATGAGAAAGAAAATTTATTCTTTCATACTGAATTACCTTAGATGTTGGTATGGCATACCCCAGTCCATTGTCACACACAATGGTATAACTTTTAAAAACCAGGATGTCCAAGAACTGTGTGAAAGGTTTCACATCCAACATCATTTTTCAACACCATACTATCCTCAGAGAAATGGCCAAGCAGAGGCCTCCAACAAAACAATTCTAAAAATTCTAAAGAAAACTGTCGATGATGTTGGACATGATTGGAGCAATCAACTAAACCCTGCTCTATGGGCATACAAAACTAGCATCAGAACACCTATAAGAGCTACACCATATGCCTTCGTATATGGATCATAACCCATCCTACCCATTGAGGTTGAGATTCCATCACTTCGTGTGTCATTGAAGGGTATAATTATAGATGAGGATTATAGAGTGTCTAGACTTCAAGAACTAGAATTGTTAGATGAACGTCATCAACAAGCTACCAATCATTTGAAGGCATACCAACAAAGAATGTCCAGAAGCTATAATAACAAGGTAAAACCTAGAGTCTTTTAGGTTGGTGACTTGGTCCTAAAGGAAAACCCTAGAAATCAACAAGATAGAGAAAAGAAAGGAAAGTTTGACCCTAACTGGCTAGGTCCTTTTGTTGTCATATCAGTCTATGGATCTGGAGCCTATCAACTTTCAACACCTGAAGGGGATCTGTTCGACAAACCTATCAACAATATCCATCTCAAAAAGTTTTACACCTGAATCACCTAGTGCACGGTTCAAGTCTTGGAAAAATGGTTTCCTTGATGAAAACTTGGCCAAGCGTCTTGGTAATAGAAAAATACAAAATAAAAATTAGAAAAATACAAAAATACAAAATAAAAATAAAAATCAGAAAAACAAAAAAATCATAAAGTCTGAAAAAGTGTAATAAAAACATGTAGAAAAAACTTGGAAATAGGCACTACTTGTGATTTAAACCATCAGTTCCATTTATTAGAGGCATGTCATGGTCATTCACTTTCACCATCATTTCCATTCAATTTCCATATCATTGCAAACGTGGTCCTATCTCACCCTAGCTTGGGGGCAAAATCATGAACTCACTAGGGGCAATAAACTTGAGCTTAAACAAATAGGCAAACAACAGTATGACAACACAGTAAACACAATGATCATAGTGGAAAGAAATGTTCAACATATATCGAACATCAGAACATTTCAGAAAAATCAACCATCTATATCAAACAACTAAAATCAAAATCAAATCAAGACAAACTTTAAGGGGATGATATTCTTTTGAATTATGATTTTTATCGCCATATGCTTGAATGTTCAACATGTTATACTTTGATTATTGTTATCATTTCTTTGGAGCAACTCGATGATGTATTTAACTAGAGAAGCTAGGAAGGAGAATGGTATTTTCTTTGTCTACTATCTGTGAATTGATAATTTATTGTGTAAATTGTCGCAAGACGTGCTCTACAAAGTATCACTGATGACATTCCGAATTTACATAGTATAATGATTCAATTCTTGTTTTTTTATGCAAGAAATGCTCAGGTCATCTCAGTTTAATATTACCTAGATGCTTGTGTTCACTTGCAATATCAAAAATCATGAAATTAGTACTCAGGTCATCATGATCTAACTCATATCATCGATGCTTGTACTCACTTTCAACATTTTAAAGGCTCAATGATGATAAAAAGCATGATAAAAATATTGTTAAGATGACATTTTTTGCATATGTACTTTTGCATGATTACATTAGGTTGCATCTATGATAGTTTTGCATTACAGAGTATTTTGTTCCAAACATGGGTAACCAATTCATGTTAACTTTCCTTATTAACAAATTGAGTATACTTGACATTAACAAAAAAATCATTATTATCATATAGTTGCATAATCATTTCCATTGCATACATTAGAATACATTATTATAGCATTTCATCATTCATACATTCCATCATATCATATTTTTCAAATCATCACATCATATAATTGCATGAGAAAAACTATAAAAAACAAATCTCTATATTAGGTGCATATTCATTCATCCATTTATCATTTTCATTGCATACATTAAAATTATTATTATTGTCATCATTCATTCATCGATTTATCATATCATATATATGCATTATTCATCTATCATTGAAATATCACATCCATAATCATGCATATGGTTACATTATCATATAATTTAGATATACTCATCATCATACATTTGTCGATCCATGTAAATAACTTCATACATTATGCATCCATACATCATCATTATTCATGTAATCACATTTGAACATTATAGATAGAACATCATAAATCATAACATATCACATGATCATTAAATGCATCTATTTTAACATTATAGATAGAGCATCATAAATCATAACATATCATATAGATCATCACATAACATATATAAAATAGAAATTAAATGCATCCATCATGAAACCATATATAACACATATAAATTGATCAATCCACCACATATCATATAGCTCTCAAAATCATAATGTCAACTATATAATGATGTCTAAAATATAAAGAGATACAACATCAAAAATGGTTGGGAATCATAAAACCGGAGTATACATCATGTCTCAAATATCATGAAAGCACATCATGCAAATATGTGGTGCTGCCTCTAGATGCTACAGGCATCTCTGGACCAATCCCTTTACCACTAGATGTACCAGGATCTCTCAGGTCTCTCTATGGAGGCTGAGTCACACCTGCGCTAACAGTTCTAGAATGAGTCATGTCGGATCGATACTCTGCATAACTAACTCTCCGCTTAGAGGGAACTTCATCATGGTATCCGCCTTTGTAGAACTCCGCCTCTCTGCCCACATAGAGAACCTCTCTCATATAATCACCCACGGTGGTACCATCTGTTAATCTCTATAACCTCTTTGCAGTAGTTTGTTCCTGCTCTGCAACTTGTCTAGTTGTGTCTCGCTTTGCTGTCAATGAGGCAATCTATGCCTGAGTGGTTGCCAACTATCCCTATACCTGAGAAAGAGCCTGGGCTTGTGTCTACATTTGATTATGTGTTTGATCCAACAAACCTTGAGCTTGTACCAACTGCCCCTGCACCTGTAAACTCACAATCTAAGTCTATTGATGTTGTGATGGCACCCCTATACACACACGTTGCTCAGAAGGTGCTACAATTGATTGCCTCTTATGAGGAACCATAAACTCTTGCACATCTACATCTCCACCACTATCATCTCCCTCATCATCCTCACCACCACCTCCGCCATCATCACCACCGTCATCATCTCCCTCCTTGTCATCACTACCCTCCTCCTCCAAAGGTAGTGGTATTGGCTCATCAAGAATAGTAATCCAAGGAAAAGGATGTAGAAATATATACTTTACATAATCTACTGTGACAGGTGCCTCATTAATATCCATACGAATATCCTAGACTAAAGGTTGCAGAGCATGGTATTCCTAAATGACAACATCATATGAGAGACAGGGTCCCTAATCTACATAATCTATCTAATGACGACCATAATGGGCAACACCCTGGGGCATGCCTTGAATGATACCATACTACCTGAGCACCCTCCTGGATAAAAATATCTCTAACACCTAATGAGTCCAACCAATCAGTAGCAACATTTGAGAGATATAAGGCATCTAAATATCATCATAGTCCTAGTGCTCACAGTCTAGATAAGGCTGCCATGTGACAACCTCGACATCATCCAACACTCTCCGCCAATGCTCTAACTTACCCAGTCTAGGTTGAGTAAGACGACCTGCATAAATGTGCACATATGGCCTCATGGTTGGTTGATGTCTCACCATCACTGGACATGTAACAACTATATGTTCCCACACCCACACTTGTAATAAAGTAACCCCTGTCGACAAACTACGACCTCGAAGGTAGACAACCGAATGTAAATCACGATAAAGATGGGAAAGCATACACATGCCCCATGCATATTTGGTACCATGCACAATCATACTCTCCAATGCATGACCCCAACCAACAAAAAGTCCCTTTGACTTGCGATCAGGACCAAGGAACCCTCTAATAAAGTTAGCAAGTACTGAAGGTAGGGTGGCATAGGCATCCACCATATCACACCATAGAATCTTGTACCCACAAATATGATCATCCTAAAATACTCTACAGAGAGCATCAATCCCACCTTGCTCTGTAGAATCATATAGCACGAGGTCACCAATAATAGGAATCCTCAAAATCCGTCATACATCCTTAGGAGTGATGGTCATCTCGCCAGTAGGAAGGTGGAAGGTATTATGCTCACTATGCCACCTCTCTGCTAGGGTTGTCAAGAGACCCCGATTAATCCTAATCTCAGGCATAGATAAGAGAGAGGACAAAACACAACGTGTAATCACTGTTGTCTTAGGTTGCACTAGTTGCGGTATCAAATCAAAAGGGGCCTAAGAAACTATTCACGAACCTGGAGGTTCGTCAATGCCTCCTATCATCACAAAATGTTGAAAGTCAGAAATCTATGTCAATTCATCAAACATCAATCATTATAATTAAGAGAATATCCTTTAATTTCCAAAATAATTTAATAGAATAAATTAATTATAAAATGGTGAGGAAAAAGAGGAATAATTAAATTACTTCATTATCATTTCAAAGGAATTCCATACAATAATGAGTCAATAAGAATATCATTGCAAAGCTATACCTTTACATACTCTAGCCATGTAGACTTACTCATGGATAACACAATACACATAATTTCAATACTATAAAGCAATTAAGGAAATGATAAGATCATCAATGCATCCACAAATGAACCATAACACCAAGAATTTCATGAGTGGAAAACCCTTGCAGGGGTGAAAAACCCACTCATAAAAGTGCTTAACTGGCTTAAATAAATGTCTCACTGGTAGAGCCTTATTGGCTACAACATCTCAATGGTTACAAGTTACCTCATAGGCAACTATCATACAATCTCGTTTCCATGACCATTCATTACATATTTATAGATATCGTGAATATCACCCCTAACAAGGAGCATAAGGAAGTCCTTCTACAAGTTACATGAGTTAACAAGCAACATTTTCAAGTTTCACCAATGCATCATCCTTGCATATGAAAGTTATGGTAATGCCAACACTATTATGTATTTACTTCCTGGTATTTGCAAATAAAACCATTCTACCTCTAATGTCCTCCCAAATATCATATAAGTACACTGAAATCCATAATCAATCACATAAAGTTTCATGAAAGTAATCCTAAGCCAATTAGGAGGCACACATGCCTATAC
This sequence comes from Sequoiadendron giganteum, assembly GCA_007115665.2. Classification (NCBI taxonomy): domain Eukaryota; kingdom Viridiplantae; phylum Streptophyta; class Pinopsida; order Cupressales; family Cupressaceae; genus Sequoiadendron; species Sequoiadendron giganteum. The sequence continues at coordinate 464,853,339 of CM021104.1, read as the reverse complement.
AATTTTTAACAAGAATGTTTACTTCTAAACTCATTGATTCATGGAGGTTTCAATAATAAAAAGAATAATATTATAAAAGAGTTAAGAAGGTATAGCTCATGTATGTATGAGAATACATATATAAGCTAATGAATATATATGAGCATACATTCTCGTGCAAATAAAACTTAGGATCAACTAAATGAGCAGGTGCAATAAATAAACATGATTCCTTAATTATCATTAAAGGGACATACTATAAAATCTATACTTCTATATTCCTTTAGAAGAAGCATAAGGTCCTTCTGACAAGAAATGTAAATATAGTCTCACATCTCTTTCCTTCATACATCTAGTATTTAATATGCAAGTTGATCTTTAGGATATAAACAAGTCATTATGTTTGAATTCAACATATTTTTGTTATTCTTTTTTCCAAATCCAACACAATAATAACAACAAGCAATAAAGTTTCTTTCCATAAACATTCATTTCTCTTAGTTTCAAAAACGAAAAGTAGACAATCTTTCAGAGTACTCAATGCAAGTTTTCTTTCACATAAATGCTTTTGTTTGCCCAAGTAATGCATATGGTAAATCAAATGTACATTTTTAGCTTCTATCTCCATGAAATGGTTTATATGGTTCTATTTTGTAAGTTAAAATACCATGTTTTCGATCGTGTTTTCAAATGGATGTTTCCATATGTTTGTTCTTGCAATATTTATAAGTTTCATTGATATCTAAATTACTCAAAATAAGCTAAAAGATAGTTAAAGATCTTTATTAGCTCAACCTCCCCCACACATGAAAAAAGAAAATATCCCATGAATTCACTCAAAATGCAATGAAGTTCAAGTATTTAACAATTCAACATTGATTTGGGAAAGAAAATTACATTATGTTTCCAAGTTCACCCCAATAGTTTGAACCACAAGATATTGATTCTACCAGAATTTCATCAATGGAATGTCAGTAAAAAGAAATATTATATATATATATATATATACCATTCAATATATGTGTGTATATATATAAGTATCCATTTAAAAATCTGGATTTGATTTCCAGTTCAGAGATTTGCAGTAGGCATTCACACAAGTATAAAATTGGATAAATTTTATATATTTATAACTATACAAATATATGAAATTTTAAACAACAGGCAGAGGGAGAAAAGAACAATTTGCATAGCTGGAACAATGAATTTTTATACAACAAGCACCAAATTTTCAATGATCATGAGAAAACAATTTTGGAGAGATTTTTTTAAATTTTTACAGTGCTTTCAATCAAAATTTAAATACATTGGAATAGATTAAAAACCTGAAGTTTGCTTTCCCTGGAATTAGATTGTTGAATACCTCTAGTTGTAGCATTTCTTTTACTCCTTGGTTCTTCCTATATCTTCTTTCCGATTTTCAAAAGCTTATTTTACAAAGCTATAGACAAAGAAAACCCCCTTTTTTTCGCACCTATTTTTTCCCATTTTTGCAGAGCCATGAGAAGATTGTAAAACTGCTTACTATATGTGTATTCTCGTTCAAGAATTCCCTCATTTTTAAAGACTTCTCTCCATTTCTCGAAACCTAATCTTGAATATAAAGAATTAAATAAAATTTACTTCTACACAACTTTTAAAAATAAAATAATTAATCCTATTTAATTACAAGTTAGCATTTTTCCTCAATTAAAATAATTAAATTAATCCATTTTTAATTTGCAATTCATATATTTGTTCAAATAAGTAATAACTAAATATCACTCACTTGCACAATATATAATTTTTCCTAAATAACAAAGTATTTTCACTTTATTAAATAAATTGATAAATGTATTTTCTAATTAAAATATAATTAACTCTTTCATTCCTTTGCATTTTTTTTCATTAGAAATTTATTTAATAAGACATTTTAAAATGTGAACCATAAAATAGGGGTCGTGACACTTATCAAATCTAAATAGCTCTGGTGAGACTTAGATCAAATCTTGTGAGCAACCATCAAATCAACCTCGCCTATCATGAGGTCAATAATCAATCTTAAAAAATTGTACTTCGCCTATCATGAGGTCAATTAATCAAATCAACCTCGCCTATCATGAGGTATATCAATCAACCTATAATTATTCCTCGCCTATCATGAGGTTAAAAATCATTTACTTTGCTGAGATCATCAATCATATCAAACCAACGGCTGACACAATCGAAAATCGATAAAATCAAGGACAAATTTGACAAAATACATCATTCTGACTTAGATGCGCCAAAACAGAGTTTTGATGCACCACAACCATTCAATGTGCAATTAAAACGACTCAATGCGCTAAAACAGGTGGTCAAAGCGCTAAAACATTCAATGCGCCATTTCAGGCGGTCAACGCGCCAAAACAAGTGGTCAATACGCTAAATCACCAGATGTGCCATTTCATCTAACATATGTGCTACAAAATCTGCCTTACACGCTATAACATTTTATCTGCTACTTTAGCCTATCTATGTGCTACAAAATTTGACCTAGGCGCTAAAAACTACTTATGTGTTATTTTATCTTATCAACGCGCTAAAACAAATAACCGATGTGCTGAAACATTAGACATGCTAAAACATCTTTTCTATGTGCTACTGCGGGCTATCTACGCACTAAAAGAATTCAAAATTTTGAAAACTGAAATACATGCACAAAATTCAAAAAATGCGAAAAAATGAGGAGGTTCACGGGTACGTACCAAAGGTCCATAGGTGGCCGAGTGGTTGTGTCGACACATATGCTTGGAATAGTGAGTGTGGTAATGGATTGACATTTTGCTCCAAATAGCTCAAAATCACTCTCTCAAATTTGAAACTTCAATTGCACAAATGAATTCAAATCAACCCCTTTTTAGCTTTTTAAAGAGTAATTAAAAGGGATTTTGGTGGGATTTATTTATTTAATTTATTGGAGGATTAATTCATACTTCATTATAGGGGCATTTTCATAACTCTTTGTCGGGAGATAAATTATTTCATCATCAAACCTTTATCAAATTATCAATTTTTTTTGTTGTTGAAAAATTATGAAATTTTTTCAAAAATCCCAAAAAATAAAAAAATCATCAATTTATCTCCCGAGGGGGCATATATCCATCATCACCGGAAAATCAACATCTGGGGCATATCTGAAAAATTTTCGTCGATACTAGCAGCACCTGTAAAATTTTATTTGAAGCAATGCGTAAACACATCACTTCAAAGAGGAGCAAAATGTATACATCTAAAAATAGTTTGAATAATCTAATCTAATTAAATATAATTTATTTGATTAATTAACCTTTAATTCTTCTACTATTAAATAAATAGAAATATTTATTTATATAGTTCACTTTTAATTCTTCTATCTTTATTATTTTATTTCTTCCTAATTAAATAAACAAATTTAATACTTTGTTTTTATTTAGTTATCATTATTATTTTCTTCTATCAATTATCACATTTCTTCCATATTTATTTAATAAAAATAGACTTCTAAAGTTTGTTTTATTAAATTAAATATCTTCTTTCCTAAATTGAATAAATCTAAATATTCAATTGAAAAATATTCAATTCTACAACTAATTATATCCACCTACCAAATTAGATATGAAATGTCTAATTTAATTCATTTCAACCTTCACAGAGAAATTTGGAGATAAATTGGAGATAAATTTGTAGGCAACTCCTTCATCTTCTTCCATGGATTCTTCCTATCATCCGTCAAGTGTTTTTATGGGGAGAAACAATCTCCATAATCAGCTCAAGCTTCTCCATCCTTCACCATTGAATCCTCAAGATTGAATCCAAACCTTTGCTGTGCCGCCCCTTCACAAATATGCTACCGAGAATCTATAAATACAACCTCTTTATATAGGAAAAGGATCCCAACTTTATGCAAACTTACTCTAAGTTATATCAATTGAGCAATCAAACAATTATCATTTAGCATTATCATTTAGCAATCATCAAGCATTCAACAATTAATCACATTATTTTAACATATAATCATTTAGCTGCATCATAATTTACTGTGACTTCTTTTATCAAGTTTTATGTCAATTTAAATTACAATAGCTGCATCAATATCATTCAACCATCATTATATAGGATTAGATTCTTGTATTAAACATCATCTCATTATCTAAATTGACATTTTAACAGTCACAATGCTTACCAAACATGAGAGTCTTTTGATTTAATAAATCTTTAGAGATAGAAAACAATATGACGCTTTCAAGAGTTTTATTGTTTTAATTAGATTAATATTTATTGATTATCTTGATATAATGTATTATTAAAAAGTGTTGTTTGTTATTATTTATTTTACTTATTCCACACTTACACTTGTCACTAAATAAGCTAAAAAAACCTATAATGAATAGTTTCTAAGACACGCAAATAAAATAGCATGATAATGAACTTCATCTTGAAAGAAATTCTATTACTAAATCCATTTGAATTGGAATAGTATTCGAATATCTTAATACTTCACCCCATAAAATAAGTTTGAATAAACCATTGTAAAATTTTGATTTATTTGTTAGATTTCACAATATTACCACTTATATGAAAACAAACACTATGTTTACTTCTTCGCTAGATCTCATAATCTCCTCACTAACATAAAAACAAACAAAATTACAAACCGGGGTACCCGATCGCTGAAAGGGGGGGGCATTACGGCGCTCGACAACAGTGGCGGTCGCTTTATAAACAACTATAGACTTGTGCTTGTATCAAATAAACAATTATCCAATTCTGGAATCTACGCATATCCACTCTGCACACTCAACAGATAACTTTTTCTTATTTGTTTTCTCTGAAGTGGAGATTTCTCTACGTGTGGTTTTCTATACATAGGCTGCGGATGGGAAAATAAACCTCAAACACGGATCTGCTGCACCACCCCATTTCATTCTCTTCCTCGATATAATACCTGCAAAATTTGTCCATCTCTGGCGATATTTGGCAAAGTTGTCGTATCATCATCGTTCGTTACAGTGAATTTGGTTGCCACAGACAATGAGTTCCAACAATATATCCGCCAAGCTGGTAAGTTGATTAAAGTGCAATCTTATTACGATGAAATTGCTTTTGAAACTGATATTATGCAACGCTGAATTGGAATTGCGTCATTTACGTAGTAAAAACCTATGCAAGTAAATCGAGTTGTTCTATATTCAGCAAGGGTTTTGCTTTTGAAAAAGAAAACAAAAACGCTTTGATTACAACTTTAGCGATTTCATAATAGCTATCCCCTACTCTTCTCCTATAATTGATTAGGAACAAAACCTGTGAATGATATTAATGCACGCATTGCGGAATGGGACGTCCTTAAAATCACGGGGGCTTTCCCAAGGGAAGGCCATCGTGGAATTCCCACAAGACAAGGTAACATAATTATCTTGAGTAAAATATCACATTCAATGAGTTGGGAGCAGCTTATCTCAATGGATTAGGCCGAGGGTAAATCCCTTGGAACGGAGAACGATTTTGATGGAAGGGATAGATATTCTTTGGTCACGGCATTTAAGTAGAAGTTTTCCTTGCAATAACAATTTATTAAACCGAAAAATGAATGCATGAATAAGGCTGGAGTGCAGGACCTTAGGAGGGTATACAAATTATATATAATTTTGGGTAACGTTGTCTTGAGCTAAACAGCTACAAGGAAAAAAAGTGCTCTTAACCAGTTGTCCTATGGAAAGGGCACCAGAATTTTCTCAGTTGAGAGAATATCCGAACTTATTCGTCCTGTCTTGTGATGAAATTTCTTGATTAATCAATGCCGATAAAAATTAGGATTTTTTTAGAGAGTTATGGCCAGCAAAAGATGTTGAAAATTTATTTAAATCATATAACATCTGCCACGTGGCTAAAGAGATCCAAAGCAGGTGAAGGAAAGCTTGACTCTGCTCATCTTCTGTTCATAGATCACTAAAAATTCTCTGCCAAAATATTCCCTATTTGCCAGGAATTCCATTCAAAAGCTTTCATTGGGCCATCTGCACAATCTTATTCGGATCTACAGCCCACTCCATGGACCCTGTTCTAGCACAGTTGTAGTGTTCAACATTCATCTGTACATATATTGCTGTAGGCTTACTTACTGTGGATGCTTTGCAATAGTGCACCTTCATGGAACCTGCCCTAGTGCAGCCAGAGTGCTCAAAATTCATCTGTTCAGATATTGCTGCACGCCTACTCACTGCTGAGGCTTAGTAATAGTGCACCTTACTTCTGTCATATAATAGTCAATACCATATTAACTCTGGAGTAGCCATGAATTTTAAGGCATTTTCCATATATGTGTTTTTAGAGGTCAAACTTGTGCAGACTTCTAAAGATTACACCACTACTCATGTGCACAAATTGTTGAAAAATGTCTTCTTGCATCAGCGATCTGCACCATTTTATAGTCTAGTCACATCATTATGTGTGATCTAAGTGATGATGCTAATACCCATACTTCTGCTTTATAATATAATTTGGTGGGACACATTGCAACTGGGTTACAACTTGACAGTTCACAAGGCAACCAGAGTCTAGCTTTCTTTTAGGTGCAGCATTGGATTTCCTCAGAATGGATATGGCGTAGTTGGTTGAAGTCATGAATTAGTAAGCCCAATTTTCAAGGGCAGGCTGATGCTCAATGTCAAATAGCACATAGTGAGGATTGTGATGATAGGTTTGGCTATGACAATACTCATCACAATCCTATTTATGTGCCATATTGACCGGAGTATTGCCATAGCCAAACCTATCATCACAATCCTCATTATGTGCCATTTGCCATTCATCATCAGCCTGCCCTTGAAATTTGAGCTTACTGATTCATGACTTAAACCAACTATGCCATATCCATTCTGAGGAAATCCAATGCTGCACCTGAAAGAAAGCTAGACTCTGGTTGCCTAGTGAACTGTCAAGTTGTAATCCCAGTTGTAATGTGTCCCACCCAAATTATATTATAAAGTAGGAGTAGGGGTATTAGTATTATCTCTTAGATCACACACATAATGATGTGACTAGGCTATAAAGTAGTGCAGCCAGCTGATGCACTATTATAAATATATTAATCAAATGGAAGGAAACTCCTTTATGGGCCTTTGACAATGGAGGTCTCATGCCACTTAACTGGCATCAGGCTTGGCCATGGCCTCAACACCAATTTTTACCTCTCACATTTGTATTCGATTTATTTGTATTTTCATTGCATGTGATATAGACAAGGAGAAAGGTCTGTAACATGAGGACAGCGGGAGTTCCTTAAAGACATTATGGCCGATAACATTGCATGTTCAAATAGTAATTTTGAGGACAAGCTATCATATATCAGGAAAACTATTAAAACACAAATTACAAATAAAAATCCCAATCTTAAGTAAAGGGAGAGCTTCGCTGCCTTTTATAAAGCAGAATGAAAATCTAAACAGTTTGTTCTTTGTGCAAAGCACATGACATAAGAAGATGGCTTTCACATGTTATTATGGTAAAGGTAGTGGAACAAATTTCCAAACCTAGATGAGGTTGGTAGAAATTTGCTCTTGGCTTTCTCTTTATGGTAAATAATTTAGGATCTTGTGGAAGCATTGAATTTCAAAGGAATAGAAAAATGGATTGTGGTGTTGGGACTCTATCAAATTTTGGAGTTGGTATTTTTTGATTAGGCCGCTTGGTCTTTCTTCCTGTGGTGCTTGTCAGGCCTTGAGCCTCGAAAAGAACCTGGAACCTCCCCTTTGATTCTTCTGAATTCTTTGTCGGGCCTTGGTCCTCGATGTGGAACTTGGAACTCAGAACTTTTGGTTCTGGTTTCGAGTTCTCTCTTCCCCTTCGACACCCGATCCCTGCTTTGTTTCTTCCTAGTTCTATGTTGGGCCTTGGTCCTCGATGTGGAACTCGGAACTCGAAACTTTGGTTTTGATTTCGAGTTCCCTCTTCCCCTCTGACTCTCGGTCCTTGTTGTTCCCTTTGGGCCTAGAGCCCTAACAAGAATCCGAAACCTAAGATTCCAGGTCCTTGTTCTTTTCCCTTTTGCATTCTTTCCCTTGTTCTTTTAGTTCCCATCGAGCTTCGGGCCTCAGGTGGAACTTGGAACTTGAAACCTTGGGTTTTGGTACTAGGTCCTCACCTGCTCTCGCTCCTACTCTTGCTCCCCGCTTTGCTTCTCTTCCTCGGGCTTCGAGTTTTGGGTGGAACTTGAAACTTGGAACTTGGAACTTGGAATCTTGGGTTCTAGTTCCGAGTTCTCTTTCACTCTTGGTCCTTGCTTTGTTTCTTCTTAGTTCTTCATCAAGCCTCGAGCCTCGATATGAACTTGGGGCCTAAGGTTCCAAGCCTCTTTTCCCCTCCAACACCCGATCCCTGTGATTTTGTTTTTCTTTCTTCCCCTCCTTTGGACTGCGGGCTTGAGTTGGAACTTGGAACCTAATCTTCTTGGTTCCACTTAGCTCCCACCACTTGCTGATTTCTTTCTAGTTCCAATTCCAATTTCTCTCCTAGGTCTGATGCTTGCGAGTGCAAGTTTTCTTCTAGGTGCTCGGTCCTAGGTTCCACTTGGAGCCTTGGACCCATGGAGCACCTTAATGGTTCCAAGTTCCTTGTTCCTCTCGACTCCCACCGTGCGCTAGGAACTTAGTCATTGAAAAGGCGTATTTTGAAAGTGCGATTTGGGCACCAAAGTTAAATGCCTAGTTTTGCTCCTAGCTACCGCCATGAATACAAAATGTCTCCCAATTGCTAGAAATTAATGCTTATGCCATCTTTCAATTTGAGGCATCCATTTTGGGTGGGATTCATCCTCAGCTGTGGATCTACATTGCTATAGTGCCACGGGTTAGGGTTTCACGCTCAGTAGTGGTTAAGTGATGTTTTGGATTCATTTTTCAAGGAGGTTGATTTGGTTGTGGTCTCCAAATGCCGAAGAGTTGTAGGGAAGCCATTAAATTCAAGTCTAGCTCATTGTTTGGGATTACAAACTTGTGGATTTGAAGAAGGGAAATACTGCAGGTGGGTTTTGTTGCGAAATGTCTCAAGGGAAAGAAGTATATATCCAGGAAAGTTTTTGAGTCACAGTTGGGGACTCTCTCCCTTGTCACATTTGCTGACATGAGTGTAATAACGAGTTAGATAAGTATAACAACACTTTGAAAATATTGCAAGCTTTGTAATAATATTTCTCATATTATATGTGGATGTATGGATTAATAAGTATGTTTGCCATAAATTTCACAGTTTGTGTTGTATCAAATACATGGATCAACCTTCTTTTGATTTCAGTTTGTTTCCTTCAAATGTTTTGTGATTCTGCTGCCCAACTAGATAGGCATTGATCTGGAATCACCCATCAATCTCACACCATCGATCAAACAAAACATAAATCAGTGTAGGAGTAGGAGTAGTTTTGTGCATTCATTACCTTGTATTATAACCAGGGATTTATCTTCAAGAGAGCTATTCAAATGAATCTATTTCAAGTGGGTTATGACTGCACATTCTTATCAGCTATATAGGAGTTTTGAGACAGCTAGTTGTACTTGGTTCGATGACAGTTTTGGGACCAAGTCAATAGGTTGGGTTTGGCTGTCAATATGTTAATTGTCTATTTTATTTGATATCAATACTTGTTAAGGTATACCCTTGAGAACACCCTCCCGAGTCTAAGCTGAGGTCAAAGTGAAGGAGATGAAACCCACTCTTGTAGAGTTGGTCTTTAACCCTCCAAAATCTATTGATGAGCTGATTATACTTGCATTACCCTTGAGAACACCCTCCCGAGTCTAAGCTGATGTCAAAGTAAAGGAGATGAAACCCACACTTGTAGAGTTGGTCTTTAACCCTCCAAAATCTATTGATGAGCTGATTATACTTGCATGACGATAACCTTGGCCTTGTGAGTGGAATTTAGTTCTAGGAAGTGGAGTAGCGGTTTTGGGACCCAACATGTCGAACAGTGTACAAATTGCTGTTAAAGCAAAAAACAAAATACTTTACAAAATTAAGAAGAATTTTAGTTAACCATGATAATGAAGATGAATCATTCTTTCATGACCTCTTAATGTTCAACAATGAATTTTTTGAATAATTTATTTGGAAATAAATAATAACAACTGAATGAATTTTGAAAACAACACTTTATTATGAAATTCTTACTCCTCTTACAAAATTGAAAATTTGCTACAAGTCTAAATGTAGGGTGAGGCTACAACTTAATCAATTCTTACAATTAAAAAATGATAAGCCAACCTCAGATTTTGCTGCTAGGTGGTTAGGTGTCAAACGCTGTAATGATATTTCTTTTGTTTTGTTGGATTGATATTGTCCTTACAAGAGGCTGAACTATTGATGTCAAATTGGGACTTGATGCAGAGGTAAGTGACAACCTTATTTGCTATGCCAAAAATAGGGGTTCCTACACAATCTCAATCACCAATTCCCCAAGGTTTACCATCTAGCAACCTACACATCACCCTGCCCTTGTAGCTCTCCCAAAACCAGAACAGGCCAAGTTTCACCCAATCTTTCCAAAGCACCCAGTAATTAAAGAGGAGATTAGGATACCCTTTTCAGGGTTACACAACATGTATGAAAATCAAGGGTCACTGTTTTGGACCAACCTGAACTTTTGATACACTTACCCGGTTCTAGACTTCATCATTTGGTCTATTTTCCAAAGGAACCACCCTTCCAACGATGGCCACTCACCAAAGCACCTTGGACAGTCTTAACAAATGGTCTCAAACCTCAGATTACAGTGATGTTTTTCATCTACAGGGATTCTAACCCTCTGTTCCAAGAAACCCTCTCAAGCACTCACCAAAACAAGGGTTTAGGGGTAACTCCCTACTCCTGACCTTCCCCAATCCTTCCAGGGGTCCAAACACCACACATTGTCTCTGCCCCGACTCAAGAAACTCTCACAGTCCCTTCTCACTCACTAATTCTCAGAATTCATCCTTGGGTTCCCTATTTTCATGGTCTAATTACCCCTGATCAGCACTAGATCACACACCATGGCAGAACTCTCCCCTTCTCCTTCTCCTAAGGTATGTACACACTTAACCAGACATGGTACAGACCAATCCACCGAGCCACAGGTCTGGAACAGTAGGTGGATTGGTTAGTTGGTCATGATGCTGTCCTCAAAACTCCAAACACAGAAAATAGGGTACCTTGCAGTTTTCTGATCCCAGTCACACAAGCAAAAGAATTAAGCCCCCAATACAAACATGAAATAAGATAAACACATGAATAAGCAATCATTCAATGCCTCAAGGCATCTTGAATCAGTACGGGCCTGGAACAAGAAGCAAAGTTCAGAAAATCAATGGAAAAGATGGTGATCAGCACTTGCCAAAGTGTATTTTCTTCTTACCAACTGAACAGCAACCCCTCCTTCGAGATTACAATGAACATATATTGATTCTAACATCCAACTACCTTCTACAACCGACCAACTATCCTATAACCAAAATTTGAAGCACTAATGACCGTTTGGAGGTCAAGTCATACATTTTACATAGTTTGCTTAATCAATTGCCTTACATACTTTGCAAGTTTGACCTTTTTGATCCCATGCTTGCCCAACCTATTGGAAAATGGTCTAATGAGACCTTATTTGCATAAAAGACATGGCTTAAAGCCATCTACTAGCTATCTACCACCCCCTGCCACATGACATACAGGACAACTGAGTACAAAGTAACTTAATTTGACATATTTTGCAACTTCCTCGTTGCATAAAACATAAAAACCTTTAAAACCTTTGATGAACCTGTCTTCAAATCCCTTGGTGAACCTTTAAGGTCCATTGTCCTGTCCATGCTAGGGTCAGGGTCTAGGTGCCCTTGCACCAGGACTACAAGTTTATGACATGCTTGTTGCTACAGCCTGATGGAGATCTTTGCATGACAAGAATTCTGAGGCCCTAAGTTGGCTGCTGCTGAAACCTTTAACTTGCAAGCATTTTGTTTTAGAGACTACCTAAAAATGCTGCGACAGGTAGTCTCTTCATTCACACCCAGGAAGTCTTTTTAGCAATTACATTGAATTGGAAGGTGTTGAAACTGATTGTAAACTGAATTGCTGTATTGAAGCTAGAAATGTGTTGAAACTAATTGCTAAACTGCTATATTGAAACTAGGAAACTGCTGAAGCTGATTGCTAAATTGGAACCACTACGTTGAAATCTTTAAGCCATCTGCAATTCCTGAACTGGAATCACCAGCTGGAAGGCTGAGGGTTTTTGTCTCCGGTCTCCATTTGAGATGCCTAAGGGTTTCTGTCCTTGTATCTCAAGCAATCCTCAAGGTTTTTGTCCTTGTTGTGTGAACAAGTGTTTAAAATGAGGGTTTAAGAAATATGAACTAAATAAATCTTTTTTCTGGTCTCCACTTGTTTAAATAGATTCCCACATCCATAGGGTGGTGGCTTCTAGGGTGGCCACCTCCTTTCACCCTTTTTTTTATTATTATTAAAAAAAAAGAAAAAAAAACTTTTATTCCTAGTGAGGTTGCCACCTTTTGGGTTTCATATAGTATTATTATTTCAGGTTGCCACCTTTCTGGCTTCAATTTTTTAGTATTTTTTTGGTCATTGGGAAAGGAACATGACAAATTTCCCTCCCTAGAATTGCTTGCCCTCGAGCAATGTAGATTTGGATGCTCATAGATTCTCACTCCTTCCCAATTAGTGTCTTCTTCAGGAAGATTTTTCCACCTCACCAAGTATTTTGTAATGCTTTTGTTTCTTAACTTTTGTTCCCTAATGTCTATAATAACTTCAGGCCCAAGAATTAATTTCCCTCATTATCCAAAGGTTGTGAAATTGCAGAGAGCACAAGGTGCTGTCCAATCACCCACTTGAGGCATGACATATGGAAGACATTCTGAATTTTGCATCATTCTGGTAATTCTAGCTCATAGGCCATAGCTCCAACTCTTCGCACAATCCTGTATGGTTCATAAAATATGGTTTGAGATTTTTTGTTCCACTTATTCAGAGAGATGATTGCTTGTAAGGTTGCTATTTAGAAGTCCTTCCAATCATTAGAAATCTCAAAGATGGAACATATGCTTGGCATTCTAGAGAGTATATCAGCCACTACATTCTTTTTTCCTTAGACATATTCAATTTCAAAATTGTAAGCTTGGAGCTTACTTACCCATTTTTGTTGATGGTCATTAAGGTCTCATTGGTTTAGAAAGAATTTCAAATTGCTATGATTAGTCTTCACCATGAACTTGCCATACATCAAGTATTGCCTTAATTTTGCTAGGTGTGCATGATGGTGAGCATTTCTTTATCATAAATGGAGAGTACCCTTTCTAGTTCCTTTAGTTTTTGACTCTCAAAGGTTATGGGGTATTTTTTCTGCATCAACATTGCTTCGATTCCTTCTTTAGATGCATTACATTCAAGTACGAAAGGAAGTGAAAATTTTGGTATTGCAAGTATAAGCAAGTACTCATTACTTCTTTGAGTTGCTCAAACATCCTTTGTGCTTTGCTGTTCCAAGAGAATGCTCCTTTTGTGGTTAGATTAGAAAATCGACAAACAAATCTTCTACAGTAATTACAAAGACCCAGAAATCCCCTTAATCTTGTCAATGTCTTAGGAATTGGCCAATTGATGATAGCTTGGATCGTTTTTTGATCCTTCAGAACTACTCGAGTACTAATAACATGTACTAAGTATAGAATTTCAATCAATCCAAACTCACATTTGGATTCTTTAGCATATTAGGACTGGTGTTCCAAAATCCCAAGTACCTCATCTATGTGTCTCAAATGTTCCTTCCATTTCTTGCTATATATCAAGATATCATAAAAATATACTAAAATAAATTTTTGGAGCTGCTTATTGAATATGTGATTTGTGAATGATTGAAAGGTAGCAGGAGCATTGGTGAGACCAAATGGCATGACCAAGAATTCAAAGTTTCTTTAGTGGCAACGAAAAGCTATTTTTGTTACATCTTCATAGATCCATCGAGTTCATTGATTAGTTCATCAATTCGAGGAATTAGATACTTGTTCTTGAGAGTTCTTTTGTTCAATGTTCTATAATTGATGCACACCCTCATAGTCCCATCTTTTTTCTTCACTGAGATTATTGTAGAAGTGAATGGACTAGAGCTTGGTTGGATGTGCCATACTACCAACAATTCTTTGATTACCATTTTCATTTCCTCTTTGTGCATTCATGAATGTCTGTAAGGAGTGGCAATGACAGGCTTAACCCTTGTCTCCGATTCTATAATGTGTTGAAAACCACAATTTGGTGGAAGCTTCAGGGGCATATCGTTGAAGACCTTACTATGCTACTTTAGAATTGTCTAAATGCCTATTAGTTATGAGTCTCTTTCAGAAGTTGATTCTGATGAGCTGATGAGGCAATTGAAAGCCCATGTGATTTGGTCCTTATTAAAGGATCTCTCCATCCTCTTTGCAATGATGATCTTGGGTGCCCCATTAGAAATTCTTTTGAGCACTACCTTCTTGTTGTATGATTTAAATTTGAGTTCCATTGATTGATAGTTTTGAGTAAATTCTTTGATGGTGTGCAACCATTGCATGCCTAAAACCTATGTCACAACATTCGTCAAATTTTCAGCTTGAAATTTGAAATTCGCCAATTTTTTAAAAAACCAATGAAATTCGTATGACTTCAATGTTATTAAAAAATATTTGCATAAAGTGTTTTTTTTAGGGTTTTTGATGGATTTTTATTATAAATACATTTTGCAACCTAGCAAACACGTATCTCTTTGTTGAAGGATTTTTGTCGTTGGCAAACACAAAATCTCTCTACAGGCATGAGTTTCTTAAGGCACGAGTTTTTGAGGGTCCCAATTTCTGAAATGTGAATGTTTGAAGCACGACGAAAAGGCCTAAAAGTCTGCAATCAAGGCTGCCACATGGCCCACACCTTTGCGTCGCCCTTTGGTCTTCACTAGTCACCACAAACCTTTGCTCGCCCTCTCCATTGCGGCATCACCACAAGCACAAACCTTCAATTTGCAAGCCGCAAGGTAGGCGTTTGCCATATTTAATCTCTTTTTAATATTTTGTTTTCAACGATTTTAGGGTTTTTTTAGGTTTGCCAAACTTTATGCATTCAATTTTTTATATATTATAAAATTTCAAAGATTTTATATTTTATTATTTTATTTATATTAAAAATTAATATTTAATATATTTAAATTTATTTATTAATCATAGAATAGACTTTAGTATTTTTATTTTGTTTTTTAATATTAAAATAAAAAACTAATATATTTTTATTTTGTGTTCTCAAAATTAAAATTAAAAGTAAAAATTAATGTATTTTTATTTGATGCTTTTAAAATAAAGTATTTTTTATTTTGTTTTTAAATAATTTAATATTTTTACTTTCTTTGTTAGAATTAAAAATTAAAAAATTATATATTTGTTTTAGTGCTTTTTAAAATAAATCTTAGTGATTGTTTTATTTTAATTTTTTTGGTAATGAAGTTTTTTAATGGTAAGAATAAAAACTTACCAAAATACTAGTATTAATTTTGATTTTTTAATTGAAATTTAGTATTTTTATTTTGTTTTTTAAGTTGAAATAAAATTTAATATATTTTGATTTTATGTTTTGAAAAATAAGATTTAGTGTTTTTTATTTTGTTTTTAAAGTTAAAAATAAAAATATATTAATTTTTTATTTTTATGTTTATTAAAATAGAATTTAGCATTTTGTATTTTGTTTTTTAGAGTTAAAAATAAGAAATTTATATATGTTGTTTTAATGTCTTTGAAATAAAATTTAGTGAATGTTTTAAATATTAAATATTATTTTTCTTTTGAAACATGCAGATTGTAAATTTGTGGCTCCCAATAAATCAACTATTGAGGCATGGAAATATGGCTCACAATGGTACTAGTCTCAAATGTACCAAGTGTCAGAAACCTTTTACTGGAGGTTTGACAAGGGCAATGGACCATTTACTTGGTGTTACAGGGGGTCCAGGAGGAGGTGTTACACCATGTCTAGGTGTTACCTCAGAAATGAGAGCCGCTTTAGAGAAATAACAGTCCTCTTCAATTGTAGGAAAGATGAAGAACACACAAAAAAAACAAAGAATTAAAGAGGATATGTCTATATTCACAACATATATTATGTCTGCCTCTTCTAGCTTACTCAAGGCCATAGGTGTATCAAAAGAGAGTGGAACATTGAACAACTTTTGGAAACCAACAGAGAAACAATAAGTGGATGATGCTTTAGCTGATTTGTTTTACTAAAGTGCTATTCCATTCAATGTAGCAAGAAATCCACATTTTCACAATGCAATTCAAAAAGTCGTAGAGTTTGGCAAAAGGTACACACCCCCATCTTTAGAGGCTTTCAGGACAACTCTTTTGTAGAGGTCAAAAGATAGAGTAACTGTGAAATTAGCTGAGGTCAAAGCCTCTTGGAAGGCAACAAGTTGCACCATAGTGAGTGATGGATGGTCAGATATATGCCAAAGGCCATTGATTAATGTTTTGGTGGCTTGTCTTGATGGTGTTGTGTTTTTGAAAGTGATTGATAGCATGAGCCAAAATAAAACTTCTGAGTATATTTTTCAAATATTAGAGGAATCCATTCTTGAAATAGAGATGGAAAATGTGGTTCAAGTGGTGACTGATAGTGGAACAAATTGTGTGGGAGCTGGGAAGCTGATTGTAGAGAAGTACCCACAAAAATATTGGAGTCCATGTGCAACCCATTGTCTGGATTCATTACGTCATGACTTGGCTAAATTCCCATGGATACATGAAGCGATTCATAGAGGGGGAGCAATTGCAAGTTTCATAAGAAATCATTGTCTCACATTGAGTCTTTACAGTTAGCATGCATCTAGGGAGTTGTTGAGACCTTGTGACACAAGGTTCACTTCATTGTATATCACTTTGAAAAGAGTGGTTGAAGAGAAAGCAGCCTTGAGATTTGTTATTTGTTCCAATGAGTGGGAAAATTCAGTGCTTTTTAAAGGTCCTAAGGGGAAGAACATAAAACAAATAATTTTAAATAACAATTTTTGGGAAAGTGGAGCAAAGGTTTTGAGTATATGTGGGCCAATTGCTGATGTGCTTTGTATGGTTGATGGTGACACGCCTTGCCTCAACATGCTTTATGAAAGCATGGACTATTGTAAGGAATCTTTTTAGAAAGCATTAAATAATGTAGAAGCAGAGTACATGGAGATATGGGAGATAGTTGATTCGAGATGGAAAATGATGCACACTTTTACATGCAACAACTTGCTATTTGGATCCTAATCTATTTCATATTGATAGACAAAGTGATTGTGAAATTCAGGTAGGGCTTTTAGAAGCCATTGATAGGTTTGAACGAAATTCAGTAGTTGCAGCTCTAATCAAAGACCAATGTTGGAAATACAAGAGAGCAGAAGGGATGTTTGAAATGTCAGCAACCAAATATGATATGGCACAAGATTATGTACTTGGATATAGATGGTGGATGACGTATGGAGCACAAACTCCTGAATTACAATGCTTTTCCATTCGAATATTGAGTCAAGGAGCAAGTTCATCAGCTTGTGAGAGGAATTGGAGTTGCTTTGATCACATCCATTCCAAAAAGAGGAACAAGTTGTCTGGAAATTTGGGAGATCTTGTTTACATTCGCAGTAATTTGAAATTGTTCATGAACAAATTAGCAAATGACTCCACATCTTCTTTACAACAACACATTTCAGAAGACATAGGAGTGCCAATTGTATATGAGCCTGACTTTTTTGATGATGATTTGGGTAGTGATAATGATGATGATGTTGTAGCATCTCAACCAAGTGCTCTTGATGACTTGGAGCTTTTTTGAAGTTCCAAAGTCTTGACTATTCATTGTGCCTTTTTGACAAAAAAACATCTTCACAATCATGATTTCACATGTTTCTTATGGTCTATATTTAATAAATGTGTAATCTTTTCATGATGATTTTCAAATCTATTTAGCAATGTTAAACTATTTTGATAATTTTGTAGATATATTACTTAAATTATTATTTTTTATATAAGAGGAATTTAATGTCAAAACTTTTTTCAAATTTTTGACCCTTGTTGAATTTCATTTGAATTTTATTGTTGCCAAATTCGAATTCGAATTCGAACCTTGTGGCATAGCCTAAAACCATATCTCTTTCTCCTAGGTCAATGACATAGAAGTCTTCATGCATTTTGTGCTCCCCTAAGCTAATACCAAGTTGTCTCACTCTTTGTGTGCAAGGAATAGTATATGCATCTGCAACAATGACATTAAAGCCATTGGACTCTTTTGTCACAAAGCCCCTCTTGGACACCAATTCTTCATCAATAAATTCATGAATGGGCCCATTGTTTATAAGAATAGTGATGCATTGTCCCAATAAGACTCCATGAAATTTGACAGTATGGGACTTGGGAGCTCTTGAAAGTAAAACCAAAGTGTTGTTGTTGGTCCCTCCTCCCACTATTTTAGTTTCATGCTTTTCTTCTATTTTAGGCTTGTCATTAGAGGCAACTTCGGTGTAATAGATTTGTCCCTTCCCTAGACAACGATGGATAGGTTCCCATGGCTCTTGACAATTGAGGCACAATGATTTCCTTCTTAATTCATTTATGGGATCCACATCTTTTTTAGATAGAGGAGGAGTAGATTTCTGCCCCTCTTTTCTAAAATTCCTTTTGTTTTGATTGAAAGGTCATTTGTAAATGAATTTGTTCCTTGGTGTTGAAGATTCCAAATCTAGGGCCCTCTTGATTGCATATTTAAGTGTTGTTGGATCAAACACTTTAACTAAGCCCTTGAGGGGTTTGACCAACCCTTCAATAAAAATAGCTGTGATTCTCCTATCTGAAAGTACAACCAAGGTAATACCAAGTTGTCTCACTCTTTGTGTGCAAGGAATAGTATATGCATCTGCAACAATTACGTTGAAGCCACTAGACTCTTTTGTCACAAAGCCCCTCTTGGACACCAATCCTTCATCAATAAATTCATGAATGGGCCCATTATTTATAAGAATAGTGATGCGTTGTCCCAATAAGACTCCACGAAATTTGAGAGTAGGGGACTTGGGAGCTCTTGAAAGTACAACCAAGGTGTTGTTGTTGGTCCCTCCTCCCACTATTTTAGTTTCATGCTTTTCTTCTATGGTTTTTGGCTCCAACTCTTCTATTTTAGGCACCTCATTAGAGGCAACTTTGGTGTAATAGATTTGTCCCTTCCCTAGACAACGATGGCTAGGTTCCCATGGCTCTTGACAATTGAAGCACAATGATTTCCTTCTCAATTCATTTATGGGATCCACATCTTTTTTAGATAGAGGAGTAGATTTCTGCCTTCCTTATCTAAATTCTTTTTGTTTTGATTGAAAGGTCATTTGTAAATGAATTTGTTCCTTGGCATTGAAGATTCCAAATCTAGGGCCCTCTTGATTGCATATTTAAGTGTTGTTGGATCAAAGGCTTTAACTAAGCCCTTGAGGGGTTTGAACAACCCTTCAATAAAAATAGTTGTGATTCTCCTATCTGAAACATTTGGTACCATTACTACTAACCTTTGAAATTTAGTCACATAGTCTTATACTGATCCATGATGTGTCGATTGAATATTTGGATCCTTCCTTTTGAATCCATCTATTAACTTCTTCCCAAACTCTTCTAGGGTGGTGATAGAGTCATGTCCTTGGGTGATTATCTTGTGATACCACCACTTGTGAGCCATCCCTTATAGATGAGGAGTGGCAAATTTAATAGCCTTGTCTTTGATCATTTGGTTAAGTGAAAATTAGGTGTCAATCTTTTGCAACCTTGCTCGGGCTGGACATTTGTTGGATCCATCAAAGGTAGGAATGGTTAATTTTCCAACTCGACTTTGAAAGTCTTTCAGAGTACGGTATTAAGGGGTCCTTCTTCCTCCCCTTTTTGGAGTGTTCCTCACTTGCAAAACACAATGATCCTTGAGGGACATATCCATCTGGAATCCTGGATTGAAATTGTGATATTCCTCATGATAAACATTCATCATATCCGGGGATGGGCATTGCCATTCTTATCCTACCGACTGTGGTGCTTCCCTTGGTAAGAGTTAAGATTTGAAGGTCTCGAGGCATGGATTAGGTAGAACTGAGCTGTTAGGAACCCAACTAGTTATTGATGGACTACTCTCTCCATTGTTGGCCTTGCTTGTATTGTTGTCATGCAGAGTAAGAATCAAATGGGCTATGGAGTCTATCGCTGAATTTGCTAGTGCTTCTTGGCTTTGTGTGAGTTGAGCTGCAAATTCTCTCAAGACCTCATCGGATGAATTTTTTTCTTTATCACCCATCTTTTCTACTTTTGTATCTGAAGTCTGAGAATTCTTTCTCTTTTCTCTTTTCTCTTCCCAAATAATGGAAATCTTTGGCACTGCATTGCATGAACTCACCCTACAGGCTGGTAGGCTTATTGCTTTGATATCATTGTCACGATCTCATAATGTTCAACAATGGTTCTTTTTTTTTTTTGAATAATTTATTTGCAAATAAATATAACAGCTTAATGAATTATGAAAAGAACACTTTATAATGAAATTTTTACTCCTCTTACAAAATGGAAAGTTTGTTGCATGTCTAAATACAGAGTGAGGCTATTTTAAAATCAATTCTTACAATTAAAATATGATAATCCAACCTCAGATTTTGCTACTTGGTGGTTAGGTGTCAAATGCTGTAATGATATTTCTTTTGTTTCGTTGGATTGATGTTGTTCTTACAAGAGGCTAAACTACTGATATTAAATTGGGACTACAAGTTTATAACTGGCTTGGTGCTGCAGCCTTATGGAGATCTTTGCATGACAAGATTTCTGAAGCCCTAGGTCAGCTATTGTTGAAACCTCCACCTTTCAAGCATTTTGTTCTAGAGACTACCTAAAATTTCTGTTGATCTATGCTGTGATTTGCAATCTCTTCATTCATGCTCAAGAAGTCATTTAGCAATTACGTTGAATTGGAAGGTGTTGAAATTGACTGTAAACTGAATTGCTGTACTGAAGCTAGGAAAGTGTTGAAACTAATTGCTAAACTGGAACTGCTACACTGAAACGAGAAAAGTGCTGAATTCGATTGCTAAATTGGAACTTCTATGCTTAAATCTCTAAGCCCTGTGCAATTCCCAAACTAGAATCATCAACTGGAAGGTTGAAGGTTTTCATCCCTAGTCTCCGTTTGAGATGCCCAAGGGTTTCCGTCCTTGTATCTCAAGCAATCTTTAGGGTCTTTGATTTTTTTGGATTGTATGAACAAGTGTTTAGAATGAGGGTTTAAGAAATATGAACTGAATGAATCTTTCTGCTGGCCTCCACTTGTTTAAATAGATTCATACATCCCTAGGGCGGTGATTGCTGACCCTAGGGCAGTTGCTTCTAGGGCAGCCACCTCCTTTCACCCATTAAAAAAAAAAAACCTTTATTCCTAGAGGTGGCCACCTTTTGGGTTTAAAATAGTATTGTTATTTCAGGCGGCCACCTTTTTGGCTTCAATATTTTAATATTATTTTTGCTCATTGGAAAAAGAACATGACACATTCAGTAGAGAAGAAAGTGTAAACAAACATGAAATGCTATGAAATATATCACTTAAACTGAAAACATAGACAAAGGGATAGAAAAATGAATTGTGATTGAGTGTAGAAACTGCTAGAGAAGCGAAAAACAGAAGAACTTACAAAATCGGGAAGACTGTTAGTTACCCATGATAAATAGGTTAGAGCCACAAACTAATAAAGATTAATCATTCATTACTGAAGAAACTGTAAACAAACAAGAAATGGCATGAAATCTATCACTAAAACTGAAAACATAGCCATTGGTGTGATAACCACCTATTTTAAAGTTTCAAACCACCTTTTTATTGATGAGGTAATATAATTTTAAAATACATTGTTTGTCTTGAGAGTAAGGAAATTCATGCTTATGTACCAACAAGGATAATACAGTTTTTTTAACACTCTTTCAATACTTTTCTGTCCACACAATTAAGTCATAATTTTGGACGAATCAGGTTAAAAATTTAAAACAGCATAGCTCTTCTGTCAGAGTATAAATTGAAGTCTGTATTTGCCAGGCTTGGGTATCTTTTCATGCCATTTAACAACTCTTTGACTCAGATTTGGATTCATGAACATGTTTTTTTCTAGTTTAAGTGTGTGTTTTCTATAGTTGTCCTTTCTCTTATTTGGTTTCTCTTCCCTTCTCTTTCTATTTTAATTTCATTTTTTGTTCTCCCTTTGAGTTTACATGATTCCCATGGGCCTTTGATAAATCATATAATTGATTAAAATGATGCAATTAAATACGATATGGTCTTTGATATCTTGTATCTTGAAATTTGTCTTGTATCATATTTTTTGTTTTTCCTCCTCCTGTTGACACTCAAAATGCTTCATCTTGATGTTAGTGGAGTAGGAATATTTGTAGCCAAAATGCATCTTCACCTAGAGAGTTATAACAAGATTCATTGCCCTGTTAACATCTACCTTTGTATTCTTCAGCCTTATAGTTGAGTAAATTCAATGTGCTCCATCTTGAATTTAGTGGAGTAGGATTGTTTGTAACCAAAATACATCTTCACCCAGAGAGTTATAACAAGAGTCATTTGGTGGTCCTTGACAATCCACATTCTCTAGGATAGCTAATCAACTTACTATTCTTCAGTACTTACTTGTGGGCTGTGCACATCATTTAGAAGATTCAATTGGAAAGCATATGTACTGCCTAGAGTTGTTGAAGATCGATAGCTTCAGTCAGATATAAATGATGATTGCATTTATGCATCATCATTGTTTATATCTAAATCCCCAAACACTAAGTATAAATTTGCGATCTGCTTTGAGTAATATATAAATGATGATATTCAGATCGAACTATATCATAGTGCATATATATATGTTATTATGTTCGATTTTAAGAGACTAATCGTAGTCTATTGAAGGGACTAATCATGAGAGACACATCCCATGAGCAGACGTGTCTCCACTCAGTGAAGACATGTCCGCTCATAGGACATGTCAATCATGAGACGTGTCTCATGAAGACGCGTCTCTCATGAGATACGTCTCTTGAGAGCCGCGTCACTTCAACTTGGTTGTCCCTCTCCTTACCCGTATTTATGGGTGTTCGATTTCTCTTTAGCAGATGATAGAAATAGAAAAAATAATCTGCTCTAGAAAATTGAAAATCAACTACAAGAAATTCAGACTTAGTTGTTGTATGAACATTCAGAGTTAGCTTTAATAAAACACCTTCAATCTTAGTTTATAATCTGACAAGTTTAGTTGAATTTAACATGGTATCAGAGCCACGTTAGGAAGATCCGATTAAACTTCAAACCAGATTATTTAAAATCGTATTTCCTCTTGAAATCGCAATTACATTACATTCTTCATAATGTCAAGTGTGATCAGATTCGAGGATTGCCTTGAATGTGCTAACAACTGTACATCATGGAAATTCAGAATCATGATGATTCTAAAAGAAAATAAGTTAGACTCATTTGTAAAAGAAAACAAGAGAGAACCTGAGGATGATCCAAAGAAAACTCAATGGATTGAGAACAATGAGAAATCTATGAAAATTTTAGTAGATGCAGTTAGGGACCACATAGTACCTATTTTGTCAAAACATGAGACTGCATATCTAATGTTTAAATCCCTTGAGAGAACTGTTGACGTGTTTTTTATGACAACATCAACACAGAATAAAGTTGTCCAACGGTCACTCTATTCTCTCTTGATCAAAGTATTCCGCATGCTAAGATTGCGTGAAAGTTCATGCGTTCAACTCCAAGGTTCCTTTTATTGCGAATAGACTCAGTTGGTTGATGTGTATATGCTGGTTATTTCAAGGGGACTTACGTAGTTGTTCAATCATAGTGAAACAATGAATGATTTTGACGATATTGCTCTGATGTCTAGGTCGATCGGGAAATACTGAATTAAAGGGAAAGGGATAGGAATCCTACAATCTACTTCTAAGGATGGAAGGCAAAACTAGCTTTAACAATCTCCAAACCAAATTTTGTATCGTCTCCCCCTCGGACAACTCTGACAAAGCTGATGCAATCTTCAAAGGATAGGTAGATATTCAGATTGAGATTCAACATGCACACCCCTTCACCACGAAGCAAGTGGACACACAAATCGCAACCGAAATTAAGTGTTGAAATTCCAGTTGACCACGCAGGGCAGACTTACCGTCAGCAAGCCTGCTAGTGGTATGGATATAGGGAGATATGCTCAAACCAATGTTGCATTCCACAATTAACACTACTTGCATGGAAACAAAATCTATTCTACTTTACTCTATTCGAATTGGAAAGACGAACAAGCCTTGCTAGCTACTCACAATAGAAGATAGAACCACCAAACAATGATAAATCTTTATATTATGAGAGTGTTCACAACAACTTCTTACAAAGTCCTCAATGGGAAAACTTCCTTTCCTCCTCAATCTAAGCTAACTTCTAAGCTAAATGCTATATGCCTTCTATTCTCTAGCTCAACTCTATCTCTGATTCAATTCTAGTTCTAATGAATTACAAATGAGGGGGGATACCCCTTTTATAATAAACCCAGTCCAGTGGACGGTTCAGATCTGATTACAATAAAGGGCTCGGATTGAGCCACCCATGCCCTAATTAGGGTTTATGCCCTAAAAACCGCCACTGAGAGGAGTGGGGCAATGAATGTGCAGAATATTCTCCACTCCTCTGCAGGCCCACTACCTGCAATCAATGCACATCGTCCTCCTGCAGCAGATCGTCGTCCAGAAGAGCGTTTCCTTTCTCCTTCTCGCTGGCTGCAAATCTGGTGAACCTGGCTAATACTTCCTCAACTTCCTGATCGGAGATAGGAGGAATGTGATCCAACTGAAACTCTAAAACTGCAACTGTTTGCCCATGCCGGGCACATGATTTCTTCCAGGCAACAAGGGCATCCTGGGTGTTCTGTATGATACTAGAGAACGTGGCAGTGTTCTCGAAATCATCTGAGTGAAGGTTTTCACCTCAGAGAAGAATGGCGTCAATCTGTCCTTTAGTCCATCTGCAGTTATCTCTTCAGAAGTCAACCTCCTGGCAAAGATTGCCTCCAATGTGTTGAGAACTCCATCCAAGATGTTCATCATGGCCTTCCTGACCCTGACCGAATCTGTTTGTGATGCATCATAGAATCCCCGGCCTGTGACTACTGAAGAATACCATCTGGCAAAATCGTATCTATCTCCCTGCTGGATAACACCTCCCTCAACCAAAGTGTGTTGAGGTATGCTCATCAAAGCTCCTAGACGGAGAACAACTCTCGTCTGATAGATGCGAGCCTCACCCCAAGCATGGTTAACTGCCTCCACTCTAGCCATAATATCGGAAGCTTGCCCATAGGCATGTGCAAGATCTTCCATAAACTTTCTTGTCTCTGTACGCACACTGGCAACCCACGTGTCTGCCTGCTGTGCCATTCTCCTTAAATCTTCTAATCCACTGATTGACTCCCTGGAAAACTCAGCTGGGAGCTCGATTGCAGGATTTTCTTGCCCACAAGGACGGGACAAGTGCTGCACGTAGCCAATCAGTGTCCGATGCTCTACCTTCAACCTTTTGTACTTGCCCTCAACATGGGACAATCTGTCCTTGAGTGCCCGATAGGAATTATCGCACTCCTCTACCACCTGTGCCCCAGTAGGGCGGCCTAGTTCCATGGTTGTCACAATATAGTTCTCAGGAACGGCCTTGTCTCTATCACATTCCTCCCGTGGAATTGCCATATGCAAGGTTCGGGATCCATCCTCATCTGTGGATATTCTGGAAAACTTCCTAGCCTTCTTCTTCGTGGGAGGTGCATTGATCCTTTGCAGCAATTCCTCCATCTCGATTGCAGGATCAGTCTCATCCATAGGATCACGCCTCATCCTATCCCTCAGCCAGTCTGGCACCTCTTGTCGTGTGTCTGCTATGATGAAAGGCTGCTCTACCTCGGCCTCTACTTCATGGCCCTTGTTCCGACGAGGCTCATCATCATCTATGGGCTCGGTGTCTCCTGAGCTCTGGGCATCTCGATCGGAAGCAGCATCATCCTCGAGAGCTACCTCAATCTCATGCTGAAACTGAGTATCTGTGGCAGTGCCTTCATCGGTCTCCTGCTGATTCTCCTCTTGATTATCCTCTTGGGGCACGTTGATGCTCTGGCCCACGGACTCCCTACGAAGTGGCTGGCTCTCTATTTGTATTGCCTGTTCTGCCTGCAACCTCTCCCTTTGATCAGCAAATAGGGACACTTCCTGTATGCTCGGAGAATGTGTTCGAACCGGCATGTGCAAGGATTCCTCAACTATCACAGGCTCCGGGCGTGCTGGCTCTTTTCCCCTAGGCTCTGGAGCTGGATTCTTCCGTCTCCTCGGTTCAGCCGATGGTAACCTGCTGTCTCCCATCAAATTGTAGGTAAGGGGAATTGACCTTCCCTTTAGTCGGCTGACATGTCTCTCTATCCAACTCCGTGTAAATGTCAGGACTGGGATACAAAGTGTATCCAAGTCGGTGATCTCTGGCTCTGACCAATCTGGGAGTGGCAAGGGCGTGTTTCTTACTGTGTCGTAATCAACCTGTACAACGTTTATGTCCTCCTCAATCTGATCTGGTACAGGAATAATCTCGCACTCTCTGATCATTGCCAATGGTATCCGGGAAAACATCCTCTTTCTGACTTCGACCTCATCTACTGCACTTGCCCAAAAATCTTCTATTTGTGCCTTGTGCCTAAACTCCTCTGTCAATACCCACCTGATATTTCTATGAGGATCGTAGTAGTGTCTGCTGGAATGGTAAGAAAGCTGAAAGAACTGGAGCTCCGCCTCTGCCTCCCTTGCTGCCTGCAGTGATGGGCATACTTCGTCTGAATTTCCCATAGCAATCGGGAACCCAAGTCCGCCCTTCTTCTTCTTCTTTTGAATCTTATCGTAGGCAATTAGTTGCCTAGAAACTTCCAGCATCACTACCCTGTTCGTGGGATATCGGGGCAACCTGTATGGGTAGGAAGAGAATCCCTGCAGCCTTATGTAAGTGAATTTTGGGAATTGGATAAACCAACATCCAAATTTCTCAATCATTTCTTGTGCCTCCCTCGATATTTTGTGATGGGTCCTTTGCTGCAAGGTCCTCGTGATGTGCATAGTAAAGGCATCGTTGAATCTTTTGTAATTAGTAGTGCTTGTCAAATGCAACTGCGGACAAGCCTCGAATATTTTGAATTGCTGAGAACCGCAACCAATTGGTTCTTTGTAAGAGATCCCCCTATATCTTGTCATGCGAGCCAACATATAGACGAGGTAAGAGCCCATATAAAATGTTTTAGTCTTCCTCACGTTGCGGAGCTGCTCATGTAGACCATCACTGATTAACAGTGCCCAATCCATGAAATCCTTGCCCTCCAGTACCAAGTTGAAAAAGTAAAACATCCAAGGTTCGAAGACGAACGCTTGGGGACACCCTCCAACTCTACTCAACATCATAATCAGGTCGCCAAACTCTTGCTTCAAGTCTTCGGAGATTATTTGTTTGGGCAACTTCGTACGAGTTGGTTTGGGCTTGATCATCCACCTAGTGTTTATCACATCAGCACACCGGTCTGTTGTGGATGAATACATTCTGTCAGCCCTGTCCTTTGTTTTGTAAATCATTTTCTCGTGGGCGGGGATCCTGAATGCCTCTCCGATTGCTTGTGGTGTCAGGTTAGCCAGCACCTTGCCATCTGGCGCAACAATCGTCCTCTTCTCTGAATCGTAGTGGTGAGAGCATTCCATAATGAGCTCCGGGCATCGGATGGCTGGTGGAAAATTTGCAGCTGCATATAACCCACTTCTGACAATGCTATGTGAAGTCACTGATGGGCGATGGCCTCTAGTCCCCATTATCCTTCTTTTGAACGCCTCCAGGTTAAACGAGCCCAGGTTTGTGTCTGCCAGCCTGCCCAACTTTGATGTGAACTTTGATTCTGGCAGGAAAGACTTGCTTAATTTTTTGATTACTGCCTGTCTGGACTCAACGTGGACGTTCTTGCTTGCAGCTCTTCTGCTTGACTCGGTCATTCTGCAAAAAGAGTAAGATAGTTAGCAAACAAGATTTTTAAAATAAAATAATAACCATCATTGAGGGTGTCAGCAAATTTTTCTTTTAAATGACAAAGGCTGCAACACTTCTTGATGTTTTCAACCGCAAACCTCAACTATTGCCTGTTTACTTCAACGTTCTCAGGAATTTCCTTTGGGTTGCAGCAACACAATGCCCAATACTTGGAAATGTTTGCCTGCAACAATTTAACTTTAACAAATTTGAAACCTCCTCTTTGAAGTTCGCACTTTTCCTTCTAACTTAGCAACTTTCAGCAACTTAAAACTTTCTTCTCAAGTCGCACTTAGGCATTCAACAGCTTCACTTTGGTAAATTTGAACCTCCTCACAATTGCAGCAATTTAGAAACTCACTTCTCAGCAACTTGAAATCTTGATAAGGTAGGTCGCACTTCTCCAGCAAGTTTGTGACTTCAGCAATTTGTGCTTCAGCAACTCCAGTCCTTCAGGGATTTGAAATCCTCAACCTCCAGCTCTCTAAAAATTCGAAATCCTCAGCAACTTTCAGCTCTTCTCACAAATTCGAACTTCTCACTTTCAGCTCTTCAGCAACTTGCGAGAGAAAAATGAAGAGAACTTCAAAACTTATAGCTTGGGCGAATTCCTACAGAGACTAAACTTAGCAAATATTTTGAATTCATTTTCCCTCTCTTTTCCAGTCGCAACACTTGTCGTCTGAAGCACCGGAATCTCAAACTTCTAGAATTATGAATTCATCACCTCTGCACAGGCCTGCCTCGTTGTGTTTGATTTCTCAAAACATTACATCGTTTACTTCTTTGAACAATTTCGAAAAGTTTGGCTAAGGCATTTTGGCAAAAATTATCAAGTTCAAACTCTTTAGCGAAATTTCTCATCCATTTTAGTCGTTTGCCTTAGAGAAATTTCACTAAATTTGCCTTAGGAATTTTACTAAAAATAGGTACTGGGCAAAATATCCATCGAAACGACGTGAGTGAGGCGTAGAATAACTCTGAATCACTTCCGAATTGCAAACGTTTAATACCCAGAAGAAAAATCTTCCCGGAATCCATTGTTTTCATGTGTATCCGGACGAAGGGGTACGTTTAATTTTTATTATTTAAAATAATAAAAAAGGCTAATGTTTATTTCTCCCCTTCCGGATGTCGTCCACTCCTGCAATTTCAATCTTCTCGGCCTTGGCAAATTATCTTGATTTTCCCTGAAGAATTTTCCTCTGAAGATTTTTTGTAACTCTGGCAACTGGCATCATCCTCTAGGCGTATTCATTATTTTTCCCTCTAAAAAATACTTTAGGAAATTTTGAAAATTAAAATTTTATCTCTAGAGGGCGCATTTGAACATGTCATGAGTTTCATTTTATTCCTTAGGCAACTTTTTTTTGCTTTAGGAAAAATTCCTAGAAAATTCATTTAAAATCACCCATGAGGGGCGTACCTCATCTTATGCATCAACTTTTGCTTTCACCCCTTAGGCATTTTCACGCCTAGAGGCTAACACCTTATCCCTTGCGAATTTTCATGTGTTAAATTCCACCTTAGGGCGCATTTGCCATGGGTAGGAGGAATTTTCATACTTAGAAATATTTTCCAAAATCACGCCCTCCTTGTCTTTACCTTAGGCGCATGTAGCATGTGGAGGAGGAATTTTCCACGCCAAGTTTTATCTTGCCTTAACAAATTTCCATGGGCACATTTCATGTGGTGACCTTTCACCTTCCCTTGGCGCATTCAGCCTAGAGGACTTCCATGTTATCCTTGAGCGCATTTCCTTCACCACCCCACGCCTAAGACATGACCCTTCACCTCCTTCCAGCGCATTCCTCATGTGCAACCTCCTTCTTTGAGCGCATTCTCCTATGCAAGATGGAAAACCCATGCCTAGAGTGACTGTTCAGCTTCCTTGGGCGCATTTAGGCCATGGAACTTCCATTTTAGGCGCATTTGACCTTGTGAGGAGGAATTCTATGCCTTAGGAATTTTTTTCATGTCTTCTTTGGTGACCTTTCATCTTACCTAGGCGCATTTAGCCTTGTGAGGAGGAATTCCTTCTTTATCTTAGGCACATATTGGCTAGTGAGGAGGAAAATGCTATGCCTTAGTGAATTTTTTACATTTTTGGTGACCTTTCACCTTCCCTAGGCGCATATAGGGGTATGAAGAGGAAAATCTCTTTGCCTTGGAAATTTTATCATGCTTTTGAAGGGCGCGTTTCATTCTTGCTCAGGGAAATTCTCACACTTAGAGAATTTTTGAATCTTTCCTTCCTCCTGGGCGCATATGAGAGTGTTTGCCTGTCAGCTATGTTTGTAAAATTTCCAACACCCTTTATGCCCTAGCCTTCTATTTTTAGTAACTTCGGAGGAGTCAGGGTTTCTTTGCATTTCATCCTATTCCGAGCTGGAAGTGGCGTGGCTATGCCCTCGTTGACCTATATCACCTCGTTTATACCTGATTTGGCACAGTACATGCTATTTTTAGCCATTCGCTATTTTTAGCAAACCCTAGAATTGACCAATTTTGTATCTCTGTTTGCTTTGAAATTTGTTCCACTTGTACTTGATGCTGAAAGAGACTCATTCACACATTTTTCCTGACGAGGACGTGCTATTTTTAGCCATGAGGTGACTTGCTAAAAATAGTAAGTATTTAGATTGTGTTCAAATTTTACCAGCCGGTAGCCTGAAGGATGTTGATTCCGGTGGTGTGCTTCGTTCTGTCATTTCTGCATTTTGCTTCATCTATTTTTAGACGTGGCAGGGGAAACCCTAATCTGATCTGCATGTGCTCTGATTTGTTCCTGGCTGTCCTTGATCGTCCCTGATTGCACCTGATTGCTGGACTGAAGTGGTGGGTAGCTGTTGGGATGATACTGCTATTTATAGTAAGTGCCTGGGAAGTGGTCACCCGGATGTTGGGCGAGTTTGCATGTCACAGTGCCCGTGGGATCTCAAAAAACCCAGAAAACTGGTCAAAGTTTTGGCACTGGCTAAAAATAGTAAGTCCTTGAAAATTGACCCGATCCATCTGCATGTCATATCATTGCGAAGGCCTCGCAAAACCCACATGGAATATCTGGACATGTATTGAAAATTCTTGCATGCAAACCCTAAAAATAGCCTCGGGAGGCTGAACTCTGAAAGTCACCATCTCGCCTTGCATGCTACATCATCGCGAAGGTCTTCGAAAACCCAGATCAATTCCCCCGTCACTCACCGGAGAATTGCTCGTTTAAATCTTGAAAATAGCCTCCGAAGGCTGAACTGCTAAAAATAGCCAATTGTCGGAATCCATTCAAATTTCGCGTGTAGGCATTCTGAAGCTGCCTGATTGTGGTGGAACTGACAGAATTCCAAAATCTCGATAAAATAGTCCCAAATTGAATACTTACTAAAAATAGTAAGTTGTCGGAATACAGTGAAAATTTAGTGGGACCCTGCTGGAAGTCTTCTGACTGCTGTACTAAGCTCGAATTTCAATTTTATAACTTAGTTTGACCTTTAATAAGCCTGACTGATGAAAACCCTAATTTCACAGACTTGAACAATACTTCAACCCAGGTTAAACGACGGGACATCCCCGGAAGGACCAGAGATAGAGAGAGAGACGCACTAACCAAAGCCAAAAGACCAGAATGGAGCAAAAATTAGGGGGTCCCCATCTGAATGGGGTGATGTGTGAAAAAGGTCACAACAAGAACCTTTTGAAATAAACAACACCAGGAGGACTCTTGCATTAAAAAGACAACTTAACAAATAAACAAAGGAGAATCTATTAATGCATACTTCATGAGAATCATTGAACTAAGAGATCAACTATCAACAATTGGATATCAAATTGATAGCAAGGAGTTAACACTGATAGCTCTAGGAGGCCTACCAAACTCATGGGAGTCATTTGTTCAAGGAATAAGTGCGAGATCTAAACTCCCTAAATTTGATAGGCTAAGAACAGACTGCTTACAAGAAGAAACGAGACTCTTAACAAAAGAAAACAAACAAAAACCAGTAGATGAGGATATTCATGTGCTCAACACAACATCTAATAAAAGGGGTAAGAAGAATTCTTATGGGAAAGGATCATTCAAGAGAAAGAGAAATTCCTATGGAAAAGGACCATTCAAGAAGAAGAAAGATATCTCTCAAATACAATGTTTCAGATGTGATCAATATGACACTATGCAATGAAGTGCCCTGATAGAACAAAACAACAAGCATCTTTTGCTAAAGTGGGAAAAACAAATACAAACTATGACTCTAAGAAATTTGTCTTCTATTCAGCCTTATCAAGTCAAGTATCTAACAATATCAACAACTGGGTAATTGATAGTGGTTCATCAAGGCATATCACAGGGTTCAAAGAACACCTAAATACTATGACTGAAGAAACTGATGAAGAAGTAACTATTGGGGATGATTATGCACATCCCGTAAAAGGGGTTGGGACTTTCACCATCAAATTGAAATCTGGTCTCTCCCTACAACTCGCTGGAGTCTTACTTGTACCAGGAATAAAGAGGAATCTAATATCTATCTCTGCTCTTGAAGACAATGGATATAGGGTTACCTTTATAGATGTAAAAGTTCTGGCATGGCCAAAGAACTCCACTATAAAGAAAGCACAAACTATAGGTATAAGACAAGGTTATCTTTACAAATTGTGCACTGGCATCAAATAGGCCCTTACCCTTGAGACTTCAGATTCAAATGAAATTTGGCATTGAAGATTATGACACATTCATTTCCGTACCCTAACCCTCTGTGGAAAAACTAGTAATTGGATTGCCTAAATTAAAACAAATTCATGAAGGAGCTTGTAAAGGGTGTGCCCTAGGAAAGAACAACAAAGGGATCCTTCTAAAATAGTTTGAGTAAAACCAAAAATTTGTTAGAACTGGTCCACTTTGACCTATGTGGACCCATGTCTGTACCCTCCATGGCGGGCTTCCTATATTATGTAATATTTATAGATGACTTCTCTAGGAAGACTTGGATTTATTTTCTTAAGTGTAAAGAGTCAATAGAAATCCTTAAAAGGTTTAAGGAGTTCAAAGCTCTTACTGAAAACTTCTCGGGGAAGAAAATCAAAATTCTAAGGACAGACAATGGGAAAGAATACACCTCTGAAATCTTTACGGAATTTTGCATGAATGCTGGGATTAAGAGGCAGTTTACAGTAGCCTACAACCCTCAACAAAATGGTGTTGCTGAAAAGAAAAATAGAACTATTGTAGAAGCTGCTAAAGCAATGTTGTTTGACTAGAACATAGAAACCTCATTCTGTGCAGAAGCCTCTAGAACTGCTGTATACATCCAAAATAGATGTCCACATTCTCATCTAGATAACAAGACTCCTGAAGAAGCTTTTACTGGCATAAAACCTGACATTAGTCACTTAAGGATCTTTGGTTGCCCAGTCTACATTCATGTACCTAAAGAAAAGAGATTCAAATTAGAACCTTTTGGAAAGAAAGGGGTATTTGTGGGATATATTGAAACCTCTAAAGCCTACAAAATATTCATACCTGGGCACAAAAAAATTGAACTAAGTAGAGATGTCATATTTGAGGAAGACATTGCATTCAAAAGGGCAAGGAGTTCAAATGAGATAGAAATTCAAAATTCCCCTAGAGTCTTAGAAGTGGAACCTACTCTTGAGATTCAGAGGGAGTATCCTAAAGAAATAATAAGTGAATTTCAATCTGCTTCAGAAGAGAATCCAAATGACAACAAGAAGAGACCACTTTGGGCTAGGAAGATGATTAAAGAAGCTAAGAATCATGCAACACCCAAGGAAACCTTTAGGGAAAGTAAGAGACCCAAAAGGTTCTCAAGCTATGTTGCCCTAATGAATGAAATCATCAATTTAGAATCCACCAGTGTCACAAAAGCTTTCAAACATCAAGTATGGAAGGATGCAATGACGGAAGTGTATCAGTCCATTTTGAAAAATGATGTATGGGATATAGTGCCTAGACCAAAAGAGAAATCTGTTGTCTCTTCCAAATGGCTCTTCAAAATCAAACATGTTGCTAATGGCCGTATAGAAAAACACAAGGCACGTTTTGTGGCTAGAGGTTTTTCACAAAAGGAAGGCATTGATTATGAAGAAACATTTGCACTTGTTGCCCAGTACACATCTGTGAGAGCAGTGATAGCTACTGCAACAACTAAAGGCTGGAAGATCCATCAAATGGATGTGAAAACTGCCTTCCTGAATGGGACCATTGAAGAGGAAGTCTATCTAGAGCAGCCTGAAGGTTTTGTGATACATAAACCTGATTCACATGTATGTAGATTAAAAAAAAAGCTCTATATAGACTTAAACAGGCTCCCAAGGCCTAGTATGAAAGAATTGACAACTATCTCTTGGGACTAGGATTTTCCAAAAATGATGCAGACCCAAATCTTTATTTTAAGGTAATTAAAGGTGATATGCTAATAATTTTTTTATATGTTGATGACCTGCTGATAATAGGAGAAGATCACCTCATTGCTCAAGGTAAAAATGATCTAACTTTAGAATTTGACATGAAATACTTGGGCATTTTACATTACTTCTTGGGTTTAGAGTCTGGCAAAAATTAGATGGCATCATACTAAATCAAGGAAAGTATACTATTGATATTTTGAAGAGATTTGGGATGTTGGATTGTAGATCCATGTCTACACCTATGGAAACCAACTTACACAAATTAAAAGAAGCAACAACAAAATCTAAGTTTGCAGATCCCACTCTATATAGACAGATAATTGGATCATTGATGTACTTGGTTAACACCAGACTTGATATTTGCTATGCAGTGAATGCTCTAAGCCAGTTCATGTGTGAGCCAAAGGAAATTCACCTTGTTGCTGTGAAGCACATATTGAGATATCTTCAAGGCACTATTGGATATGGTCTTCATTACAGAAATGACCAACTAGATTTACATGGATACTCTGATTCAGATTGGGCTGGAAGTGTAACCGATCGGAAAAGCACATCAGGATGTTGCTTCAGTTTAGGATTGGCTATGATCTCTTGGATCAACAGAAAACAGTCTTCAGTGGCACAAAGCTCGACAAAAGCTGAATATATTGCAGTCTCTATGGGGGCAAGAGAAGCAGTATGGCTCCGGAAATTGCTTGTGGGACTCTTTGGTGAGCCTTTGAATCCTACTATTATCCATTGTGATAATCAGAGTTGCATTAAAATTTCAATAAATCCAATATTCCATGATAGATCAAAGCATATTGAGATCCCTTACCATTATGTAAGAGACATGGTAGAAAGGAATGTGATCCAGTTGGAGTATATTAGTACAAATGATCAAACAACATACATTCTCACCAAGCCTCTCTCCAGAGTTAAAGTTGAACACTTCAGGAAGAAACTTGGTATGGTTGAAATGTAATTTGATATTATGATTGAAATTCAAATTGTTTAGTTGTACTAATATATTTAAAAGATGTTTAATGTGTAAACTTTTTTGTCATGTGTGTGACTCCATGACTTTATGGGCCCTCTCTCCCCCTGTGTACATTATTGAAAGGTGACGATCATTCTAATAATGAACACTTGTATTTGACATTGTAAAGTGACGACTCTACAATGGTTAATTGTACTATCATGATAGATATCATGTGACTTGATATCTGTGGATATGTCATGATAGTATCTTGTGGACATTTTGATGGATATCATGGGACGTGATATAAATTGAAGATCATTATGATCCTTACAAGATATTCATGGTGGATATGTAAATATCCGTGGACATGCCATGATTTACTATGGCAGACATTATGTGACTTGATGTCAGTGCACATACCATATTGAAGATGTGTTATGAAGAATGTCATGTGACTTGACAATGTTAGTATACCATATCTTTTGATATCATGTGTAAGGTGATATCACTTTATACTTGTTTGGAGTTTATCTTCCCTAGCTAAGAGGGAGTGTTGAAGATCGATAGCTTCGGTCAGATATAAATGATGATTGCATTTATGCATCATCATCATTTATATCTAAATCCCCAAACACTAAGTATAAATTTGCGATCTGCTTTGAGTAATATATAAATGATGCTATTCAGATCGAACCATATCATAGTGCATATATATATATGTTATTATGTTCGATTTTAAGAGACTAATCATAGTCTATTGAAGGGACTAATCATGAGAGACACGTCCCATGAGCAGACGTGTCTCCACTCTGTGAAGACACACCCGCTCATAGGACATGTCAATCATGAGACGTGTCTCATGAAGACGCGTCTCTTGAGAGCCGCGTCACTTCAACTTGGTTGTGCCTCTCCTTACCCGTATTTATGGGTGTTCGATTTCTCTTTAGCAGATGATAGAAATAGAAAAATTAATCTGCTCTGGAAAATTGAAAATCAACTACAAGAAATTCAGACTTAGTTGTTGTATGAACATTCAGACTTAGCTTTAATAAAAAACTTTCAATCTTAGTTTATAATCTGACAAGTTTAGTTGAATTTAACAAGAGTAATACACGAATTAAGAAGTATTGTCCTTTTGCCAATTGCTTTTACCTCCATCTTCTATGGCAGCCAATTTACCAATCCAATAGGAAATTAAATATCCAAGGCAAGAGGAAGAAGCCTTTTTATACACCTTCAAATGTTTTCTGTTTTACTTTAAGTGAATGTAGCATCATTCAAAAGACAACTCAATTGTCACGTTTGGTTCTTTCTATTATTGACATTAATAGAGTTTGAAATTTCTTCATTAATAATATCAAGGCTTTGATTTAAATTTTGACGCAATACCTTTGAGCTTGGAAATTTAATGATTTACTTGAAGTCTATACTTCTATTGTAGATTTTGAATAATATTATTGATGTTATGTGTCTTATACTTCACTGCTGGGATGGAATTGTGAGTTTTGTGTACAATCAACTTGGAGTTGGTTGCCTTTCATGTATCTGTTTTTGGGAGAGAAGGATAAGGAGTTGGGAGTATGCTATAATAGTTAGAAAACCGATGAATAAGAGAAGGCATATGTACCTCTGGCTTTATATTTTTTAGGGTTTAGGCAAACATTGGCATTGTACTATGTGTTTAAATATCTCGCATTTACACAAAATGGCATAACTTCAGGTATTCAAACTCTGGTCATTCTATGCTGGCACATTGATTTTGTGTTAACTTTTGTTGCTCAATTTGCAAGTGATGGAGAAAGGACTGGAGGAAATAGAGTGGATGTATAGCAAGTGGTTTGACTTGTAAACTTTTATGGTTAACTTGAAGTTAAAAATCATATTTGCTGTCAAATGGTAAATTTTTTAATACCCATGGAGTTACACCTATAATTTACAATGGTGGATCAGTCCAATAAGTGGGTGGATTTACTGAGGAGTCAGGTTACAAGTAAACTTTGGGTATACGTTGTATGATTCTGTTTAGTGAGCTCAATAAATCAATTAAATTGTACAATATGGCAGGTGCTTCTTGGTGATATGGGAACTGGAAAGTCTAGCCTTGTTTTGCGGTTTGTCAAAGGCCAATTTTTTGACTATCAGGTGTTGTACAGATGCTTTACATTCATTAGAATCATATTATCAAAGGTATAATTTATTTTCCTTGAATAGAATATCATAGTTCACACATTTTCATTGTTTCAGGAATCAACCATAGGAGCAGCATTCTTCTCTCAGACTTTAGCTTTAAATGAGACCACGATAAAATTTGAGATATGGGACACTGCAGGGCAGGAGAGATATCATAGCTTGGCTCCCATGTATTATCGTGGTGCTGCTGCTGCTATAATTGTCTATGATATTACAAGTTTGGTAAGGAATATATAGCACATCTAGTTGGTAGTGAATTTTATCTTTCTTAGGATTCTGATATATGTTTCTGTCTCTAATATCTACTATGAACCAGAGATACCCTTCTAATTACAATTGGATGCAAGCTTGTGCTCAATTCCTCAAATGCTTTAAGTTCTTTCAATTCAGTCATTCCCTTTCAAACTTTTTCATTCTTATTCTTATACTGGCAAGATGCATTTCATTGGAAGTCCTTTACTTTGGATAATGTGTATATAGTTAGATCTATGAACCCTCTGATATACATCTGACTATTTCATTACAATAGAAAACAAATATTAATGAACAATCATTAGCAACCATGTTCCTCCTTGGTTATAGTTTCATAAAGAAGTTGCCCTTGCACTACTTGAGAACTTGCTTAAAAAAGATAGATAGAGCCTAGCCCTGATGTGTCAATCTCCACTTAGATGATTGGATAGACTAGGATTTGGGAAGACTGCTTGAATAGATATGTAGAGATAGAGTGAGGGTGTAAGAGTGGCAACTTCCTCAGGCATACAAAAATTTCTTAGCAAGTAGGGATGTGGACCTTGCGAGCATTGATAGAAAGACTTGTCCTTTGGAAGCTGGGACTGTAGAGAGACAGATATTGAAGAGTGGAGCAGAGTAGAGTGATTTATATGAGACCATTGTGTGTAATTGCTTGGTTTGAAATGGCTAATTATTTTCCCATTTATTCTGTTCCCCAGCTTAATGTAGACAAGGTCAGTCGTTGTTGAACTTTTCAGCCATAGCTAGGAGATAGGTGGAAGAGTAAGTGCCTGATAAGTGAAGTGTACTAGGAGATGATAAGTGGTATGTGCAAAGAGGAAAGGCTCATGGAGGTGATCTAATGAGTTTTAGAGTTGGATCAACATAACTCCTTTCCCACCTTGTCATGCTAAGTGACGCAACACAGGAGATGACACATTGAGGTTACACATATATATGTTCCTCTCAAGGTGCTTGTTTTGCCACTTGTGAAGCAAGATGCCTTGAAGAAGAAATGTAATACAAAAGTAAATGCTAAATGGAAATGAATGAAAGCAAAGAAAAGGAATTGTGGAAAAAGTGAAATACCAAGATCTCCCTAGTGTGCACGTGAGAGGTAATGATGCACAGAATGAGGAATGCTAAAGTCTTTAGGAATGATGTTAGACAATGAGACAAGATAATGGAGTGTGTGAAAGACTCAATGTGTATGCATTTTCAAGAGTAGGATGCCCCAAATGTGTAGTGCTTCTAAATGAGTGTGTGTGAAGTGAATGAGATGCAAAGAAGATAATGCCATTCTCCCTTATGAGATGCAGATGCGATGATGGAGGGAGGCTATGGGAGAAAGCCTCTTAACTACATGTGTGTAAGCTGGAGGATTATGCAGAGTATGTGTTGATATGCCCCCTAGTCAAGATGGATATGCAAGGTGTGAAGTGGGAGTGTGACACAATGCCCTGGAGATAAAGAATGTCATGATGTAAGTATGAGAATGAAAGCCATAAATGCTTCCATATATGTGAGATGCAAGTGTGTATTGCTGTGTCCTCGAGGCAGAGATGGATATAGGAGAAATGAAGGCTAAGTGCTAGGCAATGTCCCATAAACTGTGCATGTTGTCGTTTAAACGAAGGAAAAGAATATACTTGTGAAGGTGATAGATTTGAGTGCCTAAAAGATTGCATGCATTAAGAAAAATAAGTGTGTGATGGCCCCCCTAGGCTAAGTGCAGGATGGTAAAATGAGATGCTAAATCTGCAGAGGACAGGTTTGTCCATGGTCAAACCTATCAAGTGTGATAAGAAATGGTGCATAAAGTGCCCCCCCAGGCTGTACTGCGAGAGACTCAAAAAATGCACAAAAGGAATGACTGTGACTGTGTTGTAAAGGTGCCAGGTGGTGTTGTTGTGATTACTGATGTAAGTATAGTCATGAACCTGTATCTGCAAAACTTATGATAGAATAAAGTGTAAAAACTACAGGTAAGGGGATGCAAAGAAGACAGTTTTGGCTGCAGATGGATTTGTTGTATGGAGTCAAGGATGGGTAACAGATCGATAGATGGACTGTCAAACTGTGTATGATGTCTGAGAGTGGCAGGGAAGGAGCTAGAGATGGTTTGCAAATTTGAGGTATGTCAAATGAGGGTAAGGCATGCATAATGTGTAGGCTGCTGCAGAATTTGCATAGGAGAATTTAAAGAGCAGGGGTTTGTGAAGGAGCATGGGCAAGTCGTGGGTTGACTATGTGGATTGATGCTATGTGACTGTTGCAAGGCAATCATAGACCGAGAGCCTGGTAAGGAATAATGTCAAGACTAGATGTCCCAGGCGGTAGACAACGAGAGTTAATTAGGAATGCAGGAAATGGAAGCAAAGAACTGTAACAATATGCTAACAATTTGGATATGTGAAACTATAGGCATGATGCAAAATCATACTCATGAAAGTAAGACACATGGTAGATAAGGAAAGATAAAGAGAGCTATTGGAGTGAACATATGGTGTTTTTGGCATGATGTGGGAGGTAGAGAACAAGCAATTGGGTGTTTAGGCTAGGTGAGTCTTAGGGAGATCAAGAAAGCAGGGAATTAGGTAGGCAGAATCACAATGGGGATAAGGGGTACCATCTGGGGTTTAAAGTGTTAACACTATAATGTCTTCTGTGTTGGAAGTAATGTATGGCCCTTGCCATGAAGTTTTCCTTGTTCGTGCATCATAGGTGCTTGGTACCATATATCGAGCTACTGCCCCCTTTGCACAACTGTGTCATATGAATCCATCTTCTTGTGTGATTGAGTTCTTTGCATTTGTTTCTGAATGTGGCAGTGACAGAGAATTCCTGATAACTGTGATTTTGAATATTTACCAAGTAATAAGAAGAAAAGAGATGAAATCCATGTACACCAGGAGGCCTGGTGAAAGCTGTTTGTTGAAATATCTGGAGCTGTATTTGAAGGTATAAGGTGTTGGGAGTGACTAGATTTAAAAACCAATATGCCATGTCATTATTACCACATGCTCCAAACCAACTTGAATCCTGCATGCACAAAAATAATTAAAATGACACCTAGGAATGCACTACCTCCAAAGTGCCACTAGCTGGAATGAAATTTGGGCAAAGTCCAGATCCTTCCAACATGATTGAACCATACACAATGCTAAAACTAAAGGGGCCGGTCATTTTTTAACAATGTAGCAATGTTTGGCCACTCTTTATTATCCTTACTATCTTAGAGAACAAACACTGTTTTGTTCTCTAAGATAGTGTCCGATCATGATTGAGGAAAACTTTGCTTTCCATGTCAACACTTCCTTCAAGAATGCCCTTAGTTTCCAATCAGGACAAAATTGCTTGTTTACAACTTAAACAATAATTTGCAAAACACCCTTTGCCTGAATATTAATAGAACCTTCTTTATAAGCTGCCTGGAGGCCAAGCAAAAGGGATTCCTTTTCTGCTTTATTATTTGTTTTATTACCTAAGAATTTAACATCTACTATCGCAAAGGCTTTTAGGGAATCTCTGAACACAAAACCGACCCCAGCCACACCTAGGTTTTCTTTAGAGGCCCCATCAAAATTTAACTTCACCCCTACCTTTAGAGCTAACTATTTATCATTTCGATCACTTCCCTTACTCGCAATTGACTCATAAATGGGAGAGATTTCATTCTCTAATGAATAGGCATGTAGAAGATCTTATTGTTCCTCACACAACCATGCTACTTCAATCTCAATGGCTTCTTAAAATGAAGATGCACCAAAATGGTGGGCTCTAGTTGCTTTAAAATCCTCTAGATTCACATTACCATTTAAATGCTCCTCCTTTCTCACTTTGTTATGCAAATAGCAATAACAACAAAGTAGAAGTGTCAGCATTTTTTACAGTATCTTGATCTTTTAAAAAAAATACTAATTCAAGTAATTAACAGCAGTGAGGCCAAATAAGGCATAACTACTCCAGTGATAGAGCAGCATGGCAGTCTTATGTGGAGCTTTAGAGGGACAAATTAAAAAAGCAACACCCTTAATACCATAGAGCCATGGAGTTTTGGAATGAGCAGAAGGAGGTTGGGGATGGGGGCACTGAGTATAGCTAAATTTGGGGATGGCAAGGGGATTGTTAGAAATTAGGATCTTAGGATACTAATTATTATGAACAAGATATAAAATAAATAAAATGAGAATCATACAAGCATAGATTTTACACAATAGACAAGATATACACGGGGAAAACCCTTTCCGGTGAAAAACCCCATAAAGCATCATTTTATTAAAACACTTACAATAATGGTCTATTATGACATAGATCGAACTTGGGGAACACTTCTCCATACTTACATGGCCAATAATATCTCATGTGCATAGTGATATAGTTCATAATATAATCTCCAAATTCCACATCTCTAAAATGAGAGAGAACCTCCTTAAATCTAGGATGAAGGGTGAAATAATACTTGAAAGGGTATTAGTCACTCCTATTCAACAACCCCCATTCATAAATAATCAATAATCTAATTATTAGACTTTAATTATTTCAGCATATAATGTATAAGGTTTTATAACCTTATATTAGAACAATATATAAATGTTATAAGGGTATGACCCCTAATAACATTATGTTCTAATAGGGATGGTGGTGCAAATATAATATGTACTTAAAAAATAGTTATAAAAAATATATAAGTAGTAATTGAAACTTTAAACTACCTAATATTAAACACAATGCATCAAACAATGAAAATGCCAAATATTAATATATTATTATATACAAGATGTCAACATGATGATTACGTTCAAAATTGAAATCAGATTGGCTAATGCCCTCTAATCATTATCCCCATAGGTCATGCCAAACTCCTCATCACTAGAACTACTAGTCTCTAGCTTAAGTTCCTCCAACTGGACACCAACCAACCCTGTTTGTGTTGCATCATTATGGATTTGTGCTAGCTCCTCTTGCTCTGTGTCCCTTTATGCTATTGGATCCTCCTTGTGTGTAAGCATGTTGTGGTTTGTAATGTCCTAACTTTTACATCATGACATTGATGAACAAAACATTGATGGACAATTTTTTTGCATTCCAATTTGTGACACACGTCACAATCTCACGTTCGCACACAAAATGTTGTTGAAATTGAACAACATCATGACCAAAGAAAATGATGACATAATGGATTGCATGACAACACAAGGTCAATACACACCAACACAAAATAACACTAGCAATAGACCTACACGAACATTGTGGAACACCATCGACATGACAAGGAACAAAGGAAATAGAACCTTTTCATGACCAATGATGGAGTACATGAATCATTATAACACAATGTTGGAGGATAATGGAAGGGATTATCAAGCTTACAACCAAACACCCAAAGGGTGGATTCACAACAACCTAAAAATTCTCACAAACAAGCCATGAATAGTTGGTCGAACGGGAGATGCAACATCTCACCTATGTCTCACTAAAGATTGACTAAGCACACCCAAGGACACAATTTAAACTAAAAAGGGGTCACAACTATCAAAGGACATAAGATAACCCCAACCTAAGAATATAGGCATGTCGGGTAGACCCTAGGAGCAATTTTTCCGTAGAAAATAATTCAAAAAAGGTTTGGAAGTGTTCATTGTCTCGAAATTGTCCTTTTTACTAGTTAGGAATCTCTTGGGCAATTTGCAAATTGTGCATGTTGCAATTTAATTCACCCCTATTGCTAGATAGGTGATTTGAGATAGGGAACAAGGCCTAGGGAGGTAGTGGGCTTTTGGAGGGACTAAAATTGGTTCCAAGGCAACATAAAGGATCCACAAAAAGCCTAAAACATAACTAACCCTCAACACAAGGTTACAACATGACAAGGCAAGAAAGAAGATCACATAACCCACTCTGTGCATGATCAAGCCAATACGACATTAAGAAGACTAACACAAAACTTTCCTTAACTTTCTTGATCAACAAGCTATTTGCAATTGGTTTGAAACAACCATTTCTAATGAGTTTTAG
This sequence comes from Sequoiadendron giganteum, assembly GCA_007115665.2. Taxonomy (NCBI): domain Eukaryota; kingdom Viridiplantae; phylum Streptophyta; class Pinopsida; order Cupressales; family Cupressaceae; genus Sequoiadendron; species Sequoiadendron giganteum. Next base: position 464,809,367 of record CM021104.1, on the reverse strand, counting down.
CTACATCCTTCCATTCTAAAAGATCACAAAATATCAATATTCGTTTTCACTAAAATGCCACTTTTCCCATGCAAGCATTCATTTTCTCAAGATGTTGTTGGTGCCCAACTTTGTAGTTGCCAAAATTCTCTTGGTCCAAGCCCCTTTGCGCATTTGGCCTCATTTTCCAATCATTTATAACTGATTTGAGAAAACTTTGAATGGGTCTCGTTCCCGATCAATTGTTGGAAGTTGCCAAAAACCTCAAAAGGTTCTAAGTCCAAAAGTGTTCTAGTCATTTTTTGGTGTTTTGTTGAGTTGTGGACTTTCTATGGATTATCAGACCTCTTTCGGTTGTCTAGTATCTTGTCTTGATCTCCTTTCCCACATAAAAGTCTCACAAACTTTATTAGGTCCTTTGTGCCTTCCTTCTTCCTTCACTTCATCCATTTGTGGGATTTTGATATGGATCTAGATATTTGTCTCCCTTTGGTCCTCATATCCACTTCCACTTCCATTCCTTGCATTCTCCCACTCCTCTATTGCGTTCCCTATTTCCTCCTTTTGCAGGGTTCCATCGAGCATTCGAACCTCCCTTTTTTTTGTACAAATTTGCAATCTTGCATCTTTTCCCTTGTGCGGGGCTCCATCGGGTATCCAAACCTCCCTTTTTTTCCTACGAACCTGCAATCTTCCATCTTTTCCCTTTTGCGGACTTTCAAAGTGGATCTGGACCTTCTTCCTCCTCATGTCCACTTCCTTGCTTCAGTCTCTCTCCCATTTACAACATTCTATTCCACTTCCCTTTTGTAGAATTCCTTTGCACCTTCATATCCTTGCAAAATTCCTTTGCACCTTTGGACCTTCCTTAGATCCTACCTACCCTTCATCTGATCCCGCATGATTTTCCTACTTTCCCTCATCTCTTTTCATGCAGACTTTAAATGGACTTTCAGATTTCATTCTAGAATTCTAGTTCCGAATTGAAATCTTGCAAGGTTCCCAAAATTGTTTTTCTATTCATTTCCTCTTGTGCAAATTTCTAGCAGACTTTTAGACATCCTATTTTCCTACTTGGACATCTTGTCCTAGTATGTAGTTCCACAAATTTTTCTCACATTTCTCCATGGTGCTTTCTTCATTCGTTTCACCCCTTTGGCAAAGTTTCATTGGATTTCAAGAATTCCATTCCCCATCCAATTTTGATCTTCGGTCGTAACCCAAAACCCGCATGTCTTGTTTTGAATTAAACTTACGTATTCTTCTAGATTGTCTCACGCACTTGTTGGATCCTTCCAGGACACCATTAATGGCTCAATTTGACCTTGCAACTACATCGGTCACTATTTTCTCGACCGGAAACTATTATTCATCTAAGCAGTGTAGATTCACGTACACTTTCAATTGTGGAGGATGAGGGTGACCATACTATCATTAATGCAATTGTTGAGCTCCAAATGTCAATGGTACTCACATTTGACCTAAACTATCCATCTTGTGGATTTTGTGGATCTTGCCTTGCATTGCACTCCAAAGCTACGATGCCCACCTCTTCATCAAGTTTTTTGCAAGTGACTGGGCAGCCAAACTAAATGCTATATATATCAGTTCGCTTGTCATTCAAATGGTCAATCATTTTTACTTCTCCAGGTGACTGCAAGTGTTGAGGAGCTTCTAAGGTTTCAACCCTTGCAAATCTAATTGCCTTTAGAGAAACATCTTTGTATATCACGAGGAGGTTGTTGTATTGTGAATGGTTTCTATAACTAAATGTCTCCATGACTTCATTTGTGGATTTTCAAGGGAATTCTATGCTTAGTTTACCTATTGCCACATTTACTGGTATGATTGTAATAGGTATTTGATGAATGTCACAACATTCTAATTCATTACAAGCTTCATAATGGTCATTTCTCTATTACATGTGGATTTTTGTAGTTTGGGGATGGATAACTACCTATGCTTAGTTGCTTGATATCATATTCATGTTGTATGGTTATGCACAACTCATTTCTTTGTGATCTCAATATGTCATTTTTATTGATATGTTGTGACTTGGTAACCCAATAGTATTAGGAATCGGTCTTGGAAGCAAATGACCCACCATGCACTCTAAATGATTTTTTTTTTAACTAATAGATTAGGAGTAGGTCATTAGTTTGTTTGTATTTCATGATTCAACAATTAACCAAGGAAATATCTATAGGGAGCCTTAAGAGTTCTTATCTTGGAGAGTTATGTTTTGCATACCCACATCTTGTAGTTGTGCAACACTGTTCTTATCTACTTACTATGAGGTCTTATGTGTAGTATGTTAGTCTTTAGTCTAGTGACATCCTTTGAACTAAGTCTACACTAGGTACTACTGCAGCAATGCCAACTTGTTCATCTTGAGTTGTGATTAATCTTGTTAAGGATACACCTCTAGGGAAGCTCCCTTGGGTCTAGTTGAGCCCAAAGTGAAGGAGGGATTACCCACTCTCAACAACTGGCCATAAATCACTCACGCTTTGTTGATGAGTTGATCTATGTGCTTTCAGGAAGGATATATCCTTGGCCTTGAAGCAAATTGATCCCTTTAGGAGTGTGGACAACAATTTCAGGAACCAATAGATGCAACAATGGAAACAAGCAATTAAGTACAACTCCCAATTTCAAGAGATGAGAACCAAAGCGTACTAGTATAATATTGCACATTAACATACCTTTTGAAGAGAAACATAACATGCTCAATCCATCATTTTCCATCAAAAGATCAAATTATAACAAAGTATCACAATTAGGACTATTTGCAAATAATGATAATTTCATTTCAAAGCACAATTCAGTTTCAACTTGATTCAATAATATTACAAGATTACAAAGTAGATATCCCATGCCAACGTGGATGGATCACACAACAATACTAAGATGAAATGAATACAATTATAATCTTACCATGTCCTTACAAACATCCTCCAAATTTACAAGTTACAAGTTACAAAAAAACTACAACATTCACAAATATGACAAGATATAATAGTATGAGGCCACCAAAAGCTACCATATCCTTGGTGAACTCCTTGATACTTCGCTATGGTTCCATCAAGAAATTCCAATGCCGATCAATGAAACCCCACAATGTGGGACCTGAAGGCCCATTCCTCCATACTAAAAGATGAACTCCATGGTTGCAAGCATAAACATGACACATAAAGTTTACCTCAAAAATATTAGTATAATATCTTTCTATTTGTTTAGTTAATGGTCATCTAGTCGTTCTTAGTTAGTTTCTATTTTTGTCTTATGTTAACGTTTGTTTCTTTTAGAAACGACGTCTTTGTAATCTATTTATTGAAGCTTTCGTTTCTTGTGTAAATATAACATCGATTATTTGAACATGGTATCAGAACCACTCTCGATTGAGCGAGAAAATCTGTTTTTCTGTGAGAAATCAATCTCTTATTTTTCGTGATTTTTGTGAAGGCTCAGTCTTCATTTCTAGTCAGAATCACGTTTTGTTTCAAAAGAAGATCGATTCGCGTCTGGGAAAATCGCGAAGTTTTTTTCCTCCTGTTTTCAGTGCGCGATTTCTTGAAGTTTTAGTTTGTGTTTTTTTTTTTCTGGGCGTCTTTCTACCGTGCGATCTGCTAGAAGGGTTTTTTGGGCACGACTTGAAGTTCTTTTCTTCGCGCGACCTTTCTGTTCTTGATTAGCGTTTTTCTAAGTCGCGATTCTTCTATTCTGTGCAAATCGAGGGCTTCTATGGGTTTCTGAAAATGCGTTTTTTTGTTTGGAGTTTTCTGAACACATTTTCCTGGCTCTGGTGGCGTGGGCGACCTCTGATTTATGGTGTCACCTGAGACGTACTGTGTGTGTTGTCTTCTCTTCTGGCCGTGTTTCTTTCTTCATGTTGTGGGTAGTTTGTTCCTGTTGAAGAAACGCAAGTCTATGTTGACAAAGAGATAGCATCGATGTTTTGTGGGTTTTTAATCATTTTTTTGTCCCTTATAAAAAACATTTTGATGGGTTTTAATAATTTTTCTCAAAAAATTCTAATTGGTGTTACAATTTTTGTCCCTATAAAAAAATTATACTCGGGTTTTGGTTTTCTGTTTTTTTGCTTGAAAAAATCATGGGAGGGTTTATAATTTTTTAGGAAGGGTTTGCTCCTGTATGCCCTAGTCAGGGTTTCCGTAGTTCGGGAGGGCTCTCTAGTGTTTTGAAAGGTTTTACCATTTTTCCTTAAAAACGACGTTTTGTATGTTGTTCTGTGTTTCGGATTTTGTGCCAGCTACTTGTTTGGTTTTTTCAATTTTATCCTCAACAAATTGTTTCTAGGCTGCTGTAATTCCAGAGTTGCGTGGGATTCCTTTGTGGGTTTTTTACCCTTTTTTTCCGAAAAAACGATGCTTTGTAAACTTCAGTTTCGGGGTTTTGCGATTTTTTCCTCAAAAATCGTGGTTTCTTATAGTCTGCTTCGGGGGCGTCGTGCTCATTTGCAAAAGTTTGGAGGGTTTGCTGATTTTTCCTCAAAATCGTGGTAGCTGTTCTCAGTGTGTCTCTGGTTACAGGGAGGGACAGTTTTGTTTCCCAACATCAGGTTGGATGTTTTGTGATCAGTTTTGGTCTTTTCCAAAAGTTCTGCAGTTTCTGGGAGGGTTGGTAGTAGACTCATCTCAAGTGGTAGAGTCAGTGGCAGGCTCTTGTCTTTTGTTGCAGAAGCATTCTGAGAAGTGGGCAACCTTCTCTGTTATTTCTGTGGATAGTTAGAATGATGACCATTAAGGGAGGGTATTAGTATAATATCTTTTTATTTGTTTAATTAATGGTCATCTAGTCGTTCTTAGTTTCTATTTTGTCTTCTATTAACGTTTGTTTCTTTTAGAAACAATGTCTTTGTAATCTATTTATTGAAGCTTTCACTTCTCGTGTGAATATAACATCGATTATTTGAACAAAACATACCACAACAAACAAGAAGGTTCTCAACACATAGTTGGAAACATCAATTCAGTTGACCAAGAAAAGAGGAGGTTTGCAAGATACATAGTGGTTATCCCCTTGGTTCTCCAAAAGCAAGCTAGGACTTGAGTAGACTAAGTAGGTCTCGGTAGTAAGTCCCCTTTCATGTACACTTGATTGATGCAACATGTCTTTTCAAACATCCATATGGTCACTACATAAGAAAGTCAATTCTTTAATTTAAGATATGACACATCTTCTTAAATGTAGCACTTATTTAATCTTATGTTTATTATTTTCATACAACACTTGTTTTAGGCATTATGTATTGTATAATTAACTCTTGTGTTTATTATTGTAATGCCAATAACTTTTCAAACATTGCATTCCCTAATTACAATCCATCCACTACTAGTCTCCTATAAGCATCCTCATTTTCTACTGTTACCATGGTTTTTGTCACCCTTCTTGTAAATCTTTTCGTTCTTGAAAATTTATAATTTTGGTTGTCGGCCTTTAAAGTGGTTTCCGAAACCCTTTCGGATTTTGACGTAGTTGTCACAACCTTGCGTTTCCCCTTTCCTTTCAAGTCAAAGTTCATTGTAAACTAAGTATTATCATGTTTATTGACTCTTCCGAAGGTACTCAAAACCTTGTTCTGGCTCGATTGAGTTCTCACAACCCAGTCAAAAGCCGACAATGAGTGAGAGAAGTTATGTGCTTAATTAGAAGTTGAGAAAAGTAAGAGTTTTGGAACTTACCAAAGGTTTCAAAACCGTTGTCAGAACCCGACGAAGTTTCAATCACCTCTTTGGTCTCTGATTAGGTACTCCTATCCAAGCCCCAAGCTCACATGGTTGGTGAATTTTGTTTTCAGCAAGATTTTAAATGCTTTGTGGAACTTGAAGACACGAGCAACTTATTTCGGGTTTCACTCAAGGTTTCAAAATTGCCATCGGAACTCGACGAGGTTTCGACAACCTCAATTGAAACTGATGGAGTCACTCTTACAAAGCTACATTCTTCAAGAAGTGGTCTTAATGAAGTTTTTAGAAAATTGGAAAGGTTTCAAAACCTATATCAGAACCCAACAAGGTTCTCGAAACCCATCACCCCTCTGACATGCCCTTGTAACTGTTCTCCATCAAAATTTTAAAAAGTATTTGAAGTTGACATCAAATAGGCAATCTCACACACAAAATTCAAGGCATGACAATAATGCTCTGTCAACAAATTTAATGCTATTGATTATAAATATATTCCAAGGCATTATTAAAAATCATTCTTACGAGTAGTTGGCGAAGAAGTGGCAACAAACTAGGAAAAGAAGGTGAGCCTCATAGCACAAGCTTCCATTGCTGCAAGTGAAGGTATTTATCAAAGCTTCTCTTTGAATTGCATGGTATATTGGGATTGAATTGGGACTATCTGCAAAGTGGAGGTAAGGTGTTGAATTTTACAAGCAATTCAAAATTCCAGTAAAGCCCTAATTGCTTTCAAAATTTTGTACATTCCCTAAACAAGATGAAATTCAAGTACCTAGGCTATATTGGGTTTGACCAGATCTGTATGAAAAATTTGGGATACAAAGTTAGGCCATGCAAATTTACAAGAATTTTGGGAAAGAATTAGTAAGAGAGATTGGCCTCCTATCATGCAGAGGCTTATAGAAAGTGGGTTATTACAAGCAGTTGTGATTCCTGTAGCAATGCAGTGCACAGATTTGGTTCTTGAGTGCATAATTCACTATAACCCACAAACTTGAGAAGTGAGAACCAGTGATAACAAGTTGGTGGTTAGACTAAATGAGGAAACTTTCAACAATTGCCTGTGATTACCCCAAAGAAATGCCTTTGCTGCAATTGATTTCATGGTGGCCTATCAACATTACACTGAGAAAAAGGGGCAATGTAGAAACACAATTACTTGTCAGTGGTTCAAGGTTCCTAAGAAAGGTAAACCCCAACTACCTAAGAAGATGCATCAGTCTCATTTCGTAGAGGAGATTTCAGATATTATAGTCCTTCTCCATAGGCTTAAAGGAAATGAAAATGCGCATGATTTTGAGGAATGGATGTATTTGTTCATTGTAGTAATGATTCACGGACAATAGTTTATTGACCGGGGTACCCTAATTAGTAACCAAATTCATGTGGAGATTACTCACTTTCCATTACATAGGGCTTTTTATATGTCATCATACCTTTTCTACGCCATTGCTTGCACAAGGCCCTCGCCAGGACTTCGCCCAAAAGGTGTGCTTGAGAATGCTATTCAAATTTATGATTACTACACTCAACTACAGTTGCATAAAAGTTACAAGAGTATTAGAAGGGTAATTGATGCCTTTACCATGAGAATAGTAAGGGAAATTCAAGGAGATATGGGCCAAAGAATTCCCTTGAAGTTGCTATGTTGGTTAAGAACTATGGTAGTTACTTCATTTAGTTTCAGAGATTCACCTACATAAGGGTAGGGGGATTTGATGGAGTCCCCTATAAATTGCCAAAATACGTGGGTGATAAATTTGTACTTATTGAAGTTTGCAGACAAGTAGCCAAGGTGAATAAATGATGCTAGGAAAGGAAGAAGGTAGGAATTCCTTTTCCTATTGGTTTGTCTCACTATCAATGTAATTCAATGTCTGATGCCTTGAACATTGAAAAAGACTTGGTCAAATTCAACATGCAATTCTATGAAAGAAGATTTCCCTTTGATAGCCAGAACTTCGTGAAAGATAATTTGCAATTGAGATCAAGCTTTTATCATGTTCCGGATTTAGAAGATTACTGGGCAGATTGCCTAGATGAATATGAGGTAAGAAGACGTGGATGAATGAGATTATCATTAAGGCAGATAGTAACCTTCAGGTTAAATTGGGATATCTAAGGCATTAAGGATGATGAATTTGACTTGGTAGATCCTATTTTTGCAAATCACATAAAAAGTCAGCCCATCCTACCCATGGACTGGAGTATTAAAGAAATAGAGACTTTTGAAGCCAAGACTGCTGTTGTGATTAAAAGGACAGGGGAATGGATAATGAAGAAACAAGCTGAAAAGAAAAACCCTCCTCCACAACAAGATAAAAGAACTACAAAACAGGCCAAAAGTAGTCGGAGGGGATCTTCACCACCTCAACAAATGGCTTCTACTGTGCAATAGGCTACTTCCAGTAATGATGGAGGAGATGATGAGGATCCTCATGGAAAGAGAAACTTAGAAAAAGCCTGCGAGGTATCCATGGAAGAAACTACTCAAGGGGAACAAGATGAAGAAAGATCGAGTCCGGGGTTGGATGATATAGTAGAGGAAACTGTTGATGTGCCTTCTTCACTATCTCAAACAAATAACTCTTCTTCTTCCCCTTCTCATGGTTCTCCACTTCCTAATATTCCTGAAAACCCATCCACACAGGGTGAAGAGAATCCATCTTCTTCACCTGAAATTGGGATTACTAATACACCTCCACTGAGAAGATCACTTCAATTCTCCTCTCTAGGAACCAGTGATGCTCCTATGCCCTCATCAACTTCATGGTTGGAACGGTCTTTATCAAGGAAAAGGAAAGTTGTTGAGTTGAGTTTACCTGACAAAGATGTTGTGTCTCAGTTACTCCAGAGGACTCCTCAAGCCAAAAAGCCTAAAGCCATTTCTCGGCTATTAAATGATCCTTCTTCTAAAAGTATGTATGTCAAAGTTGCTCATCCCTCAGAGCAAAAAGATGCCAGTCAAATGACTATGAAGAATTTCAATATCACCAGGGTTAATTTGAGATCCCCCACCAGAGATGGAGACATTCATAATTTCAAAGTGTCAGCTGCAAGACTGGTGAAAAGGACAGAGAAAGACAAACAGAGTAAGGATACATGTGGAAATTGGACCCATGGACCCATTTGGAGTGCTACAAAAGAAGGGTGCTTGGACTCATTTGGCATCCCATGTTTTTGTCATCATTTTCCCATTTGATTTCCAGAATTTGAGCTTTGCATTCAAGTTTGCATTTGAGGATGAAAACCCTCTTTGATTTTCACTATTGGATTTGGAGATGAAAACCCTTATCTCCAACACTAGCATTTCCGTCCGGGAATTTCATGTGTGCTGATTGAATCATTTTCAGATTTGAGGTTCATGATTTGAAGGGTTTCATTGCAGATTTCAGAATTCATTGCAGTTGTTCATCACCATTTCATTATAGATCTAGTGTGCCACTTTTGGAAGAGGGTTTGTAACATCCTCTTCTACTGAAAATTGGGACTAATGATCATAATTTGCATGATATTCAACAATTATTGCTGTTAAAGATCGGGTACCAACATTCCAAGGGGGAGATTTGCTATTTTGGTGAATAGTTAGTCATCATTGTTGTAGTGACCAGCATATACAGCCACTTACTTGAACATATCAGCATTGAGAGGGTAGATCCATCAACATAACTTGTATTTTCCACAATCCAAGTGGCTGCACCAGCACTTTGGGAGGTTCTGGAGAGGGTTTTGGTGTTATTTATTGTTGTTACAACATTTCCAGCCAACTTCATAGGGAGCACCAACATTGGGAAGTCCAGATCTGTCCTATTTCTTGCTGTCGGATCACTTTTCCCGACTATGATTGAGTGCCAGCCTTGGAGGAGGGTCTAACATCAGTTTGGGCGAGTTTCACCAGCATTTATTGCTGTTTGCAGGCCTTTTCTCAGTTGTAATTAGCATTTTGGAGGGTTTGGCCTGCTGTGATACATCTAGTTGATTGTTTCTAGCTGCCATGTTACCTATCTAGGTCTTTTGCTTTGCCATTGCTGCTGCTACAACACTTCTAGAGTCAGATCAAGCCAACAAACTTGCCAAATATTCACCATACAGGGTTCCTACAGTGTGTGGTAGCTGTACATTCATCATTTTTCGGCCAAAATCAATTGTTGTAAGTTGCTCCAGCATGTTGCAAATCAAATAATTTTTTTTTGAAGATGATAAATTGGTGTTTAATTTCGATCCAAGCATGTTTAATATCCTAGGGATTCACAGTTGTGTGGTTGTTGGTATTTGAGGGTCCAATTCATTCATTTTCAGGTATATAGCATTGATTTTTGATATATTTGAGCATGGACAATTCAAATCTGAGTGTAATTGCATGTCAAGGGTGTTAAAGTAAGCTGTCCATTTCATATCAGACTTTAACCAGCACTTTCATTTGGGTTATTAACTTATTATCATCCGTAAATCAAATTTTGCTATCTTGGATGAAGTTGAAGTGGTATTCCAGCTATAGAAGGTTAGACAAGAATTTTCCAGCAATTTGTTTCAATTTTTGGTATGCTGTTCCAGTTTGTGTTTTGCATCAGAAATTATAAATTTACATAAAAAATAGAAAATATTCAAAATTCCTAAAAGGGGACATTACAAAAGCTATCCTCAGTAAATATTTTTAGCATGTATCAAACTATGTGAAATTCTAATTTGGTTTATATCAACTTATTTGACCATCCTTTTTGAAGAAATTAATCCAATTACAAGTGCTAAAATTTGATTTATTGGGTAAATGAAAATCTAGCTCCTGTTTTACTCAAAATTTGAAGTTCTGTCAATTCTCTCTTTTTAATTGAAGTCCAATGTACTAAAAGCCTATTATCAACAATTCTTGTGTCAATAAAGTTGGGAAAGAGACATGTAAATTTATGGACCTTAAGATTCAGCACTGTATTCTGATTTGAATGTTTTGTCTTCACAGGACTCATTTATTCGTGCAAAGAAATGGATACAGGAACTTCAAAGACAGGGTAGCTATTTGTGTTATGCTTATTTTATCTATTAACTCACTTCGGTTGTAAAAATTGGGTGGAATATAACTAAGAACATGAGTTATTGAAGCCTTGAAATACTTTGTGGCTGTGAAAGGTCTGATAAGTGAGTAGCTTTGGATTGCAGCTATATTTTTTGGTTTCCATCATTTGGATTTGGTCAGTGAAGTGGCTGGTAAAACTGAAACTTGGATTCTGTTGTTTAATATGGAGATCTTTTGGAGAACTTTTCAAGTTTGTTAATATCCTCACTTTGCTTTTCTTAATTCATGCCTGAGTGTAGGCATAATAGGTCAATCTTATGTTAAACAAGTTTGTTGCGAAAGTGTCTGATCAAGAATTTATACTTGAGTGTAGGCATAATAGGTCAATCTTATGGTAAACAAGTTATTGCTGAAGTGTCTGATCCATTAGGTGATCTTTTTGTAACAGAAACATTAAATTATGGCTACAACATAGGCCATGATGAGTCTGTTACTGCTGGATATCTGTGTCTTAAATCACCTTGAGAAATCGATTGTACTTTTCTTCTTCATTTTATCTTGAGATAGCAAGAGTTCTTGTTTCTACATGTGTGAATGGCCATAATTTTAACTGATAGTTTAATGTGCAGGCACTCCAAACATGGTGATGGCACTTGCTGGAAACAAGGCTGATTTGATGGCAAAGAGGAAGGTGGAGCCAGAGGTATACATTATATCATCTTTAAAAAAAAGTACTGATGAAAGAGTAATTCAAATGTCTATACCCTTGATTGACTAAAAAACAGACCATAGAGATCACATATAAAGAGTTCATAGTGTCTAAGATCTCTCAAAAACAGGAGTCATAGGAGACCGAGAAACACTAACTCTATCAACTGTTATAATAGATTGATGTAATGCCTGTCCATAATAGAGGCACAGGCAAGTAACCTGATCCTTTTTCTTCAAGGGAAGTATGGGGTCAAACTCTTTTTACTGAACTTTTCTCTGACATTGTTGGGAAATTAGGTTGGACATTGCTACATAACAGCTTTAACTGTTATTTTGTGATCCATATAGGATCAAGAAAAAAAAAACACTCTAAAAAATTCCAGCAAGGCTTCAATTTTCTAACTTAAACAGAGGAAATATTGGTATGGTGATGGGATCACTGGGCGTGGTTTCTTCTAGCAAACTAGTGGTTGCTTAATTGTAAGTGGTGGTCCTGCACAAAGCAGTGGTCCTGTTATTATCACCGGCAGCTACATAATTGTCGCTGGTGGTTGCTTAAACATCATTGGTGGTCATGCCTTGCAAATCAGCATTCCTACTCAAATGTGATGATATACATTTGGTTGGTTGCAAAATGTTATCTCTTTAACTTCTTGATGATAGGGGATCCTTTGGTGTATGAAGGGACACCTCCAGCACTCATATAAATAATAGGAAAGGGCTATGGGCTAAGTAGGAGTGAAGGTTTGTGTGCAATGTATGAGTGAGTAATGTAGAAGAAGAGATTTGAAAGAAATAATTAGCGGTATATTGCTGGTTTTAATACTCTGTTGAATTGCTACTAAGCAACAAAAGGAAGAAGAGGATGTAACAGAGGGTAGAGAGAATAATTGGCAAGATGGTGCTGATTATATGCTCCATTATGCCTTTAGTAAATGCCCTGCTGCTGAAGAAAGGCAGTGGTGATTAGTTAAACTTGGTGCTAAAAAGATGGTTTTCCCCCCATTGGGTTTTCTAGGGTAAAATACCATGTCATTTGGTTTTCTTATTTCTTTTTAACCTTTTATGCTTTTGCTATTGCTCAAACAACAATTCATGTTCAACTCTAATTTAGACTCTTATTCATTGTGATCAGAAGGTAATTTAAGTAACAGCAGCAAGCATTGCGTTAAGATCTGCACTTAATTTCCAATAAGTAAATTTGTGGAGGAAATTATAGATCATTGGGTTCATCTTGAAGGTGTATGATGAAATGCATGTTGCGATAAATATATTTTTAATTGCTTAGCTTGTTGATTCATAGGGATATACTTAAGAGTAGTGTTTCTCTTTGAATTTCATGGACGGCAGAGCAGGTTTTGGGGATGGTAGAGGAATGACTATCAAAACAATATTTGAATTTTTAAAATGCAAATAAATTGAAATATGACTTAAACAAACTAAAAGAAGCTGAAATTTTAAAAAAGCAAATACATAGTACTCAAATTGTGATGACAATCCATTGATCCAAGAATCCATTTGATAAGCATAATATATTAATATGATATTCATTTCATCATTTCATGAATAGTGAATACAATTACAAGCTCAAAATGAAGAATCTAGTGCCGCAGATTGTGAGCTACATCAGATCTGAGATCTCTCCAGTTACTCTTGATTCTGGAGGCTGTGTATGTATCAATTATTGTAATTTGTAATTGTTTGCCCAAAACTTCCAAAATTTTACATGTGCGCTGTTGTTCATTGAATTAACTCTGTTTGGTGAAGATTATTTCTTGAAATTAAGAATCTTAATCAGATCTTTAAACCCTAGCAAAACTAGTGAATTTAGTAATAAATCCTAGGGTTATTACAGATTTGGATCCAAGATCATGAGAGAAAACATGGCTCATCTTGCAGTCAAATTGAGTGTGATAGAGGTTACCAAGCACGTTGACTCAAAGTGACATCTCCGATATAACCATTGTTGGGGAAATAACCCAAATGTGCATATTTAGGTGGGGAAATAACCTTGTATCTGCACACTCAATTCACATGTCAAACATACTTGCACCATATATATAATAGCTGAAGCAATGTAAAATCAGCCAATAGGGTACAAGATCACATAATAAATCATATAATAATTCTGTCCAAATAGTTAAAATACAAGATACTAAGATCATTTAATAATCACATATATAAACCAGATGTCTATAAGGATAGCCACGGAATAGAACACTATGATAATCTAGTTATAGAAAGCATAACATATGCATCTCCAAATAAACAACTTGAATCTGATGCCAAACACAACATCAATGCATAAGGGTTCTCACACCTTCAATTGAACAACCAATACATAATCATATATATCAAGTCCTTTCATGTTTTTTGTCACACTGCCATACACACAACTCAATACAAACAAAACCAACAACTAACACATAGAGGAACACCATATCCAACATGTGAGTGGTCTAAACACATGAGATAAAGCATACAATATATCTCATATGAAAAATATGCCAACCAAAGCATGAAATATAACATCATGATAGCCAATTATCACATCTCTTGCTAATCATCTATGACCAACATGATGTAGGACATAAAATGCATAATCAGCAATTATAATAATATCTATAAAAGAAAATGGTGAAGCTGAAACACCAATGACACCGATAAACACTCGAGCAACATAGAAAATCATGACCTATGTATCCCATGATATATAGTAAAAGTTACAATGCCGATCATAGACATCTCAAGGTAACAAACGTGTGCACATTTCAGAAAATATTGCATTTCCAATGACGTCTCTCCTAAAATAAAGGACAATTTATTTTGGCCACTAAAAAAAATAAAAAACAACAATATAAATTCAGGAAAAACAATCTATCTAAGCTTTTTAGCCGGTGTTACCTTGAGTTTCCGGGACGAGGACGGTAGGGAACGGCAGGATGGGTCCCCAAGTCCCAGATTTTTCAAGCCAAATTTGGGGATGGCTAGGCGATGGCTATATAAAATATAGGGAAAATTCAAAATATATAGGGAAATTTTAAATATTCATATGAAAACATGGATAAAGCATGCATAATATACATTATAGAACCTCAACATATAACATTTCTGTTCAAAATTCATTGTCAATTCTCAATACGCTTTCAAAATTCAGAATTCATTATCAATATGCATGTGAATTTATAAACTTATAACAAAATGCCCAAAGGCTACATTGCTGCCATATAGTTTTACATTATGATATGAAAATCAAAATTCAAAGAAACAAAGTGCATTGCTGCCCCTAATCTGCATCTCTCATAACCGCATCAAAATTAGAGTCCTCCTCTGAGTCACTGCCATTGTGATGGTCCACCTCACCCAACGGAATCCCAACCAATCCCTCTAGTTGTAATGTCCCCGTTTTTGAGTCAGCATTGCAATTAAATAATTAATTTAATGTTGTCGAAAAGGGCTAAGTTCAAAGAGACAACTTAAATTAATTATTTAAGTGAGCAAAAAGTAACTTAAGTTGAAATGGTAAAATAAATTAAATAAGTTACTTTAAGGTGAATTCTCAAAAGAGATAAAATTAAAAGTGAAAATGGGAATAAAGGAGAATTCAAGAAGACACAAGTAGTTACGTGAGGGAAAAGAATAAAAGTTTTGGTGAGCTCATTTGCAGGAGGCTTGGTTATTCTCTGGTTTTGGAAAACTTGGTTTTCAGGAGCTTGGGGATGCAAACCCTCGGGGTCAGAGAATTGGACGAAAACCCAATTCCGGTACTAGCAAAATTACTTAGACTTTGCAGTTGAAATTAATGATTGAAGTTTTGATGAAAGTTGTGAAGGCTTGTAAAGACAAATTTCTCTATTTTTGGTTTGATGTTAGTTTTCAATTTGGAGTTGTGCCTTCTCAATTTTGGGAGTCGATATATGTAATTGTAGAATATCTAGTTAATTTTTTAATGTACAACACTTGCATTTTTGAAGTATTTCAATTTGGGATTACAAGAAACATTAAAGTTTTGAGGTAGGTGACGTCTGTTCATCTTTTATCTGTTGAGATATCATTTTATGGGATTACAGTAAGTCGCAATCAAGAAGGAGCAACAAACTTGTAATTGTTCAAAGAAAGAATAAGAGACCGCTCAAAATCATTAAGATTTGATGCTGGAGAAAGAAACTTATACGAGGTGAAGGAGGAGTATTGAGTAGAAATATAAAGGTGTGCCGTTGCAGGGAAAAAAAGGACAAATACATTAGGCAGAGCATATTACTTGAAGTAGCCATGTCCTTTTAACAAGATACAGGTTTGGAGGAGAACGATTTGATACATTGCTATCAACAATATTACAGGCTACTTCATTAAAGAAATCGTATTAATTAGAAGGATGCGAAGAATCACACTAATGAAACTAACATAGGAATCGAGGCTTTGATTGAGACAATGATGCTTGATAAGAAGCGACGCAAATACTATTGGAGGCGGATTTGAAGGAACATGGGAAATAGGCTCTTTATTTGCTGCTGCTCAAATCCTTTTATGAGAGCCATTTTTTTTAATCAAGAGGAATCGTCTTTCATCATCGAGGAAACTAGGAAGAAATCAACATAAGAGATACGAAGGCCTTAAGCAAACCTTCAAGAATGGTAATCCTTGCCGTTGGCTTGAACCATATATGCAGCTCCATATTTTATGGTGAAAGGAATTTAATATATAAAGCAGTTTGGAATTTAGGAATGCCAACAAAGGGACAATTTGAAAACAGAGTCGCTTGAAATTTTTTCAAAGAATGAAGTAACAATAATCTTTGCAGTAGCCGCAGATGCAATGGAGAGATCATTGATGACGGCAGAGCATGCAAGAGTCAGGAGCTTTGGGGTAGCCAACATTCATCAGAAAACACATGAAGAAAGAAAGCGTGTCAACCTTTGTAACCGACAATCTCTTTTGGCCGTCGTATGAGATCAGGAAGTTGTCGTGTATTTTGGAAGAGATTAGGGAGATAATGTGGTCTTCAAAGGGAGTTATGATTTCCGGAATATTAAATATGTGTGAAGTCTTTGACGTGAAAGATAATTGAAGATTTAGGAGGTAGGTCATGTTGATGCGGGTTTTGTGACCTAGACCAACATTAGAATAAAATATCCAATGAAATATCCTGCTCTCTCTTGAACAAAGTTTCCAATGTGCTAAGCTAAGTGATCACAATGTAGACTCCAAGGTTCCTCGTGCATATAGGATAGTCTCAATTGGTTTTGATGTGTTATGCTGGTATTTCAAAGGGGACTTACACTCAATTAGTTGGTTCAATCATTCTTACTTTAAGGCTTTGGCAACAACTTTTCAACACTTTGAAATATGGATATGATTGTCCTATGAGTGTTGAGATCTTACTACTATCAATTTTGAAAATAAAATAAAAAGGATAAGGGTTTTAGAGGTTAGGCTAATTCTAAACTATTCCTAAGAATTCGGGAGACAAGTGCTGGATGGTGAAATTAAAACCTATCTTTGTTTTGCCAAGTATAACTACAACTAGACAAAGATGGTGCAATCTTCCATGGGATTCATGAATGATATCCTATTACTCAAAGTCATCTTCAATTCGAACAATGAACAAAAGCAGTAGAGTTCAAGTTTAGCAATTTAAAAGTTCAGACTAACCTTACACATCAAATTGAACATCATTCAATTTAAAAAAAGTATGAACAAATTTCACCATTATCAACACTATCAATCCTTCATTCATTTAAAATTGCAGAAAAATAAATCTATTCTATTGAGGAAATGTGAAACCATGCTGAAACTAACAAATGCTCACAAACGAGTCTAATCATTATTTTGATAGCGCTATAGTAACAATCTCACAAGTCTCTTTGAACAAATGAAATGAGAAGGGTTTATATCTAAGTTACCGGGTTCGCACCCACAGGCCTTGAACCCGGTCCAGGTACGAACATGGTACGGGTTCGCCTGTGGGTATGCCCTGGGTACACACAGGGTGCGCGCCCAGCCCTGTGGGTTTGCCCTGGTGCGCACACCCGCGCATCTAGGCGAACCCACAATGCTGGGCGCGCACCCTGTGTGCACCCAGCACGAACCCAGGCGAACCCATGGGCCAAGTCAAAAAATGTGGGCCCAAATGTGATTAAAAAACTCTTTTTTTGTTAATTTTTTTTCTTCCTAACCCTAAAACGGCCCAATATGAGGCCTTCAAACACATACATTTCATTTTTACCCCTCATATTTTTTGAAGGTCTTAAATTGGGCTTTGTCAGCATTATTTTTTGCCACTCAAAAAATTATGAAAATGAGGTGCGCCATGGAGTTTTGTATGGTTTCAGAAGCCTTAAATTGGTGCTAGCGGCGAGGGTGCTACCCTTCGACCCCGTTGGGGGTAGCGCCCCTAGACCCCCGCAAGGGGCACTGCCCCTCGACCCCGCTGGGGGCAATGCCCCCCAGACCCCCATGAGGGGTGTTGCTCCTCAACCCTGCTGGGGGTGTTGCTCCCAGACCCCCACGAGGGGCGCTGCCCCTCAACCCTGCTTGGGGCATTGCCCCTAGACCCCCACAAAGGGCACTGCCCGTCGACCCCATTGGAGACATTGCCCTCAAACTCCTATTGAATTTAATTGATTTTCTAGGTACTCTCCAAGTCCAAGTTTCCATAGTTTTCGTACAAGTCTTCATCTATAATATCGCATTTAAGGCTTCTGAAACGATACAAAACTCCATGGCACACCTCATTTTCATGGGAAAGAGGAAGATGTAAATTTGTAAAATATATTAATGTAGTGTTTACTTTCATTTTTACAAAAAACAATTTTCTATTTTCATTTTGTTCAACAATATCAACATCAGCACATTCCACATGAGGATGCCATTTTGTACTCAATTTGCTTTCAAATCAATCAAATACAACTATCAATTGGCATTTAATATTTATCTTTGGCATTTGGCATTGATCAATGATCAAGTATCATACTATGAAATGATTTAGTTTAGCAATTTTATATATTTCTCTTTTTTTTTTGTATATATAATACATATATATATATATACACACACGTACCCAAACCCCTAAATTTTTTTTTCACGCACCCACATATCGGGTTCTCGTACCCGCACTCGACCCCGCACCCATCCCCGAACTCGAACTAGTAACTTAGGTTTATATAGGCACCCCAATTACAAAGCAATGGCCCAAATTGATTTGAGATCAACGACCAAGATTATCTCCAGAAACCCTAATTTAGAAAAGCATAACTAACTTCTATGACACATGGTGCAAGGAAGAAGAGCCACTTGGAGGATGAAGACATTGACACCTTGCAAGCTAGTCAAGCAAGCTAGATTCCAAAACGCAATTCCCTTTGGTTTGTTCTTTGGCTGCGAATGCAATGAACCTGGTCATTACTAAACTAAGTTCCTCCATTGATATGTTTGGTAAGGTATCCACTTGTGCTCCAATGATGTCCAAGGCTTCAATACATTGAGAAAAAGTGTCCTCCCACATACCCTCTTGCCGCTGAAAGTTGTTCATATAGATCAAGAGAGAGAACATATCAGCTACCTGAGTTTCATTAATAGCCTCCATTTCTTTGAAATAAACACTTTGTGATTCCTCTTGAGTTCTGCTCAATATCTTGTGGCGACGAGGAATGCCAAACACTTCCCTAACTGAGTCTTCAGTGAAATAAGCCAAGGTTATCCCATTAGATGCCTTGATGGATCGTGCTTGTGGATCATATCTTCTGGCACATTCAACCATCAACTCACTGCATTGAACCGCAGGTGGAAAGCCTACTGCTTGATGAAGTCCACATTTGATCATGTTTGCTGCTATGGGCGTAGGCATTTCATTTTGAGTGCCAAACATTCTTCTCTTGTGTTGGATGACATTGTATGGCTCGAAGTTGGTGTCTCCAACCTTCTTCCATTTAGATGATAGCTTGGATTCTGGATAAAACCCTTTGAGAACCTCTTTGACTTGATTCTTCCTAACTCCTCCCATATTCTTCGGTGAAGACATGGCACTTGTATGAAGCTGGAAGTTAGAAAGAATTATAAATGAAGTGTTATGCTTAAAATCCTAAGGCCGA
Source organism: Sequoiadendron giganteum (assembly GCA_007115665.2). Classification (NCBI taxonomy): domain Eukaryota; kingdom Viridiplantae; phylum Streptophyta; class Pinopsida; order Cupressales; family Cupressaceae; genus Sequoiadendron; species Sequoiadendron giganteum. The sequence continues at coordinate 464,789,865 of CM021104.1, read as the reverse complement.
GTAAGCGTGCCAATGGTGAAATAAGCTGATTTAAAATTCCAGAATTTCAACTTGACTGCAAAGATTGATTAGAAATTGAAAAATCATGATTCATTCTGCGATAAATGCAAGCAAAAATAAATTATAATTATCAATCGCCCTCAAGAATATTCAAAGAAATTTTAAACTTTTAACTGGAATCTTCAAGTCTGAAGCTGGAAATTAAATGCAAGTCTGCAAACTTCAGATTTAAATTCTTATTTCTCTCCAAATTCGTAGCTTGAAAACTTGTGGAATCTTGAAGTTCTTGATCAAAGACCTGCAATCTTGAGAATGTATTCAACTTTTCTGTTGGAAATGATTAATTTTGCAGCTCATTCAAAATTAAAAGAGGTGCCTATGGTTGTGTTGCAGCTCCTTGAGATGAAATAAACCTGTGTTGAATGAAAAATAAGACTTCAACCGTCTCCTTCTATAAGAAAAATCACTCCTTGTTGAAAGAATTCAACCTTCTTATTGATTGTATGTTAATTTAGAAAAAAACAAGATAAAACTCATCTCTAAGATCTCCTTGATTTTTCCTTGGCGCACTTCTTGCTTTTCTCTTTTTTTTTGGCTTATTTGTGAAAGTTTCTAAAAGAAACTTGAGTTAATTTTGTCTTAGCTTTCAAAAGATATGGCTTTAAGAAAATCGACCTTCATGTGGACTTTTTCTATTTTGAACTGGATTTTCATTTCTCTCCTAGGCGTACTTCATGCCTTAGCCAAATTTTGAACTTCCTGTAGGGAAAAACGCCTTCCAACTGGATTTATTAATATTTCAAGTGGATTTCTCACCTTTGGATTTCTTGAGAACATCATTTGCCTTAGACAATTTCATCCACTTAGTCATATTCTCCCAACTAGAATTTTCTCTCATCAACTGGATTTTTTACTCTTGGAGGTGGGTGAACTTCAACTGGATTTCAAATGATTCCTGGTGGATTCCTTCCCAATTGGATTTCTCAAGCATTTTACTAAATTTTCAACATGGGTGCACTTCATGGTTTGAGGAAGATTTCTTCATGCTAGGGCGAGCTTTATAGGTTTTCATGCTATGCATTTCCATTTTTGAAACCCTAACCCTGGACCCTTTAAAATAGAAAAAGAAAAAAAAGCAAAATTTATAAAATTAGTAAGTCCCAGATTGGTCCCAAAATGCCAAAAACGAAGCTTTCGAAAAAGCAAAAAAGCAGCTTTTTTTGAAAAAGCAAGGTTGTCAGAATTCGGCCGTTGAACAGTCATTTTTACTCCAACAACCTTTTTGAACCCTCCCGTGGCATCATAAACCTCATTTGACCTCTCGAGCACTGACTTGACCTATCGACCATCTCAAATTTTGACGAATTTCAGCCTAGATCCAAGCCTTGGGTTTGCCTACCCATCTCTGCTTTGAAAGAGACTCAAAGAAACTGAAGCCAACGCTAAAACCAACCTAACACTAAAAATACTAAAGAGGGCGTTCCTATTTGCAATGGGGTGAGGTGTGATTAGGTCACAACAGGTCAGCCATCAAACAATTTTGTCGTGTCAATTTTCCCTCATAACCTCAAATAAAGGAGCAGATGTGGAAATCTATTGGAATCAAACTTATTAAGGGAATTCATTAATTATGTGAATTGGTGGGGAAAAAGTGGAATCAGGGAAATTATATGCTAGTTCAAAAAAAAATAGAAACAAGGTGTAGCTGTTACTCTTCCAATGAGCGAAATAGAGGGAACAATATTTGGGAGCCAACATAGCATTCTAGGAGATTGTTGTATGGTGTTGATAAGTATAGAGCCTTGGAACGGGACATCCATCTTACGTGTGGACCCAACACTTGTTGGAAGGTCAGAATTAGTATTTAATTATTTTCCAGTCATTGTTTTTGTCAAGATAGATTTGGTCTGATTCTTTGAGGATATTTTAATATCATTGAATTTTTTGGGTTATATTATTTATGCTCAAACATTTATATGATTCCCTGAATGATGAAATTGGTGGAGTTCGTTAAATCAAAAGTAGTTTTATAATCAACTGTCAAACATAATATTTAAATTGAAAACAAAAAAACAGAGCTGGAGTGTCAACTGTTTGATGAAATGCTTGAATAGAACAATTGGTAAAATTAGAAAAAATTTAATCTACAATTGGGGTAGCATCTTACACTGGTGTCTCCTCCTCATCAACTTGGGCCACGTCTTCGGGATCAATATCCCACTGTAAAGTTGGAGTCCATCGATACTTTGGAGTTTGACGATCCTAAAGGCAAAGATCACTATGCACAACCACTAGCTTCTTCGCTCATCTAGAGTTAAGTCTATTCCTCTTGAGGGAGTGGATAAAGCTATATGTGGACCAATTCCTCTTTGCAGTAGAGGAACTAGCAACTTGTGCAAGGAGGCGAGTGGCAAGTGTCTTCAATTGTGGTATATCCCTCCCATGCCATGTCCGCCATCTAATAGGGTTAGTTTGAGCTAATATAGCTCTATCCAACCTCGCCTGTGGTTTACTCAAATTTGGACCACGAAGATTTGCAAATTCAAGGAATTGTGAGCGAGTATTGAAGCTTGCTCCTCTGAATACATCTTATCAGTGGCCCGTGTGAATCCATCCAAAACCTCTGGGTCATCACATGGAGGCACCCTACCATCCCTTGGTGCATACCATTTGGGATTTATAGCAAAGGAAGACATATGAAGCGAGGTGTTCATTGTGTTCCACCTCTACGTCACAATGGGCCTAATGTGTTGCTCATATAAACTCAAAGTGGGATCCTTTGCCAAAATTGTTTGCTTTATCTTCCCAAGCATACTGTCAAATGTCTCATATATCTCTCCAAGACTAAGAGAGTGTGTATCAACATATCTAATGACATCTACAATAGGTGAGATGAAGGAGCAAATATATCTGCAAAATGCAAACAAAAAGTTCAAAAGAATTAATTGACATGTTAGAAACTTCAAAAGTTGGAACATTGGACAATAAAATTAAAATATTAAAATCAGAAATTTAATATGAAAATCAACAATCTAATATTTAATTTTTAATAAAACCAGCAATCTAATAATAAAATCAACAATGTCTTACCCCACATTGGACCACCAATTGTCATCAAGGATCTTTTGTTTGATAGATTTTCCTTGAGTAGAACTTGAATTAGGCCATCTAGTCCACTTTGAATTCACCATTATCAATTGTAGAGGCCCATGCACCTCCAACATCCTCTCCAACAAGATGAAGCATGTGGCATACCTATATTCATTAAAAGGCAAAAGCAATATAAGACTTAATGTACTTGGAAATTCAAATTTAGAATACAAATTGAAATGTTTGAAGTTTCAAAATTTGAAAGTGAAACAAAATGAAGTAAGTGGCATACTCTTCTCAACAGGTTTGAGGAACTCCTTTGAAAATGTCTCAAAGAGAGCAAGTGAGGTGTGGTGGTTGCAAATGAACATTTGAATCTCTCTAGCTTCTGCCACCACTTGCTTGACCCAATCTAGCTTCCCTATGTCTTTCAATGCATTTTTCAATGCATGAACACAACATGGGGTCCAAAAGATGTACTTGTAAGCATCCTCCACCATCAAACCAGCCGATTTGCACACACATGCTGAATCAATGATCCCCTGTACAACATTAGCATCCCCAACCTCCTTTATGGCATCTCTCAAAATGGTAAACTGGAAGTTTGCATCCTTAAGTTTCCCTGAACAATCTACGGCTCTGAGAAAATAAGAATCAATAGGGATATTGATGAGTGGCCGATGTCTAACATCAGTCCACCCATCCATCACTATAGAGCAACTTGTCCTCATCCAAGTTTGCCTCATATCCTCCATTAGCACATTAACCTTGGAATACTCCTTGTCTAGGAGGGTAGTGCGTAGCTTATGATCTCCAGGGGGTATGAATTAGGGACCAATACTGGTTACATCTCTAATCATTTGTTTGAAATAAGAGGAACATGCCACATGAAATGGGATGGCATGAGCATAAAAGAATTTGGCAATGGAAGACTCCGTGGCTTCTTGTGCTTGCACATTAAACATAGATTCAACTGAAGCTCCCTTCTCACTACCACTCATCTTCCTCTTTCCTCTTGTGGCAACTTCACAACTACCAACCGTGGATGGCATAGGCATAGATGATTGTGCACTTGCAAAATAAATTTTCCCACCTTGAGCCCCCTTATCTACCTCCATTTGCAATCTATGAAACTCTATATTCTCATGTTTTTTAAAATCTGGACACATTTTAACTCCACGGCCCGCAACACCCAAAAAATGAGACTATACCCTTGTGTAGCTGCTTCTAAAATCTGTCTTTGCAAACATGACAATTCCACACCCTAGTCCCCCCTGATTTTTTTTTGGTTTTAGTCCATAGGTGTAACATATTGGAGGAAAGGTTTTTTTTTGTTCAAAGGGCCCTTTGCATACGTTTCCATGATTTTTGAAGGGAATTTAAATGGGTTTGTTTGTTGTCCGCTACCACCCTCACCACTTCCTCTTGTATTTCTATCAAGTATTTGCACTTCATTCTCACTTTCACTCTCACTCTCACTACTGTTATGTTTTTTTTATTTTGAATGCAAGTTTAAACTGAAAAATGCAAAAAAGTAAAAAAATAATCAGAGATTTCATGCTTATGAAAAAAGATTGGAAAAAAGAAGAAGGAAAAGACTTACCTCTTAGATGGATTTGCAGCCCCTTTTGCTCTAGATTTAACCTCTTCTCCTTCTATAACCTGCTGTTCCTCCTCTTGCAATGGCTACCTTCAAACCCTACAACTGCTCCTTTTTTTCCTTTACATACAAATGTTAAAATGAATGAAAATGGTGAGTTTATTCATCATAAGGGCAAGCTGAGAGGTGGGGGCCCACAAGACAAAAAAAATAATGCCGTTTGTTTTAACTTAAATATGTTTTTTTTCTTTTTTTTTAAAAAGAGGCCTGATGTAGGGGACGACTAACTATCCTCTGCGCTAGGCCAAAAAGTCCCCCCGTCCCCGATGCATTTCCTATATTTTTTACAAAATTGGGGATGGCTAGGGGACGTCCCCTAGCCTTCCCCATGTCCCCAAGACGTCCGCGGGACAGGGACAGGTCTTTTCAGATTGGGGACGCATCCCCGGGTATCCCTATTTTTAGCACATTATAGTGCAAGGAAATAAGAATATCAATCTTTTTTAGGAGTTTTAGCATATTGCAAGTGAAAAAAAGAAAGAAACATAAATCATTTTTGGCAATCAAGCACATTGCAAGTACAAAGAAACAATTATCTTTTAAAGCTATATATCACATTGCGAGTGAAAAACAAATTTTAGACCTATAAAGATCAAAACATCAACTTGTTTGAAGCTCATTGGAAATTTTGAAGTGAAAAAATGGGACATTTAACATATTGTAACTGCTATAGACTTATTTAAATAAAAAAACAATAAATCCTTATCGAACTTATTTAACATATTGTGATTATCATTGGAAATTGATTGATTATGGAAAGCTTTTCAAATTTATTGGCATTGGTTTTGCTTTTCAAGCTTCTCCCTTTTCCTTGTGGCAAGTTGTCATTGCTGGTTTTAAGAAATAATTGGCTTTCTTCGATCACCAAATCTTTCTTGTGCAAGAAAATTTCAAGCTTGTTCTAAAGTTTTAGTGGTTACCCATGTTTATTCTTCTTCTTGTTGGGTGCCCAAAACCTCCTATCAAAAGCTTGAGAAGTTTTTTTAGAGAATTTTATGGGACTCCTTTGATCAAGGAAAAGGTTTTCATAGGGGTACTTGGGAGTTATGTTGTCTCCCTCATGATTCAAGTGGTCTTGGCCTTATTGACATTCAACATCAGGGAGTAGATTTGTGTGCTAAGTGGGTTATTACAGTCCAAAAGGGGGATGAAGCCTAGAAAGTCTTACTTTGTCATTAGATTTCTTTGCTATTCTTGATGATTGTAAAGCTTGGACAAATTTGGTTTTCAATCTCTTCTCATCATGAAGGAACATGTTAAAATTGTAATGCCCTCTTCTTGAGTCTAGCCAACTTTGTCAACCATTAGTCTATTCCACGGGTTCTCATAGGCTAATTGGGTTGTTAAGGGAGCTCCATAGTTCTTGGAGTGATGTAGTTCGGCATAAGTCCAGTTTTATTTGTGTCATTGAGCTCAGTGGTCAATATGATTTACGCTTTCAGAAGCATTTTCAGATATTTGGTTTGTGCTCCACATTTCTTGGAGCCCATTGCTATTTTTAGAAAGTCACCGTTTCGGTACTGACTTTGTCTCTTGGTGAAGGTTACACCTTGGCACATTTAGTTTCAATATCCAATGCTTCGGTGGTGCTTTCCGCAAGTCAGGTGGATGATTTTAAATAAATGCTTAAGTAATAATATTTTCTTATAAAGTTACACTTAAGTGTTTATTTAAATATTAAAAGTGACTCACTTTATGGATATGAACGGCCAAGGGGAAATATTTTAAAAGTGATATTAATTTATCCTGTTTGAGGCATTGGAAAAGGTGACAAAAGGGAATTGATTAAAAAAGTATTATTTTATTTCCCAAAGAGGTGTGCTGGGCTTTGGAAGAAAATAAAATAACTTTTTGGAGCTCATTTGCATTATGTGGGAATTTGTTATTGATGATAATTGTTATGCTGTTGGATTTCCTCCAAGAACTTCTTGAGGACGAAAACCCTCACGAAGAATATCATCCACAGTGGTGAAAGATCTTATCATCCACAGTGGTGAAAGATCTTCTTTGGTTGATTGCCGGTAGATTCATCTTGAGTCTATTCTGGTGCTTTATTGTTGTGATTGTTAGATTTGATCGATAGGGGTTTATTTGCAAAATCTTTTGATAAATGATTTTGGAAGACAAGTTGCAGGTATGATTGAAAATCTATAATTTGTGAAGTCTTTTAAGCAAGACAAATTATTACAGGTATTTGCAGATTGAAGGGATTACAGGAAAAATGGGTGCCATGATGGGAATTCGATTTGGAATGCATAAATTTGATACCTAGCTGGGTGTAACTATTCCTTTGGCTGAGCACGGTCATTTTCAATGCTGGACGCCATTAGTATTTGCAGTTTACCAGTTCATTGTTTGGCGTAGACTTATCAACTGCTAGATGTGTTGATACCTGAGCAGGTCGTAGAATATTTCCCCCAAAATTTCCTTAGTGTGGGAGTTTGAAATGATTCAAGGTTTGAGGCATAAAAAACTTGATATGCTAGTCGACTTTGAGTAGGTGGCAGCGATTGGGAGGTTGGGAAAGGAATACCCTGCTGAGCAATTGAAGTCTCCATTGCTAGGTGCGATTCATAGCCTTGCTGGATGTGTGGGTGCTGAGCAGATTTTTGGGTGTTTGGAATGCGTTTGCTGGTCAATTATCTCCACATAGCTGACATGAGGAAGTGTATTGCCTGAGCTAGGCATTACTATCCCTGCATTCCTGGAACTGTTTTGGAAATAATAAATCTGCCATGTAAGAAGGTCAGAAATCTGTATTGTTTATCTCTGTAATCTGCTCTATATTATTTCAGATTGTCATAGTCATTTAATTGAAAATTCAGTCCTTTGGAACGTAAAAATGTTGGTACCTTGCTTCATCACATTGGTGTGTGTCATTTCGTTTCATGAGAATATATGGTAATGTGATTTCAATACAATTAGCAAACCTTACAAAACAATTTCAGACTGAAACTCTTCAAATGAGAATATATGTAAACTGTTTGACAAATTGCTCTTCATCAAAATATTGAGAAAAAGAGGGAAAAAAATTGCATAGCACTTTGGGGTGGTTCTTACAGAATCTAGGGCACATTTGTGATTAAAGCATATGGAAGGCTTGGGAAGCTATCTAGCCATGGCTTCTACGGAAGGAATGGTTTTTTCAGTGGATTATCTATCAATGAGCAATCCATTTGGTGATCTTGTGATCACTTGCCAAGATAGACCTCTTGCTAAAGTTCTTGAGGTTCATGGCCTAATTTTTTTTCATAGGGGTATTATGACTCTCGGATTTTTTTTTCAAAGACCATAGGAAATTTGTTGTCTTGCCTGAATGAAATTCAAACTTTCCAATCAAGATTTTCAATCCTTCTAGATAGTTGTTGATTCTAATCTTGCTGAAATGCCTCACAAAATTGGGGATAGGTGCAATAAAATCTGGTGGAAAGATTGGAAATGGTATCATGATACCCTATTTTGTAATTACAAACCTCACAAAATGTATTCATGGTTTTGCTTGCATTTGCATAAGGTGCAAAAACTCAACCACAGGTCGTCTCTATAGTCCTTAGTTGGCTCATGGCAACACAAATTCCAAACTATTTGGATAGCCATTCTTGAACCGAAACTTGCTTACTTTGCTTGGTGTATTCTCTACCAAGGTTTTCACATGGGATCTAGATTGATCCATTTGGAAGTTGTCAAATCTCACTGCCCTTTATGTAGACACCAGGAAACCCTTAAACATCTTTTTTCAGTTTTGCACCAAAGCCCAATTTGCTTGAAATTGGATCCATGACTTCTTTAAGCCTTTTAGATTAGAGCCTTTTTTTTGGGGGGGGGGAGATGATTCTCTTGGGGGATTGGCCTAGGCTTCTTGTTAAATTCACCTATATATCTCATGCTTTTATTCAACATTTGGAAAGATAGGAATTCAATGCTTTTTTCTTGATCTTCTCTTGATATTCACTTGTCCATGTATACTAAGTGGATGATTTGTTCCAATGTTGTTTTGCAGATTTAGATGTAAGCCAATAAGGTTGCATTGGAGGTTGCTCATTTGTAGGTGCTGTTGAGTCATAGAGGAAATGCTCCCAGCGTTGTTGTGTGAGTCCCATTGACCTCCCCTCTTTATAGGTGCCAATCCCCTTCTCGAGGTCATTGACATAGCTGCAATACTTAGCAGTCACATGGCTCTCATAGTTCCTCCACTATAGTGAAGATCTCAGGGATGGTCCTAGCACTCTCATCAACCCTTTGCTACTTCACAACCCTGTGGTTGGGGTGGTACTAGTAGGAAAAATGATAAATTTCCCAAATTGGCTTATTTCTTCTATTAGAAATGATAACCCCCTCAAAGTGATGCTCACCAAGAGAAAACTAATGTGGATTCTGCTAAGAAGGGATGGGACCCCCTCTTTGATAGCCAAGACTTGCCTATTGGATGGGGCAATCTCGAAGATTGTGATCTGCCACTTGTTGGTTTTATTGCTCTTGCTACTTAAGTTTTTTATTCTGTCTACAGCTAATCCACATTTGAAATTTTGTTTATGTTATAGGATTTTACCTCACCTAGACTTCAGGGTGTGTTTCCATTCCACCCACCTTTTTTTTTTGTGAATATGGTGTACTTTATGTCTTTTATAAAGTAATATAATAAAACCTTATTCATTGAAAAATAAGTTTAAAACATTGTGATTGAACTTAGTCCTCTCATAATGCATTACTATTTACATTTATTATATAACAAACAAATAAAAAAACTATGTTTTAAAATTTTTGTATGTTAGAGACATTCCAAAGTAAAGAGTGAAAAATGGACATACTTGGAGAGATTACAGTTTGACCTGCAAATACTGTTCTTCTTTTTCTCTCTTTCTCTTGCTCTTTCTTCATGCAAATTTAAGGGGCTGTTTAAGGCTGGAGGGAGGGAAGAGGGGAGAAGGGAGGAGGGGTAGTGAGGCAAGAGGGTGCAAGGAAGGGCATGTTGGGAGGCTTGGTTGGCCTGCAATTTAAGTTTATGTTTTTTTAAGAAAATAAAAAATTGCAGCTGTCAAAACCGACTGCAGAGGACTCCTTGATGTCCCAAAAACTTTTGAGGGACATTCCATTCTTAGGGGATGTCACAAATGGAGGGGACACCCTCTTTTCTTCATTTTCTATGATGAGGAGGGGATGCTTTGTCCTTGTTCCCTAGTACCTGGGACATTTGAGACAACACCGAAACCCATAGGATGTTCCTCCAAGCTATGCTTCTTAAGAGTTTAGTAGTTTAATAGGATGTTCCTCCAAGGTATGCTTCTTAAGAGTTTAGTAGTTTAAACATACTTCACATTTAAAGCATTGGAATAAGCATAGGGTTGCCCTACTTCTCTGGCAGATGGATTAGATACTTAGAAATATATTATGCTAATTAGATAATAGGGATGTTATTTAAGTTTGCATGGAGCCCAAATGAATGACTTAGAAGAAATGAAAGCTATATAGTAACTGAAAGCATAACCTTTTCTAGATCAAACTTGCCATTATGATAGCCTTTTCTGCTTATATATGAGTACTTGTATGGAAAACACAGCAGTAGACTCTGCCTTAAAAACAGCAGAATGCTGATTTTATGGGTGTTTTTCAAATAATGCACAGTAACAGCTTGATAGGGCAGAAGACTGTAAAATTTCCATAGGAAAAAAGAACTACAGAAAATGATCTCCAGCACTTTCCATTAAAAGAGAATATAATGGGGTGGTGCTTGTTACCAACTTGCAATTGATCAAACTTCAAACTATAGAATAATCTGAACTTTATGAGTGCTTATAGTCAACAGTTGAATATCTTGTAATCATCATTTCCACTTACAAAAGCTAGAATTTTAGCAGCCTTCTAACTGCATGTTAAATCTTATTTTTGAACTCATTAAATCTAGACTTAGTTTAGTGAATCTTTTTGCAGACTACTTTTGTACATATGTACAAGTTGCATTGCACGTCAAATTGCTATTTGCATTACATGCATGTGTTGTATTCCATTTCCAATTTAGTATTTTATATATTTGTTGATGTTAAAGAAGAGAGTACAGCATGTCTAGCTGCAACTAATCTATATGTCATCTCTTGATCTCATATGAAGTTCATATCAGTTGTTAGAATAGTCTAATGTTCATAACTCTAAAAAAATGATTCTGGTTCAAGAGTAATGGAATCATGTTCTTCCTTTTAGTCTGAAATTTGTGCAGGATGCATATTGTTGTATCTACTATTCCATTCTTCTGGAGAATAGTCAGGTTTGTCCTTCATATTATTATTTTTAGTACCTTAGGGAGCATGCTAGAGCATAGAATCAACTTATTCTGTTTGGCCTGAAATTTGACTAGAAGGTAGATATCATTATTAAGATCCTTTTTTTCCCATTCTGCAGCATATTTAAATCCCTTTCTCTCTATGATACTCTTTTGGAGATTCGTGATTTGTGCCAAAAACAAAAGATTCAGATTGAGCTGAAGACTTGCCAGGGTTGGACTTTGTAATTCCAAACATTGTTTTTTTGACGTGAGACAGATTTTTACCTGTTTTCAGTTATTTTTTATTTTAATTGTGAAAAAATTAGTGTGCTGTGTTGATGTAGGTTCTAGTTGTTGTCCTCTGATTTTGCAAAGCTAAAATTGGACAACCTATACAAATTTTTGCCTAAAAATTCCTATTCTTGGTTACTCTAATGCACGTTTCTCGAGAGAAAATTGTGTTTTGTATATTCTATTAGTTTCTTGGTCGTCTTGTCCATTTTCATTTTGGTTTCTTGTCTGTTTTTGAGTCTCTCCTTCCTCTGGTCGGGTTTTGGACGTCTTATTACAAGTATGGGGGTTTTGAGCTCTAAGATGCAATTGCTACTTGAACTTGCAATCAGGTCTTTAAGACCCGATTTTCTTTTTGGCCTTTTAGAGTCACTTTTTATGTTTTATCATTAACTTGCGATGGGGGTCTTGAGACCTGAATTGCAAGTGAAGGCGCTTTTTCACTTTATGAAATACATGTAACTTGTAGTGGGGGTCTTGAGGCCCGACTGACAAGTTGAGCGCTTCTATTTTAAGAGTTACTTTCTCACATGTCACTTGTAATTCGGGTTTCAAAGCCCGAACTGCAAGTTAGAAGCTTTTTAAAAAGTTACTTTTTTATATGTAACTTGTAATTCGGGTCTTAAAGCCCGAATTGCAAGTTAGGGGTTTTTAAAAGTTACTTGTCACTTGTAGTTCGGGTCTTAAAGTCCGAATTGCAAGTTGAAAGGAAAAATACAATTTCATTACTTGTAATCGCGCCTAGGGGACCCGCTTGCAAGCACGCGTACGAAGTGCTCTCCCAAAACAACTTGCGTATGGTCATTTAAGACTCGACCCATTTGTGTTTGTGATTTGAATCACTAGTAATGGTGTTCAAAAGACCCGATCTGAAGCTTGTGAGTGTGTGTTTTGCTTTGAAACATGCGTTTTTCTCTTCAAAGCTTGTTTTTTTTATTTGGTCTTAGTTTTTCTTCCTCTCTTGGCGCGATTTCTTTCTTCTTCCTCCATTTGTTCCTGCGTTTCTTGTGGAGAGAAGTAAATGTTCAGCTGATTGTGTTTTGAAAGGAGTCTTTGTCCCTCTTTTTCTATAAGGAGCTGGTTGCAAATCAAGGATTCTTATTTTATCTTTTCAGCTGTGCGTTTTTGCTTTTCAAAGGTACATGTTTGGTCATTGTCTTTGTTTTATTTTCTGTTCTCTTTTTCTTGATTTCTTCTTAGTTTTAAGTTCATGGTACATTTTCGAAATGCATTGGAGTATAAGAGTTTTCATTATTTGTTTACTTGCAATTGGGTCTTGAAGACCCGACTGCAAGTAAGGATACATTTAAAAAGTCTTCAAAATGCTCGCATTTGCTTTCATTCACTTCACATTTCACTTGCAAATCCATTTAAATGCATTTCCATTCATCATATCATGCTCCCGTTACTTGCAATCGGGTCTCCAAGGCTCGACTGCAAGTGCACATTGACAAAATCACATTTCACTTGCAATCGGGTTCTCAAGACCCGATTACAAGTTGAACTTGCAAATACCTTCTCCAGATCCGTTTTTTCTCCCATCGCTGTCCAAAGCATATTCGTGAAGCATCTTCAAGATCTGATGAGTGTTACAAGTTCAAATCTCAAGCAAGTCTTGGTGGTTTTGTTGGTTTCTAAGATTTTGATATGATGGAATCACCCATAGCTGTTGAAGATGTTCTTACTCTTTTGAATTTTCACTACAGTGTTTCAGATTCTTGTTCAATGACAGAAGAGCCACTATCGCCTCCAAACAAGAAGATGAAGGCTAAATATGATAAATATTTGAATGAGATTGTTCCTTCCCAGGTGGTTTCTCTCATTGATGAGATTAAAGACACAGAGATCGGGCATGTAGATATGTCTGAGTTCTTAAAAAAGAATGAAGGATTCACTGACTCATGATATGCAGTTGCTTCTCAAAAGTCATATTCATTTAGTTTCTTCATTTCCAGTGGCCGCTTTAGAACCAGAATTTGTGCTTGCATGTGCTGCTCATTTTGATGAAGAAACAAGGACAATCAGGGATGATGATGGAAATGTCATAATAAGTTTGGAGGCTGAAACAATTGATAAATTTTTTAATGTACTTGCAGCCCCTTTATATGCTGAGATCACAATGAAGAGTGCAACGGATCATTACAAACAAAGAAAAAAAGATTGCATTAGACACATCAGTGCTAAGTGGTTGAAGACTCCTCTAACTTGCTTTTCCAAATGGCCCAAGTTGCATCGTTCTGACTTCATTGAGGAAATAGGTGATATGATTACACTTCTCAACAGGATAGCAGGTTTGAAATTTTCTAATGTGTTTGAAACTTGGATGTACAAGTACATCGTGGTTATGGGGAAAGGGCAGTCTCATGTTTTCTGGGGAGAATTGAGCAGTGACAACTTGTGTAGACAATTGGCACAAGTTCATACTACCTACACCTTTTATATGAATTCATTCTTGGTGTATATTGCTGCATCGCTTAGACAATTTCTTGGCCTTTCTACCAAGGGCAATAGATCGTTTGCGTCAATATGGGAATATTATGATCAGCTAACTCTGAGGCCCAGTAGGCTTCATTACAGGAGGGTGCAGGATGCTTTCTTCAGTCACTTTATGTGTCTCTTTGACAAATCACTCAAGAATAGAAGAGTCTCTGAAGCAGCCTGGAAGAAAGTGAATGAATATGGTTGTTTATTTCTGCAGTTCCCCGCTTTCACTTATATGAGAGTTGGATGTTTTGAGGGACAGCCATATGTGTTACCTCGATATCCCACTGACATAATTCTTTTGATGGAGTTGGTGAGACAGCTAATGGCGGTTCATGCTGTACAACTTGCTAATCACAAGTTGGGTATTACTATCTCTTCGCACAATCCATTGCAGATTGGTTGGTATTCTATAAACACATCTCAAAGAGCCAAGGCAATGGATGCTGAGCTTTAAGAAATCAAGTTGAAGAAGTTTATTGCGAGAGAAGATTTTGACTACTGTGAGATGAAGGATAAAATCAAGAGAGCCTTTGCTCATGTTCATCGCCTCAAAGATATTTGGGTTGATCTTCGCACTGAAGAAGATATAAGAAGGATGGATTATAGCAGGATTACCTTGGAGCAGATTGTGGATCTTAACTTAACCAAGATCCCTGAAGGGATGGTAGATGATGGAGAAATCTTAGATCCTGAGTACATTGAACAAAGAGTTGTAGAAGCTCCTTTCCCGTCCCCACAATGGTCTAAAAAGGAGTGTGACTTTATCCTTGACTGTTTTCAGCCCATCCTTGCTAATACCAATGCTTGGTTGAAGGATAATGGTGTTAAGACTATCAAGATCAAAGGTGAAGCGGAGAATGATTTGGCTGGTCTAGTTGGGCAAAGGTCTGAAATCAGAGACAAATCTAAAGAAGGTGCTTCTTCTTTTGGCACAAGAATCAAGTTAAGGGTTAGTAGAGCTCTGGTAATCCCTCCACTAGAAGTGTCAACGAAAGGAAAAGAGACATCACAGGTACAGGTACATGTCATTAATGATGAGGTTGATACTTATGAAGAAAATACAGCAGAATCACCTCCTTCAGCAGTCTCAGACTCTCCTCATGCGGTCATTCCTCAAATACCCATGGATATTGACACAGATGTAGATTCTTTCTCCATCGTGTTTGTAGATCCTGTGGAACCTAGTACAGGTGCTGGTGCTAGTATGGAGGTCCCTATTGGAACTTCTGATGATGACTTGGAAAGAATTTTTGATGAAAATCCTTCTTATGTGGCCATGTCCAACATTCCTTTCCCCGAGGTTGATACTTCTACCTTGAATTTTGATAAGTTTATGATAGAGGCAAATCATGTGTTGCCAACTAAGCAAAGGCCTATTGCAATCCAAATTGATACTTCTCCTAAGGTGACAACTATGGTATAGGTAGAGCTTAATTCTTTAGAAATTACAGTTGTTGTCTCTAATGTGAGCTCATTAGAATTACCTCCATGGCTAAGTTTAATAACACCCAAAAGGAAGAAGTAGGAAATCTCTCTTGATGTGTTTGATTTTCAGCAAATTGCAAAACCTAAATCCAGGGTTGTAAAGAAGGCAAAGAAAGTCTCACGGGTGGTGATTGATGAAAATAAAATGAAGTATGTAGAGATAGCTGAGCCATTGGTTGAGAAGCCACCTGAAGAGATGTAGTTGTCAGATTACAGGCTTACTAGGGTTGAGCTTGGTAAAGAAACGCATTTTGGTCTTATGCATGATGCCACGGATTCAGTAGCCTCATTGGTTAAGAGATATGATGAATTACTGGCAAGGAAGAGTGAACTCAAAGAGAAGAATTCACTGCTCATCACAATAATTCAGAAAATAACATATTCTTCAGAGCAAGTTAATCCATTAACTTCTTTTACCTCTGAAGAATCAGTCAGGCAATTGGAGAAGATTGCACAAAAGGCTAAAGCAGTTGATTCTTGGGCAGCTCAGTTGATTGATCAAGGTACACCAATGATTGAGAAGGCACTACATATTTTGAGTATTGTCAGGGCAGCAAGAGTTAAATGAATCAGACTTTGGAAACTTTCAAGCAAAGTCTGGATTCACTTGAAAAAGATTTGAAAATCTGGCATGAGATGGATCAAGTCAAACTAGAGATTCTATGCAACAATTCAATAATACCAGGCTGGGAAAAATATGTAGAATTTGAAGAGCTCATGACAAACAAGTCATTGGTTGTTGAAGATCTCATCAAAGACGTTCAAGCTACACTTGAGATGAGTGGTGAAGTTGAGTAGGACATACTTTCTAGTTTTGAGAAAACGTCTTGCAGGATTCTAACTCACAAAGGAGAGTTACTTGCAGTTGATATGGTTACTATTGAGATTACAACAAATCTTTGTCAAGAGCTGGAGTCAGATCAGTTTACTGCGGATTCAATTCATAAGTTTGTTAATCATCGAATAATCCTTAATAAAATGCAAACTGTTCTTGAAGAACACAGGGAAGGGACAGTAAGGTATTATGATGTGATTATTAAGACTATTGCAGTTGCCAGGAATACGTTAGGTCCTGATCCTGAGGAGTTGCAAGGAATTATCAGCAAATTTCAGTCTTTCAAAGCTAGGACTGAAATGGAATAAAAAGTGTCTCATGATACTTTATCTTTATTTTATGTATTTTGTTTTCGACAAGTTACATGTAAAGGCAGTTTTTGTAATTGCAAATGTTCTTTTCACTTGCATTTTTGTAAAATGTAATATCATGTGATAACATTACAAGTAAAATTACAATAGGACTCCTAATGTTGAATAAGTCAATTGCAGTTAGTTAGTGGTTGAGAGAATTTCTCAAGTTAGTTGGGATCCTCCCACCTTTTTCTCAAGACTTCTCTCCTATAAATACTTGAGGGAGTCTATTGTAAAAACATCTTTTTGGCAAGCAAGAAATTTCTGCAGAATTTTGTACTCATAAAGACTTTAAGCTTTATAGTTATAAGTTGAGATTTTTCAAGTAATATCAAGGAGTTGGAATTTCAGACTTTGTGTTGAAGTCCTACTTTGCATCCATTGTGTTCTTATGTCATTTTGGAGCATTACTTTGTGATTATTTGGAGATTGTGGAAGATTGTTGAAGAGAGTTTCACTTGAAATATCTGCAGATTTTGTGCTGTGAATGTTGAAGGTTGAACTCATAGTTTGAATTTAGAAATTGAGAAGAATTGCAAGTCTTTGTGCTCATAGTAACTCCCATTTGTAGTAATTAATAGGCGCATCATACTCGCAAACTTTGTGCTGTCTTATGCTGTGTATTGTCATTAGGTAATCATTCTAAAAAGGTAGATAGGATTTCAGGTCTTCAAGACTTTGCACTTGGTGATTGTTTTCCCATCCGGAGGAGGTGACGGAAGTCTTTGTGCTTTTCGGAAACTTCATTTCCTTTTTCTCGGTTTCATTCCAAGGTTGCTGTGATAAGTTTTCTTAAAGTTTGTTGTTACTTTTCTGTGAAGAGAAAATAATATAATCCTTCCTGAAAGAAGAGGAAAGATTGCTGTCCTACTCATTTTACTTTAAATTAGTTAAAGGGGGAGCCTTCCCTTAATAAGGAGAGTTTTATCTCACGTACTGTGGCTGAAACCACAATTTTGTACACTTTCCCAAGTATACAAAATTTTCAACCAATACTAGTCATCTTACCAAAGTTTTGAGTTCTACCAAGACTCAAGTCTCATTTGGTTACACAAGAGGTTTGAGAACAAAGCCACTACTAGAAAGATTTTCAATTGAAGATGATGTCTCTGTTCCAGCGAATGATAACTATTCTTTGGAGAACAATTGCCCCTCACCACACAAAACTCACTTTTCCATACTTCGTTGGATCCTTAAAATAACTGGATGCATGGGGTAGGAGCCTAGAAGATTTTTTTCTCCCACTCTATAGAATCTTTCAAATTCTCAGAAGTCTATGTTTGCTGAGGTTCACATAAATATCTATTTCTTTATATGAATGTTCCTTGGAAGCCCAAGAATATGGTTTTGATAATATCTGGAAAATATTGCGAGTGATTCATAGCATTTTGTCTTGAACCAATCTCATTAAAACAAATAATTATTTTGATTTGGAAATGGTGATTATATAAATAGATATCAAGAAAATAAGTGACATTTCACTCAGTTTTATCATGATGTTTTGTGTATTATACCTACTGAATTATTAATTGAGCTTTATGTTAGAATGTTTTCAACTTGTGGAATTTAGAAGCTGTATCCATGTTGCAGGAAGCTCAAACATATGCTAATGAAAATGGGCTTTTCTTTATCGAGACATCAGCCAAGACAGCACAAAATGTAAATGAACTTTTCTATGAAATTGGTAAGTGTCTCTTTTAGTGTTGGAGCTTTCTGTTATATATCTGCTTCTCTCCTTCTTTAGCTTGACATGTGTTGTTATTAGCTTGCTCAAGCAGAGCATAATTATCATTTTAATGTGTTAATATCCTTCAATATATTATTAGAAAATATTATAAATTTTTTGTTCTAGAATTTCTCAATTGTTTTTAGGAGGGGTTTCCTTATAAGCAAACTTATATATTACCTCATTAAATTCAAAGTGTGTGTGTGCGTGCACTAATGCATGCGTATGTGTGTGTTATATGTTCATAGCACATTTAGATTGTATTTGGTATACAAACTAATCTGTAAACCACCGGGTTGATAACCCTAGTGATGCACTAACAATGGATATCTAAAACTAGATCAGCTCTTACTATTCTCCTTAGCGTTGTCTTATCAGTAAATTGTCATGTCCCCAAAATTAAGCAATTAGGTAACAAAGACATATTTAAAAATATCAATGATTTGTTACAATTGTCAAAGACAATATTGTAATTATAATTATTATATTATAGATATCATGATATAATTAGACCATCTGCAAAATATAAAAAAATTAATAATAAAGGAACTCTTATGAAAAAGAATAATTGAAAAGAAACATTGAATAATAAATAGATACCTCCATCAAGAAATGCCGGCAGGAAATAAATAATAAGAACAAAAGAATATATCAAAACAAATCATGAATATTGATAAGGAACCTAACTCGTCTCCAAGCTGTGGCGAATTCCGTCGACATATTACAACGCACCTCTACCATGACTCATACAATGTCGTCCTTGGAAGAATGGCGTCGATGTGGTTCCAACAATCTCTATTCGACTATCAAAAAGTGATGCCGACAGTCTTGGATACTCTCAGACGTGAAGTGCAACAGTCGCAAACCTATCTGGAACTGAGAATGAAAATAGTTACTAATAATCCTGAACATTCATGACACCGATAGAGTGAATACTTATCGTTTGTTTGGTGAATGATCCCGTTTTTCAAACTCCAATCACAGATACAAGAGTGCGATCCCATCCCGTGCATAGAAATTGTCCTGCAAAAAGAATAATGGAGCCAACGAAGAAGGGTAGCCAATTAAGACTCTACACTCCCATTATTAATCGCAAGCAAAGGCGGGACAACAAAGACCCGATAATCCAACAAGGGAGATAAATGAATATCAAAACAAAGACTCGACAGTATTAAAACTTCTTGTGTTATCGGCATAAACGGTTTCTGAAAGTTAGTAATGGTCGACTCAGATTGCAGTGTTGACGTCTTCCAACATATACGTGATCTGCGAACACACTGTCGCATAGACAAATAGTTAATCACCGCCATGCATATGAATTGAACATAGTTGAGTAGTCGACATGAGGATAGGATAGGCTATGGTAAAGCTCCTTCACCGTCAAACCTTAACTAATACAAAAATAAGTGATTAACGTAGGCCAAGAGAATCCTTTGAAAAGGTGCGATCAACATAAGTGATCTTTGATAAAAAGACGGTTCATTTGTTCCAATCGAGGATATAAAAGGATAAATGCTTGAGGGAGAAATAGAAAAGACAGGTAGGAAGTAGAAAACATGGTAGATACAACAACCATAATTTCTCATGATACATCGATTAAGATTCCTGTGAATAGTAATTAATGGAGAATCGTCTCTATTCAAAGAGAGGTGTCCCTCCTTATGAAGGGATACAAGTATATGAAGGACAATGATAAGTGTGAGGAACAAAAAGGAGGGTATAAAGGAGATTAGAAGATACAACCAGTTAGGGGATCGCTAAGGGCTTTAGAGAGCCATTGATTCCAGGCCTGTTTGGATATTTCAGTTGAAATATCAAAACGAATCTAAGAAATAATCCATAAGGGCTATGACGAGAAGTACTCAATAAAGTCTACCATAGGAGACCTGACACAACAATTCAAGTGAAGTAATTCACTTGGCACTAATATTTAGAAATCCAAGTCAGCACTGGAAAATCATACGGTGATGTACTCACTTAGCAATAATATTTAGCATATTTTGAATATAAGAAATTGATATTGCTAATTTGATTATTGATATAATGCTTTCTTTAATCTTATCATAATGAGAATTATTCTAGGAAATGATGAACTTAAAGAACCATTGATAAATAAAGATATATTTGATTATAGGTATGAAATAAATCTTGGATGAATGCAAATATACCTGATTGTGTAAAGATTGTCTTCTTTGTGCTTGTAACCCTATTAGGAAGGGTGAACCATGGTTTAAGTAGATTGTCTAAAAACCCCAGTTTCATGCCCCTTAGGCCTAGACAAGGGATTGGGCCTTGCAGCCCCTTAGGCCCTTGACTCGGGATTGGGCTATAGAAGGTTGGGGGTCCCACCTAGGCTACAGCCCCTTAGGCCCTAGACAAGGGATTGGGCCTTGCAGCCCCTTAGGCCCTTGACTAGGGATTGGGCGAATAGGAGGTGGTAGACCTTAGGCTACTTAAGAATTCCCTGATTCCTCTCCCCCTGATAGGATGAGTGTCTTCGAGGTGTTGCCATGAATGGAGTATGTAGGTACTAAGCCACTAGGCAAGAAGGATTGAGATGGACAACCTCTTGAGATTTATTTGAAGGCTTCAGGGCGGATCCACCTGTTGGTGTGTGTTTTGAATACGCCACCATACACAGAATAAAATGCCCAAGGACATTTTATCCTCTCTTGAAAAGTAATTGCAAATACCTAGAAGATAATACAATGACTCCAATGTTTCTTTTGGCCAGGTTATGACATATGGACAAGGTCAGTGGGCATTGTGATTTGCTGGTAATCACAAGGGGACTTACAGAAAATTCATTTCGCGAGTCGAGGACTTAGACAGTTTTATCATTGAAGCTCTTTTTGATGGGTATTTCAGATATTCCAAAAAAAAGGGCAAAAGGATAAGGGTTTAGAAATCTAAACTACGACTAGGAACTCAAGAGACGACAGTGACGAGATAAAATAGGGTAACCACACTGTGTTTCGCCTCCTTTGGACAACTACGCAAAGTGGGTGCAATCTTCAAAGGAAGTGATAATAATTTTCATGTTTGAATTGAAAACAAACAGAAGTTAAGCATCCACAATTTAATGGCTCAGACTAACTTTGCACATCGAATACAAATCATCCATTCGACAAAAGTATGAGCTAAATCTTATCTACCACTGCTATCAAATCTATCATCCACTTAACAAACATATAAATGAAATACTAATCTAATTCTACTCTAAGTGTTGAAGGAGAAATATTAAACCTTGCACACTATTTGAAAACAAAAGTGATTCTAAGCAAATCATGCACTAGAGCTTTTATTGACGAAAATAGTCTTGTCGCAACAATATTATACTACTCACTTCACCAATTGTAAATGAGAGTAATCAAGTTTATATAGAGTTCATGAATTTGAATAAACGGCTCAGATTAAAATTGAGCCAATGGCCAAGATCAAAACAAATAAACCCTAATTAGGGTTTCCCAAAATGACTTCAGTAAACAAAGAGTTGACAGGGTGATGTGGCGCTTTGGAGCTATTATCAAGGAATTACATCCCGATCCTCCTGCGTTGCCATGTGTTCGATGAATCTGGACACGATCAAGGCAACTTCATCCATGGTGACCTGAGGAAGCATTCCGATCCTGAATTCCAGTCCGTCCACACTCTCAGCGCATTTGGCAAAGGTATCCTCCCACTCTGGCTTGGTCTTCTCAAAAGACTCTCGGATGCTTAAGAAGTTCGCCAATTTGACCCAATCCTGCTTCAAAATAGGTCCAGTGATGGCGAAGATGCCGCCTTGGACCTTCCCTTTCAAAACCTCTAACTGCAGGTCATTCTCTCATAGAGCCTCCTTATCCAGGATATTGGCGATCATGTTGAGAAGTTTGGCCTGAACTTCTTTGACCTGTTCTTCCAATCTGATACCATCAACCTTCACCCTCTCCAAGACTTCGCCTCGTGCCGTCAAGGCCCAATACCAAGTGTGGAAGTCATAGGCTGCTCCTGCTGCAATAACACCTCCGTCTATCAGCTCCTGCTTAGGAACTCCTTTCAGAATCCTAAGGCAAGGGATTATCCTATCTTGCACATCCGGAAGGTTATCCCATACTTCTGCCAAAGTGGCCAGCCTAGAAAGTAGGGCGGTGGCCTGACCATAAACCAGAGTCAATCTCTCCACGAATGCCTCAGCTTCAGTCCCCTTTGCTGCTATCCATTCTCTGGCTTCCCGAATGGTGACCATGTTTTCTTCTATCTCCTTAATGGCCCCCTGTGAAGAGTTCGGAAGTAGAGGAGCTGCCGTGTTGTCTTGATCAAGTGCTGGATATACTCCTTTAGGCGCTCAATTTCTAACTGGCACTCCTTCCTCTTGGTTACCTCCTTTGCCAACCTTGACTTGATAGTGGACACTGAATTGTCCAAGTCTTCAATTTCTTGGCCCTTCGTGGTTGGGCCCAAGTCAATGGTTGTGATGGCATAATCTTGTGGAGCCATGTCCTCCTGTGGCCTGTCCATTGTAGGCACTGTGATCTGCACTGTCCTGTTGCCGGCTCCATCTCTCTGTATGCTCGAGAATTTCTTTGCTGGCTTCTTAACAGCAGTCTGCGTAAGTTTGGCCAAGAAGTCAGCAGTGTCATTCTCTTTTGGCTCCTCCACTGGCGCTTGTACTTTTAGCCTCTCTCTTAGCCAATCCGGGATCGTCGGCTGCTCTATGCCTTCATCTTCCGGCCTGTCTTCTCTGTCAAGGACGTCCAGAATTCCCCTAAGGGCTGAAATCATTCCTTCTTGGAAATCCTCATTTTGGGTGTTCACATTTTCATCATCAGACTCCAATATTTCTGTGCCCGTGGGAGATGGTGGCGCATCTTCGTCTGGCTGAGGCTCAATATTGTTCTCCGGAATCGGGGAAGGATCCCTAATTTCAGCCAGTGAAGCATCTACAGTAGCTAGCATCTCTTCAATATTCCTGGATGCGGCCGAGTGGGAAGGCTTTACCTTAGCCTGCTTCTGAACTGGCTCCTTGCCTGCAACTATCTTCTTCCTTTTCCTGGAAGTGGTGGCCTCTATCATCTCCATGCCTTGGGATGTGTTTGCATTGGAAGAATAGGATTCCGCCTCACTCAACATATCATAAGTCAAGGTTATCCTTTTTCGTCTTAGCTCCTGAATCTGTTGATCAACCCACCACTGTGTATACTTGATGACAGGTCTCATCAAAGCATTTAAATCGGCATGTTCGGATTCTGACTATCTGACCACCGGCAAAGGCAAGCTCTCATGAAGGTGCGGCTGTACCTGCTGTCCATCTTCCTCCAACTGATCCGGCACTCGGCAAAGTTCTGTTGCTCTGATCAAACTGACTGGCAGTCTGGACCACATCTTTCGCCTAACTTCAAACTCGTCCGCAGCATTTGCCCAGAAATCTTCCAGTTCGACCCTATGCTTGTACCTCCTTCCATCCACCGTCTTGATGTGATGATGCGGGTCGAAGTGGCTCCTAGATGGATAGGTAGCAAAAGGATAATGTTGAATCTCGAGCCTGGCACTATCTGCTGCTTGTGATGATGGGCAAGACTCCAGCATGTTCCCTATAAAGAAGGGAAAGGTTACTGCCGCCTTTTGCTTTGTTCGTTGGAGGCCCTGAAATTCTTCTAGTTGCCTTAGTACTTCCAACAGGACCATCTTGTTAGTTGGGAAAATGGGCAAACGATATGGGCTCCCAGTGAATCCTTGGATTCTGATGTACGTATATCGGGGATACTGGATAAACCATGACCCATATTTGCCAATCAGCTTCTTGGCCTCAGGAGTCAACCGTTGATGCGTCCCTCCCTGGAGTATTTTGGTGATATACATAAGGAAGGCGTCATGAGCTCGCCGGAAGTGCGCCTTTTCTTTCAACTGAAATTGTGGATAGCAGTCGTATGCCTTCAGCTCATTTGATCCGCTACCGACCGTGCCCTTGCATATCAAGCCTGCATACTTGTAAGTCCTAGCCAACATGTAGATGACATAAGAACTCATATAAAACGTTTTCGTTTTCTCTAGGTTGACAAGCTGCTCGTGGAGGTTGTTGCTAATCATTCGTGACCAGTTAAACATCTTTACGCCCTCTGTGATGTCCTCAATAAAATAGTACATCCATGGCTCAAATGGCGCCCCCAAAGGACTGCCTGCTATTCTGTTCAGCAAAATAATGATGTCTCCGTAGTCCTTCTTGAAGTCTGTACGCATCAACTTCTTGGGCATTTTCTTGACCGACGGCCTAGGCTTGTCCAGCCATGACTTGTTGATGTTGGCGGCACAAAGGTCAGGCTGCTCATCATACAATCTCTGGGCGTCTTCCTTAGTTTTATAAGTGGTCTTAGGATACGAAGGAATGCCAAAGGCCTCTTGTATGGCCAACTCTCCCAAATGTGCCAATATTCTCCCGTCAGGCGCCACAATTTGTCTCAACTCAGCATTATAATGGAGTGCACACTCCACCATTAATTCAGCGCAGGTGGAAATCCGACAGCTTGAAATATTCCATTTCTTACCATTCTCCTGGCTGCAGGCGTGGGTAAAGGCCCATTGTGCCCATATACTCTTCTCTTGAATTCATCTAGGTCTATACGACCAAGATTGGTGTCCGATACGTTCTTCCATTTTGATTTTATTTTAGTCTCCGGCTGCGATCCTTTGTTCATGAACTTCATCTGTGCTTGCCTGGACGTCTCTTCTTGATTGACTGTCAACCTGCAAGTACAAAATGCTTAACATTAATATAAGAACTTTTAAAATCAAATTACTCCGGGTGTAGTTTGGACAAAATCGCATTTTCAGCTTATTAAATTAAAATTTCTGTCAAAAAGCAAGCTGAAAGTAATCAAATTCGCCTATTTATGGATGAAGTTCGTGCCGGAAATGAAGTAGAAGATATCAACGAGGTGCAAACACATTGTCGATTAATTTCCAAACCTCAAAGATCGTGTTCTGGCTGCAAATGAATTTTAAAATTCTGAAAATCTGCCAAAGGAAGTGCGCCAATATACTGGGAAGTACGATTTTTAGCAAAGAAATAAATTATTTCTCTCCAAAAATCACGCCTGTCAACAATAAATTACTTCCTTGATTCTCACAGCAACGTTACTTGCACTAAATTTTCCTTTGCAAACGATTCCCAGAAGATTCGAGAAAGATAGCCTCTTCTCAGCCGAAATTGTGAAGAAATGAATTGCTGAAACTCATTTTATGGCTGAGAAGTGCGATTTTCCTCAAGGAATTGCTTTCTTTTCTTTGATTTTCTTCCAATTTTTAGAAACGTTTTTCTTCTCAGATCGGCAAGTTTCTAATTTCACTTTTAGTTGTTGAGGCAAGCTTCTAATTTTCATCTTTGTGCCACCTCTGTTTGAGATTTTCGAATTTCTCAAAAAATTGCCTAAGTGTTGGAGAAAATATCAAAAGATATTAAATTAATTGTTTAAAATTAATCTTCCAACGTACTTTAAATCTTCGAATCACAGCAATTTTAAATTTATCTAAGGTTGAATAATTTAATCTTCCAAATAATCTCCGGACTTCGAATTTTTTAATTAAAATTCCCTAAGTGTTGGGAAATAATTAAAAATATTAAAATATTTAAAATTCCAACCCATTTAACCTTGATACATGGCTAAATTTGTTCGTCCGAGGCAAAATATCTCTTTTCAAATTGTCTGCCTAGCCAAAATGTGCTCAATAGTTCATCTGCCAAATTTCAATTCTCTAGGCGGAGTTTTGACCTCTCTGGACATTTTTATTTAGCCAAACGACTCATCTTCTGGGTTGGGCGAACTTGGAGATCTCTGCCACTTTGCCATTTTTTATTGGTGCCTTAGGAATTTTTTTCAAGCTGAGAGGGGCGGACTTCATGGTTGCTTTGCCAAACACTCTTCATTTTATGTCAAAGAATTTCATTCCGTTGTGTTGAGGAGTGATTTTCATGCCGGCCAAACCTCTTCTTTCTCTGGACCTTTCTCCGTTTTTCATGCCTTAGAAAAATTTACCTTTTAAAGTTGGACGAACTTCTTATAATTCCTTGCCAATGGCATATTTTATTCTCCATTTGTCTTAGGCGAACTTCACACTTTTCTTGCCATGGCGAATTTTATTCGTGCCTTGTCCGATGGCAAACTTCACTCGTATTGGCCATTTAATTCCACATAAGGCAAGTTTTCCTTGCAATTTTACCCCTTCCAAACATCTTGGAGTGAACCCCTTCATATTTTTACCCTTCTCCACACTTCTTGGGGCGGACTTCATGGACTTCTTGCCATTTTAGCATATGGCGGACTTCATAGACCTCTTGCCATTTTCCTTTATGCTGGGCGGACTTGCTAGACTTCATGCTGTTGACCCTTTTGGGCGGACTTGGCTCTCTCCATGCCATGGGCAGACTTGCCTTGTCTTGCGCCATCCACCTCTCTTCAAACATCTTGGGCGGACTTTAGCTTCCTCATGCCAAGGGCGGACTTGGCTTCCTTCATGCCATGGCGGACTTGGAGACCTCCATGCCATTCCTTCCTTGAGGACGCCAACTTCATGACTTAGCCATTTTCAAAACTTTTGCCATTTTACCTTGATTCTTTTGACATCTAGAGGCGTGTTGATTTCTTGCCTGATGGAATCCAAAAATAGAAACTTTCCAAAAATAGAAACTTTCTAAAAATAGAAAAAGCAAAAAGCATCCCTAAAAAATAGGAACTCCAGAATGGCCTAAAAATGCCGAAAATCAAAAAAGCAAAAAGCAAAAAAGTAGAATCCCTAAAAAATAGGAAGTGTCAGAATTGACCGAAAGCAATGGCGTTCCTCGTCTACTAGGTCTTCTGAGCATTTCCATGGTGTTTAAGCTTTCAAATGGGTTCAAAATTTCAACTTGGCCGGACTGACTCTCAAAACCTTATTCAAATTTAGGACTGTAAATTGGCGACTCAGAGGGCGACATCAATACTTGGGGGTCCCCATTTGCAATGGGGCGATGTGTGAAATAGGTCACAACACCACCCATGGCACTCCTCTTGCTTGTTAAATTGTATTTATGATTATGCTTATATTTTGGATATTTAGATATTAATGCTAACAAATATATGTGTGTGTGGAAATTTTGTTAATATGGTGAATGCAGATTTCAATTCAAGATTATTTAATTAAAAAAAGAACAATCATGTGGAAAGAAGGAACCTTAAACCTAATCAACAAATGAATTCTAGGGCAAACCAGGTAAGGGACATTACATAAATAGCATAAAATGACATAACATTCAAAATAACAGAACAAATATGCAGTTAAAAAGCAGAGCACAAATCATACAAAATCAAGGTTCCTTTGGTGAAAACACAGATGGGTGAAAAGCTCCAAAAAGGGTATGTGGTTAGCATCCCATTACTAATTCCAGTGCTGTTACAAGAGATGAAATGTGAAAAATAGCTTACATAGAGCTGTCCCAACCATACACAATCTTCTATATCTCCTATCTGCCCTTTGCACTCCACAAGAACCCTGCAGCACTGCCCAATTTCACGTCAAATAGGCAAGAAGGTGTTTTTCCTTTGTTCTCAACCATTTGCATTAACATGGAATGTGAAACAACAACAAATGACAAGTTTCATATAAGAAGTTTAACCAACAACTAATAGTGGGACTCTTAGTTTCTGTTATTCTAAATGCACAGAGGAGCAGAGTTTCATAGAAACTATAAAGGTTTAGGGAAAATTTTGTGAATGAGAAAGAAACTTAATTCTATTGAAGGATTATCTTTACTAGTAATGTGTATGCCATAGAAATAATAGGATGTGCTAGTTATCATTTTAGTGACTTGTTTCATGTTTGCCGTTTCTTCTGTCAAAGTATAGTGTAGAAATCATGCTGGTTTTATAGTCCAGACTACAAAGTTACAAACAATCTTGTGATGAGAGCACAATTATATTTTTTTGAATACATTTAAAATCAAATGGTTCTCTGTCTGTGCAACTTTCGACTTTCATGAAAAAATCAGATGTGCTTCTCCCCCATTGCTGCTCTGCTGGCTCTTCGGTCTTGTTTAGGCAGATAGGATATGAGTGTAATTCCTATTGAGGAGACAATGTCTCCTTTCAGGGAGATCCTGTTGGTAGTCAAAATCTCAGAACTGCTTTTTCAAAAGAATCCACTCAGATCTGCAAGAAAGAGCTTATGAACTTCATTATCACCATGTTCGAAGAACTGTTAAGAGATTTCATCTGCCCTCTGAGGAGGAGACAGTATGGTACATAAGATTGGAAATCTGTCCAATATGAATTTGTCTGTGGACAAGATGAAAAGTAGACTGTTCCCAAAAGCGAAGGGCTCTAATTTACAGAATTGTGGTAATTTTACCTGAAACCAAAATACTGCATGCATGGGTGCAGGAGAACTGGCAACCCTTTGGCTTTGTTGACATTTTGATGATGTGAAAGGATACGATATGATTATCTTGTTCACAAAGCACTGGCTTCTTGTTTTCAATCCTATTGAGAATCTCCCAAGTAATGTTCTTGTGTGGGTCATAGAATGATATATATCAGTGCCTCCATCACCAGAAACACAGGAATTCAACTAGGCCAGGTCAGTGTCAATATTGATCTGGAAAAGCCTCTCTCTAACTGAATAATTCTTGATATGGAGGGATTGGAGAGCTATCATCTGATCAATTTTTTTCTGAGTTTTCGCATTGGGACAGCAAAATTTTTTCCCAAATTTTGGGGACAATGGGGAGATGGCTAATAAAATAATATTAAAAATTAAAAATTAAAATAGCTTAATGTAAGTGGAAAGAAGAGATCAATTACTTCATTTGATAATCATGATGACATAAATAATTGATAATATGATTTTTGATTTTTCAATTATTTAATATATTCATATTAATAAAAAACTGAAAACTTGAAAATACAAACAAGGCAAGAATCACAACTGCAATCTGCATGCCACAAACATCAAGATGACAAAATGAGAACAAAAATATATGTATAGTTGGTTTCTGTTTGAGCCACAACCTCAAAAACTAGTCATCATCCACTAGATATCTTGGAAACTCATCATTGGAACTGCTAGAATGAATTGTATCCTCATCTTGCTCTATGAGCTCAACCAATCCCAACTGCACATCAAGTTCCTCATCAATTCGTTGCAGCTCCCCTATTGTATTGTTGGGCTTTGTTTGTACTCGGGTGTCTTGTGATCAATGAAACACAAGATGGTATGTACAACGACAAGCTTTTCTATTCTCTTAGAGGTAAGTTTGTTCTTCTTAAGATAGTGGATAAATCTATACATGGACCAATTCCTCTCAGGAGTAGAGGAACTAGAAATCCATGAGAGAAAGTGAAAGGCAAGTGTGTGCAACAATCTTGAAGATCCATATAGTCACCATAGACTAAGTGGTTTGTCTTGTGCCAAATTGTGCTTGTCAATATTTTCTAAACTCTCGTAGCCATTGACTTCAGTAAATCTGATCCACTCAGCTTTGACCAATGAAGCATCCTCTGTCTTATACATTTTCTTAAGTCCTTAATGAGGCCATTACCCACTTCATGATTATCAATGGGAACAATTATGTTAGGTTTCTCCATGCACCACTTTGGATTCAATGTATATGCAACCATGTATAGAGGGGTGTTAGTTTCTCCCACCTTTTCTTATTGATGGGCTGAATATTCTCTTGGTAGAACTATAGGGTTGTGTGTCTTTATCAAATGTTGCTTTAACCTAGCCAACCATGCTATTAGTGCACCTGCAGATCTCTCCAAGGTTAGTACTTTCAATCCCCAAATCTGATGACAATGAAAATAGGATATACAAAAGACATGATGAATCTCACAATTGACTAAAAAACATCAGTAACCATAATCTCCATCATCCTCTTCCCCTACTATGTCTCGGAATCCTCCACCTATTCTAGTCATTTCATAATCATGTCGCAAGGGCTCTTGCAACTCAAGCATCCTTTGTAGTAGAATAAAGTATGAAGCAATTAGGTCTCAAGTGGTTTGAGGAATTCCTTCTTCGAAAAGGACTGCTACGCAGCTACAATGCCAATGAGGCATGGTTGTTGCAAATGAACATTTGTACTTCCCTTTCATTCACCACAATATTTTTGACCCAATCTATTTCCTAATGCCTTTGGGCTTTGTGCATTGTTCATATTATGCATATGATAGGGGTCCAATAGATGTGCTTGTAGGAAGATTGAATTAATCTACTTGCTACCCTACATACATATGCTACATCGATAATCACTTGCTTTACATTTTGAGGGCCAACCTAATTAGAATCTCTTAGGACCTAAAATTGAAACTCAACATCACATTCTGTGGACCAACCTTTTCATTAGCATCTCCTCAAATTTAGGAAATGCCCCTAAAAATTAGAAAATGGACTTATAAAAACCAATCCTCACTACTCTATACTTCTTTAGCAAACACTCCTTGCCTATAGAGAAGTATAGAAATGAGCTCGTATGTCCCACAAATGTTCACTCAATGAAAGGGGCACATTACACACTCTTCCCTTATAGAGTAGAAAAGCATAATGGCAGTTTGAGTGGTCACTTTGGTTTGAACAAGACACTAGACTTAGTGGAGAGGTTCTATTGGTGGCCTAAAATGCAAAGAAATGTAAGAAGGTATGTTGAACAATGTGGAGTATGTCAAAAGGCAAAGGGAACATCAACCAATGCAGGTCTTTATCAGCCATTACCCATCCCAAGTAGACCATGGGAATGCATAAGCATGGACTTCATAGTAGGGCTACCTAGGACACCGATTGGTTTTGACAGTGTGTTTGTGGTAGTGGACAGATTTAGCAAGATGAGCCATTTTATTCCATGTAAGACAACACATGATGCAAGTCAGATTGCACACCTATTCTTCAAGGAAGTAGTGAGGATACATGGGTTGCCAAAGAGTATAGTTGCAGAAAGAGATGTAAAGTTTATGGGGCATTTTTGGAAAACTCTTTGGAAGAGGCTAGGAACCAACTTGTCTCATAGCTCAGCATATCATCCACAAACGGATGGATAGACAAAGGTGATCAATAGGGTACTTGGAAACTTGTTGAGATGCTTAACTAAGGAGTATGGACAAGGATGGGAGCAAGTGATTCCACAAGCAGAATTTGCTTACAGTGATAGCACAAATAGGACTATGGGTAAGAGTCCATTTGAGATAGTCTATGGTTTACATCCAAGGGGTGTACTTGAGCTTAGAGAACTGAAAGGTCATGAAGGAATTAGTGGACATGCTGATGATTTTGCTCAGTCAATGAGAGAGGTTCATAAGCAGGTAAGGAAGGCATTGATAGAGGCTAATCAAAAGTTGAAGGCAAAAAGAGACCAACTTCCTATTTCTAGTACCCCTTCCTCGTTTGGCTCCATTATTCTCCTTTCTTCATCACCATCCGATCCTTCGTTAGAGTCTGAAGACACCAAGTCCTTACTAACGGCCTGATTCTTCAAATCGATAATATACTTCCCATGGCTCTCAATGGAAAGGGTATTCTTCTTCCAGTTATGGTTCGCCTTGGCGGCGATTAGCCATCCTCGTCCCAGTAGTGCATCGTATGCTTTTCTTTCTAGTGGGATTACGACAAAATTCAATAGGAATTATTGCGTACCTATCACCACTTTTTGTGCCATCAACGTATCGATTGGTTTGATATTATGTTGATCGGCGCCCACTAGTTGGAGTCGGCGGCCAGAGTGTGGGTTTCCTGAGGCTCTTCCATGTATCCTCAGGTAGTACATTAACTCCCAATCCTTCGTCGATGATGGTATTAGAGAGTTTCATCCCCAGGATTTCCATCTGTACGACAACCGGTTTCCTCCCGCCACTTATTGCGAGTAGCGTTGGATCCGTAGTTTCTCCTGTCGGTTCTGTGGTGCCTTCGCTCAGATCCATTTGAGTATTGTCTGTCATGATATTTGTGAGTGCTACTCTTAGTTGCGGCATGGTTTGCAGAAGGTTTGTTACCTTGATTGGTATAGTTGTGTGAAGTACTTGCCGTACGATGTTCTTTTCCAACTCTGACTGCAACGGCGTACTCGTCTCTTTGGTAGCTCTCCGTTCCTTTGCCATTGCTTCTTCTACTTCCGCCCTGGCTTCTCGAAGTCGTTCTTTCTCCGTACAGGGGTCTGGATAGTTGGCCTTCTTCGTCTGTGCCCTTGTAAGTGCCAGGACTTCTTCTTCGGCTACTTCCAGTATGTTGATACCTTTCTGCTTCGGGCAGTCAGTGTCTTTGTGATCTCCCGGACCGCACCACTTGCACAGCTTCCTCCAGCGCCTTGGCCGCTCTAGCATTCCTTGGCAAAGTGGCCCCATTCGCTACATCTTCGGCATTGGATCATGGGTCGACCTTTGCTGTCATATTGGATTTTGCTTCTTGATTTGGTATTTCTCCGATTGTTGTGATAGCCATCAGGGGATGCGTTGTTATTCTGATGCTTTGGTGGTGTGGTCAGAGGGGTGGATTGTTCCCCCTGTGTGAAGAACACTTGCGCACTCCGTGTTTTCAAATTGTACGGGCATTCTTTGACAGAGTGTCCCATAACTTGGTAGATGTCACAGAACATCTTCTTCGGGCAGTTTGCCTTTGTATGGCCTTCCATTTTACATTCCATACACCATAGTTCGGTTGCTTCCTTAGATCCTTCCTTGTCTGCTTTTAGTTCCTTCATCATCCTTAGCATATCGCGATGGAGTGCTTGTACAGTTTTTGATTCATCCCCGCTTTCTCCCGCGCTTTCTTCATCATCATGCTTCTTCCCTCTAGAGGATGTCTTGTTCTCGCTTTCAATTTCCATCGCACAGTTGTATGCTTCAGTGTACGAGGATGGAGGTACTACCTTCATGTTCTTCCGTAGTGAGGGAAGCAGCCCTTCGATAAACTATCTCTTCTTTAAACCATCTGCTGGCTGTGATTCTAGTTTCCACAGCAGGTCTATTAATTTTTGGTTGTAAGTTCGTACGCTTTCGTTCTTCCCTTGTTTGGTGTTGTAAATCTCGGCCACAATTTCACTGTCGTCCCTCAACAGTTTGCATTCATCTTGAAATGCCTGCTTCAGCACCCTCCATGAAGCTTTCTGTGTTTGGTCCAACTTTGAGTACCAGTCAATGGCACTGTCTCGGAGTGTTGCCGGAAACACTTTCAGCCAGTTATCCTGGTCATCTTCTCCACTCGCTATCCAAATTGTCTTGCACGTTTTGCAGTGTCGTATTGGATCCTCTGACCCATTCCTCGTAAACTTCGGCAACTTTTGCTGTTCTGGAGTCACCATCTTGCCCCACTGTCCTCCCTATGTATTGCACCTGACTAGACTGGTTTCCCCGGTTCGTTACGGTGCGTCACTTGCACTCTCGGCCACGTACGAGTCACTCTTCTGTCCCCTGTCAGCGTCCTCTACACCTTGGGTTTCCTGGGCTCTGCTTTGGTGCTCCCTTTGCCAAGGGGTCTTGGGCTCAGATCTCCCTGTCCTCCGTCCTTCATCGTCATCTGATATGGACAACTCCCGAAAGCGTTGGATACTGTTCTCAAGTTCACCACTCAAGTCTTCCTCATTTTCTTGGTTTTTATGTTTTTCTACGTACGGGGTGACGAATGGTTCCTCATCCCTCTCTTCCACAGAGTGCTGATGTGCTTTACTAAATCTTAGCTGCCGGTTTTCTTGCTCTTGTACTCTTAATGATCGCCGAATTTTTTCTTCCTCTGCTTCGTGCCCGAATGGTACTCGGTTCTTGTTCTTGTTCGGCCGTACGGGCATTTACAAGTCTTTCACGCGATCATTGTTGGTTGCCAGCGGTACGTCTCCGGCTAGTGTCTCGTTCCTCTTCTTCCCATTTGGTTCATTCCTCGTACCGTTGCAAGATTTGCTGCCTTCGGCATTCCTGTTCCTCTTCCGCCTGAAGGTCTTGTAGGATGATAAAGTGGCGGGCCAACAATCTTGACATGCAGTGGAGAAGGTGATCAACCTCGTCGTTCACTTCGAGTCGATCCTAGACTACTGCCTCAGGGATTTCTCGCCTGAGGGCTTGCCTCTGTACGTGATCTCGTAGGGATATGTTCCAGAGATTTGTCAAATCCCGTGTTAAGTTGTCCTCTCTTTCTTCATTCGTTACTATGGGTGCCTCCTCCGGTCGGCCCATTACACTACCATCGTAACGAGTGCTTCCTTGGTCCGCTTAGGCAACGGTGCCAAATGTTTACCTCGCGGAGTGTTTATATCAATGTACTACGTACACAGGAAGTAAACGGAACTATATGTAACATACAGAACATAACAATACAATATGCTAGAATCATGAGATGTTTGTATTCATATCCAGTAAATATCACCATGTACAATCACCAGTATATCCGTGCTATCAATCATGGAATCATAATCATAATGACAATAGTAGTCTCTCTCTTGACTACAAAACTGAGTACATATAACATTCGGCAATTGGTTGAGCAACCAACCGTCGTGATGTTCCATAACAACCCGCTACAACTAATGGGACTTAATTACCCGAAAGTACATGCCAACAAATATTCCCACTAAGACTATAGTTTTATTGTATTATAATAACTTGGCCGACTACGGCCGACTACGCTAAGGATATTTAGCCACTTACACATATCTTAGGATGTTTTAGAAGGTAACTTTCCTCTCAAGTTTCTGGGATTGCTTCTGCCTATGAAAATCAGTTTTACCAATGAGAAGGATGCCATTGGTAATCTCCAATTGGAACTCCTCCACTGGACTCATCATTGGCTGTCTCTTGCAAGTTGGGTTCGGCTTCTCTCAGGAGTTCTTCAAGTGGTCAGTGTCTACCACCTCTCTTTGCTCCCCATCCCATCTCAGATGGTGAAATAAATTACAACTATTCAGTACCACTTCCTTCGATACCAAATCCAAATTTCCTTTGGCCTCCAAGGACAAAATTTGTGAAAGAAAAGTTGAGGGAGTTCTCAATTTTTTGGCCATGAAAGCTTTCTCGGACTCAATAAACTTCTCACTTCCCCATGGAGTAATATTTTTTGAAGTAAGCACCTTTTGTTTCCTTCAGTTAATGTGTCTGGAAAAATGCATAGATACTTTGAGGATGGTTTCAAACCCCGATAAAATATTATCTTGGGATTAAGAACTTAAAGGGGAAGTCAGGGATAGGAGAACTTGAGGAAAAATGAGATTAATAAGATACAAATAGTGAGCAACAATGCATGTACAGTTGTGCTTTAGTTGTTAGTTGTACTTGCTAACTGCCTGGGTGTGAAACTATGGGCCTTAATGCCATTCTATTCTTTCATGGCTAAAGATTGTCACTTAAAACTTTTTCCATTCAAGAAGAGCTTCACAGTTGAGGCAACCTGACAGACGCGAACAGATTTTCCCAATAATAGAAGGGTCATTGCAAGATTTTGAATCATGTGTAATGTGATGAAATTTACTGCAGTGCCATCCCCTATGCTCCAGAATTCTGAGTTGCAGCAAAGGTGTTATTCCAGTGTAAAATTGTAATGTAAATGGTGCTGATCATGTTTCAGAAGTTTTCCTCTTTCTTTCTTCCTATAATTCTCAGGCCCCCACACAGATAGTTTATGATGGCAGCAAAGATGCAGATAATTATTACATAATATTCAGAGAAAATGCTTTGTAGTAGTCTTTGAGAGAGATTGGTGATTGGTTGGAACCCACTTAATATTTTAATAGAGGTTTCTCTAAGTATTTCTGAATACTGGAGTACTATAGGACATTGTTGAGCCAAATTATGTGTTAGTGTCCCTGTTGTCTGAAAATGCTGTGAAGAAATATTTTCTGAATACTGGAGTACTATAGGACATTGTTGAGCCAAATCATGTGTTAGTGTCCCTGTTGTCTGGAAATGCTGTGAAGAAATATTTTCTGACACATTGCCAACCGGAGGTTTGGCAGATTGGAGAGACCAAACCCAAAGAAATTAGCTTAATTTCCTGGGTCATTTAAAATCTGCTGCTACTGTGATTGATACATGCCCCTCCTCTCCCCACTTCCTCAGCCATTTTCTCCATTTCTGCTTCCATGTTCCAGTCCAGCCAAATTGCTCTCACTTGAGCACCCACTTCCATGTACCCACCCCACACTTTCACCCCATTCTTTGATCCCTTTAAAATAGGGACTGAAATTCTACAAATGCAGAAAATAGGGACTGAAATTCTTTAATCCCTTTAAAAGAGCCATATGCTATCTGAGCATTTTTGTATATTGTAAAAATAGGGACTGAAATTCTACAAATGCAGAAATTTGCTGTTGACCTGCAACACCAACTAAAGAGAAAACTTTTAATTTATGATGCTCAAGAAAGTCAGTGTGTTGGTAATCCACATTGCATGTTGTCACAAAGGTGGGATGACATTGCATATTATCTTTTTTGGGCTCTTGAATGAGTTAATGGGGTAAAGGAAAGAGCAAGAAATGTTCACTAGAGGGGCACAGATCATTGGCATATTGGCCTTTGTGTCAACAGCAAGTACTGATTACAATCTATATCAGTTGAACGTGGAATGACAGATGTGGTCTTTGGGAAATAATGTAGTACAAAAATGTGGGTGTCATTATTGGAGTTACAGGCCCCAGTTGTAATAGACAGCCCTGTTCCACCTATTGTAATTCCGATTCTTGCCGATTGTTTTACTTGTGTTTTGACAATATTTATAATTGCTTTGAACAGAAAATTAAGTGCAGAAATAATAGAACTTGCAGCAAAGGTTAAACTCAGAAATTTCACTTATATTCAACAATTCAACTGGCTGAAAATTCCAGATTTGTATTACAACCAAAATATTGAAGATTTCTCGAATATGACGACTGCCCAGTTCATAAAATATCATCTAATAACTAAATCCAACATACCTAGAAAAAGTTAGCCACTTTGACAATGTGCTGTAGAAGAAACCAGCAATTGGAAGCCATGAAATGATAGATTTGACCTTCACAAATTG
Organism: Sequoiadendron giganteum; assembly: GCA_007115665.2. Taxonomy (NCBI): domain Eukaryota; kingdom Viridiplantae; phylum Streptophyta; class Pinopsida; order Cupressales; family Cupressaceae; genus Sequoiadendron; species Sequoiadendron giganteum. The sequence continues at coordinate 464,752,707 of CM021104.1, read as the reverse complement.
ATGTCTCCACTATCTTCGAAGTGGTTGAGTGCTCCTCAGCCCTAGGCACCACCAAACCCCCAAATAAATGCTCTAAACCCTAGGCGATGAACATGTAAACCTCATGCCCCTCCTTGAAGTGGTACGGCCAGCATAAGCAATGGTATGGCCGAGTGAGGATGAAATAACAGCAGCAAACTTCTTCAAAACCCCTTAATTCGACCTCCACAAATCTGATACGCAATGCACTCAACAAATATGGAAATACAAACTCTTCCTGTAAGCCCAATTGTGATTCCTGTGTGAAACCACCATAGAATCCCCAAGATTGGATCTCTCACCAACTTCAGAGATGATGCTTGCGAGGGATTTCGTCCCCACAAACCCTGAGAAGAATAGTCTCCTCCAAGAACCTAAGAAATATCAAATATTCATCCAACATAATGAAAGAATGAGCTCAAAAGCTCTTATAAAGCCACTCCAAACCCTAATGCCTCCTTTTAGGGTTTTAAAAGATTTAATTTAAATTATTTTCTCCCTTATGTCTCCCTAGGCGTTGCACTTTAAGTTATAACCATAGTTGGAAAAATCGCCAATTGCAAGTACTCGACAAGCTTGAAAAACTCAGCTCGGAAAAAACTCGACAACTTAAAAGATTGCATAAACTTCATTAAAAACACATTTTTTTTGCAAAATTCGATGATAAGATGCATCCAACGAGTCAATAAATGAATACATAGAACTTCAAGTTGAGTCTAGTTGTATTTGGTTGATTTGAAAGCAAATTGAATACAAAATGGCATCCTCAGGTGGAATGCACTGATACTGATAGTTTGAAACAAAATGAAAATATAAAATTGTTTTTGTAAAATGGAAAGTAAATACTATATTAATATAATTTACAAATTTATATCTTCCTCTTCCAATGTCTAGTGAAAACTAGGGGAGAAGTAGAACCAGGAGATATTATAGATGAAGAATTGTAAGCAAACTTGGAAACTTGGACTTGGAGACTGCCTAGAAAACCAAATGAATTCAAATTTGAGTTTGAGGGAAATGACCCTAATGGGGTTGAGGGGTAGCACCCCTCATGGGGGTCTAGGGCAACGCCTCTTGTGGGGGTTTGGGGGTAGCGACCCTTGTGGGGGTCTAGGGGTGACGCCCCTAGCGTGGTTGAGGGGTAGCGCCCCTCGCGGGGTCCCACTAATTAAGACCTCCAAAACCACACAAACCTTCATGGGAGGGTGTTTTTGCTAAGGAAGAGCAACTGGTGGAGGCAAAAAATGAATCGAAATTGCCTTTATTCTAGTTGCGGGGGTCTTTTTGCTGAGCAGTTGAGTTTTTTTAAAAAAACTCGACGAGTTTTTTAGAAAAACTTGCGAGTTTTTTTTGGTGAGTTCTTGCACCAAATACTCGTTTCCAAGAAAAACTCACGAGTTTTCCAACTATGGTTATAACCTTTTATAATTTAATTTTCACTTATGTCTCCCATGGTCCCCTTTGAGAAGTGACTTTATTAAAATAACATAAGTTAAGTTATTTAATATAACTTTAATAACATAATGTTATTTTAAATAATTACATAGGACCATAATAACATTGAAATATTAATGCCAACCTCACCAAGCTAGATAAATGGTCACCAAGGTTTCCTAACCACATCTTGTTAGCCTAGAAGAACAACTGAATAGGCTAACCCTGACAACTACCAAGAAAAGCTAGGGAGGGGACATTATAGTCCACCCTTCCCAAGATTGCTTGCCCTCAAGCAATCTCAACTCCGGATGCTGCAAAATCTGCTCATTTTCCCACGTTGCATCCTCTATTGGTAAGTTCCTCCATTTGATCAAGTATTCCCTGATTACTCTTCTCCGAAGAGTCTGCTCTCTAGAATTTATGATGGCCTTAGGACCAAAATCAACTTACCTTCTTCGTCCAAGGGTGGCAATTCAGACAAAGGAACCACATTGTGACCTATCGCCTTCTTGAGCCTGGATACATGAAAAACATTATGGACTCTATTTCTCTGTCGGCACTGTGTTCTTTGATCCTAGTTCTAAAGTAACCAAGAAAGTTAAGTCTGCCATCTCCGGCTCTTCCTTTGATGACTCAACTAAGAAACGCATCCTCCCTCACAAAGAAATCACCCCTCATATTTATGGTGCCCCCAAAATTCACAAACCTGACATTCCTCTCCATCCCATTGTTGACACATCTCACTCCCCTACCTACAAATTAGCAGCTTTCCTTGCCAAATTAATCTCCCCCCTTATTGGAAAAAATGACTCCTTTATGAAGGACTCCAACCACTTCATCAATTTCATTCGAGATAAGAAGGTTGAAGACCATGAGATCCTTGTTAGCTTTGATGCAGTTTCTTTATTCACTAGAGTTCTCGTAGCTGACTTCGTGGAGCTAGTCAAACAAAAAACCAATCTTGAGATTGCTTCACTCGTTGACCTTTGCCTTTGCTCCACTTTCTTCACTTTCCAAAATGTTGTCTATGAGCAATTGGATGGAGTTGCCATGGGCTCCCCCTTATTCCTTGTTATAGCCAACCTCTACATGGAGCATTTTGAGGATCTTGCCCTCAACTCCTTCCCCCTCAAACCTCGTTGGTGGAAACGTTATATGGATGACAAACATTTGTTGGCTGCATGGTCATGATCAACTCGAGCTCTTTCACTCACACTTAAATAGCTTGGTCAAGTGCAACCAATTCACCAAAGAAATTGAAAATAATAACCAACTTCCTTTCCTAGATGTCCTCATCATTAAAAAAAATGATGGCACCCTAGCTCGTTATGTCTATAGAAAACCCACCTACACTGACCTCTATTTACTTTCCTCATCCCACCACCATCCTGCTCAAAAAGTAGGCATCCTCAACACGCTTGCCACCCGAGCCTACCACATTTGTGATAAGGACCACATTGAGCGAGAACTTTCCCACCTTTACCATGTTTTCAAGCTCAATGGTTATCGTAGAAAATGCATCCTTCAAGCGTTCAATCGTGCCAAAGTCCGTGCTAACCCCTTACCCAACCTATCTCTCAAACCTTCCAATTTGCCACTCTCCCCTATGTTGAAGGTTTATTGAACAAGATCTCCAAAATCCTTCGTAAAAAAGGTATTCTTTGTGCCTTCAAACTTATCTCTACCACTAGGAAGCTCATCCCTTCTGCCAAAGAAACCTTACCTTCTCTCTACCATTCTGGTGTTTACAAAATTGATTGCTCTTGTGGCACCCCTTACATCGGTGAAATAGGAAGCTCCATTACCACTAGGATCAAAGAACACAATGCCGACATCAGGCATGATCGTTTCACCAAATCCGCCCTTGTTGAGCACTCCCACAACACCAAGCACCATATTTACCTTGAGTCCACCCAAGCTTTCATCAAAGAAGATAACTTTTTCAAAAGAAAACTCCACGAGGTCATCATCATCAAGAGCCATACCACCAACCTCAATAGGGATGACGGTTGGCATGTGAGCGCAACTTGGGAACCTCTCTTAAACTCCCTCACCACGACCTCCTCCTTGATCCTTCTCTTCTCCCCCTTTCCCTCCTTTCCTCTTCTTTCTTCCTTTGCATCCCTCTCGCCCCCCTTTCTCTCCCCCTCCATGCCCTCCCCTCACCCCCCGCTCCCCTCCCTCTCTCTCTCTCCCTCCCTCCCTTCCTCCTTCCCTCTCCTCTTCTACCCCCCATTTTTGAACCCCAACCCAACCAACCTTGTACCCTTGTTTATCTTTCTTTCCCTTCTTTTGTGTTTTATCCTTCTTTCTTTTCCTATGTGACCTTTCTTATTTCTCCCTTTGTTCTTATTTTTCTTTTACCCCTCTTCTTTCCCTTCCCTTTAATTATTTTTCTCTTTCAGTTGTGTGGTTGTCCTTGTGTCCTTGTTTTTTATTTCTTGATTTTGTGTCTTTTTTTGTTATTTTTACCCCAATCCCCTTCTTTCTTCCTATTTCTTGCATATCTCTTATTTTTCTTCATTTTTTCATTTTTTATTAATCTTTTCATTCTTTTTGATAATTTTGACCTAAACTTAATTATTTAATTTCTTTCATTTTTACCTTTATTATTTTTTATTATTTTCCTCCTCATGTTTTTAGTTTTACTTTTTTACTTTTGTTCTTTTATTATTTTCCTCAATTCAAATTTTATCAATTTAAATTCTTTGAGATTTTTTACCTTTGTTCTTTTTTTAGTTCCTCTTTGTGATTTTAGAACTTTTAATCTTTTGGATTTCCTTTTTTATATCCTTCTTGTTGAATTTTTCATCCCTTGATTTTATTTCTTTGTATATTCTTTCTTTTTCTGATTCTCAAATTTTTTTCGCTTTTTTCTATTTTCCTTTTTTCTTTTCCTTTCCTTTTTATTTTTTATTTTTCTATATTTTTATTGTTCCCCTTTCAATATTTTTTTAACTTTAACCTATTCTTTACTTTATTCTAGTTTTAATTGTTTAACTTTCTTTTCTCCCTCTTCACTTTTTGGTACATGGCTATATTATTCTGATGTGTCATATATTATTTCTTATATTACATATTAATTTTGGTCTTATTGGTTATTGTATGCTTTATTATTGGTAATTTACTTTTTAATTTTGCTTATTTCTTTCTTACTTTTATCTCTGTCTTTTAATGATTTTTCTTTCTCCATTGTTTACCTTCTTTATTATTTTAAGTACTTTTATATCTTCTATTTTTTATTATTTTCTTTTTACCTCCCTCTCCCCACCCTTCCTGCTTCTCCTTTTAAATACAATTCTGCAATCTAATCTCTCATTTTCCTCTTCCCGATGATGGATCATTGAGTGTGATCCGAAATGTCAAACAAAAAATATACACAGTTTTATTTAGAAGTACACTATTTGTTAGATTAGAAACCAAGATCAAACATGCAAACTAGAAAATACATTCCACAAGAGAAAAACAGAAAAAACAAGAGCAATTTGCATGAAGATGTATTCAGGAATTAAGAAATTACAAGAGATGAATTACTTTATAAAAGCAAAGTGTGCAAAACTCTAAAAGTAAAACCTAATTTTGAACTAAAAATAGCTCAACTAAATAAAACTTATTATTTAAGTAAACTTATTATTACCTAAATAAACTTAATAAAGTGTAATTAAATAATTAATTACACCAACACCCCCCTTAAGTGCAACTTAGGGAGACTGAAAAAACATGCAAATAATGCAAGGATGGGTCCATGAAAGCATGAATGGGTCTCGGCTACAAGGCCATGTTAGGTACCCAAGTACAAATGCAATGAATGGGAAAGAGGAGAAAACCCAGTGGGACAAAAACCTCCTCAATGAGATGACTTGCTACAGAGAAGCACTGGAAGAACACTGGTGGAGTAACATTGGAATCCTGAATCTGGCAAGCAAAAAAAGATACTTCTGTTTACGAGAAACCATATAAGAGTCACTGAAAGACTTAGGAGGAATCATAAAGCGACAACAGACCCGATGCTAAGGAACATTGGAAAACTCACAAACTGGAACAACCCTGGAATCTATGAAGCAATAGTAGATGAATAAATGATGCCCCTCATAAGAGGAAATGATATGATGAAATAATCTAGAAGCTATGTGTATCTCAATGCCGATGCCAAACTGTGACTAAAACTAATCGATAGGAGCAAGTGCCATGAAGATGCTGGAACATTAACCATAAAATGAATGACCCTCAAACTGAGATGTGACCTGATGTGAATCTGATGCGATTCAGGATCATTAACCATAGGCTCTCAATATGAGATGTGAACCGATGCGAACCAAAATGTGTCAAGCTATGAGCAAGATGTGGCCAAAAGAAACTACAGAATCCAAATACAACTCATGTGAGTTGACATCAATATGAAGATGAGATCAAAGTGCATGCCATGCAACTACACTCTAATCAAATTATTATACAAGAAGCCTCCTTGATGGAACTTTATAGAAGTTCATTTATTACAATACCCCATGATTGTAAAAGAACATGCAAAACATGCATAAATCAAAGAGAAAATGCAAACTTAATGCATGAAAACAAGAAATATTGCATGCACAAATCAATGTTCACATCTACCTCCATGATTAAAATTGACCCCAGATCTGTGTAGACGAATGAATCAGCTTCCCGATGCCGCTTGAATCGTGAAAAATTGATAATTGAGGCAAAAGCTATGCCCTCTGAAGCGAAAATTGCTTCATCTGACTTCAAAGGCCTGCAAAATAAATCTGGAGCAAAATCTGGAAAAAAATACCTACACCACTAGATTGGGCTCAGAACTAGCTTTCCAACGGTATCTCATTTTCGAAAAACAGACTCCGTATGCTCAAGATACAACCATTTTACTAAAAATGCTCATTTAGGCTTTAAACTAAATATTTTATTAATTTAAAGATTAAAAAATTAATAAAATATTTAACTGTACTTTCATGGCACAAAAATCGAGGCAACACATAAATTGAGATGGCACAAAAATCGAGGTAAATGATACAAAAATCAAGGCAGCTCAAAATTGGTCTATGCACCAAAAAATATGGCACAAAAATTGAGGCATCTGTACAGATCCGTATAGTCGTACGGATTTTTCTGGCAGCGTTTTTGAAAATCCCCAAAACACAAAAAAAATCAATTTTCAGCAAACCTTATCATATTTTATATGAAAATAGGGGTTTTTGGGCCTTCTGAGTGCATCCATGAGGTCCGTTTTGCACCAGCATGCACCATTTGAGAGATCAAGGTCAAAGTTTCTGAAAAAATGATGAGAAAACACTCTGATCTAGCAAAAAACTGTCGTAGCTTCAAACCCTCACAAATCTGATAAACAGAGAAGAAAATCAACGAAACAAAAGCCAATCTTGACTTTTTCCAGTGCTCTGAATCCAATGGAGATGCCCGATATGATCCAAAAAGCTCTAGAAATAAGCTCAAGGTATGAAACCCTCGAGGAACCTTGAATGTGCTTTGCAATGAATTTCTCCAAAAACTGAGAAGGGGCTGCTAATCAAGGCTTTGATACCATGTTAGTGTTGATGTTAATACAGCGTCGGTCTTCACTAAGACCCATATTAATCATGAGCCGACCTTATATTTGATTTATTTCATGTACTTATTCTGGCCGACTTTAATTGTTATTAAATATTTATCAAAGGCCGACCCAAGTGAAGAGGCGCCTAGGAGATATAAATACAAGGTCACTTCTTGGCTATGTAGAACAATTCGAATATAAACAAGTTCGCATTTTTGGCAGAGCAGCATTCGCAGTCTTAGAAGAAGTTCATACTTAATCAGCAGATCATCATCTTGTAGCAGCAGATCATCATTTTGTAGCAGCAGACCGATTTCAAGGAGAAACATATTCATTTGTATCTTTGCATCTAGGAGAGGTGCTATTATTCATTGTATCAAATTCGGCATTGTGTTGGGCCTGAGTTGTAAGCAGATTTCTGCTCTTATTCCTTCAATATATAAGAGATATATTTGCTGGGTTTTTCTCCCTCAAGAGGAGGGTTTTCCCAGGGTATCTTGTTGTGTTCATTGTCTTATGTGTTGCATTTCTTTTATTCAATTGGTTAAATTAATCTGATCTAAGAAACACTAACATGGTATCAGAGCGGGTGTGAAAAAGATCGTGATCAGATTAGTTCGCAACACTTATTCTTTTTCAGTCTATCTTCCAAATTTCTCAAGATGGTGAACGGTCTGAAAATCGAGGATAGACTCGAAGGGATCTCGAATTACATATCATGGAGATTCAGGTTCATGCTAACCTTGGAAGAAAATGATTTGGCTGAGTTTGTGAAAACAAAAGTTCCCGAACCTGAGGGGGAAGAAGAGAAGCTGCAATGGAGGAAGAAAGACACTAGGGCAAAGAAAGCATTGGTTGATTCCGTCAAAGATCATATTGTACCAATTATCTTCAAGTTAGATACAGCAAGAGAGATGTTTACAACCTTGGAAGAGATGTACGAAATCAACAACACCAGTCGTGCCCTTGCTCTGAAGCAACAACTTCATCATGTGAAAATGGAGAAAGGAGAATCTGTTATTACATACTTCATGAGGATTTCAGAGATAAAAGATCAGCTCTCCACTATTGGACACATGATTGATGATAAAGAACTGACTATGCTTGCTCCAATGGTCTTCCGCTTTCATGGGAGGCATTCATCCAAGGAATCAGTGCAAGATCCGAACTCCCTAAGTTTGATCGATTGAGGATTGATTGCATTCAAGAAGAGTCAAGACTAACAGCAAGGGGGATTGGTCAAAGCTCAAAGAATGAAGAATTACAAGTTCTTACCTCTCATTCATCAAACAAAGGAAAAGGCCTTAAGAAAGGATTCTTCAAAAGGAATCGAGAAGATGGAAATGATGATGCTCCTACCTTCAAAAGAAAACGAGACATGTCCAAGATTCAATGTTTTCGTTGTGATAAGTATGGTCACTTTGCGAGGGTGTGCCCTCAACGACCTAAGCTTCAAGTTGCCACTGCAGATGTTGAAGAAGTCACTCCACAAAAGGACTCCAGTAATTATCTATTTTATTCAGCCTTGTCTAGCAATGTTTCTACGGACTCTTACACTTGGTTGATTGACAGTGGTGCTTCTAGACACATCACCGGATTCAGAAGTCACCTTTCAAACTTAATGGAAAGCAACTCTAGTGATCAAGTTGTTATTGGAGATGATGCTAGATATTCTGTAAAAGGGTTTGGAAATTCCACTCTTCACTTGGATTCTGGAATTTCTTTGGAATTGAATGATGTACTGTTCGTACCAGGGATAAAGAGGAACCTTGTTTCAATTTCAGCATTAGAAGACAAAGGTTATCAAGTTGCCTTCTCTAAAGGGAAAGTTCTTATATGGGCAAAGAACTCCAGCTTCAAATCTGCTCAAGTGATTGGAGTTAGACATGAATGTCTCTACATGCTGTGCACTCGTCCTCTTCAAGCACTTGTGCATAACAGTACCAGCATGTGTGAACTTTGGCATCGAAGATTGGCTCACATTCACTTTCGTGCTCTACCTATCATGGAGAAGATGGTCACCGGTCTTCCAAAATTCGATCAAGAACATGAAGGTACTTGCAAGGGATGTGCCCTAGGCAAGAACACAAAAGGTATGTTCCATTCCAGTGAAAGTAGATCTAAATGTATTCTTGATCTCATTCATTCTGATTTATGTGGTCCAATGTCTATTGCATCATCTAGTGGTTTCTTGTATTATATTATTTTCATTGATGATTACTCTAGAAAGACTTGGATTTATTTCTTGAGATCGAAAGAATCAGAAGAAGTATTAGTAAGATTCAGAGAATTCAAAGCGCAGATTGAAAATCTGTCTGGGAAGAAGATCAAAGTATTAAGATCTGATAATGGTGGAGAATACACTTCTGGCACCTTTCGAGATTTTTGTATTGAAGCAGGGATTAAGAGGGAGTTCAGTGTTCCCTATAATCCACAACAAAATGGTATTGCCGAAAGGAAGAATAGGTCTATTGTGGAAGCAGTGAAAGCTATGATTCATGATCAAGACTTACAAATCTCTCTTTGGGCTGAAGCATCAAGAACAGCCGTCTATGTTCAAAACAGGAGTCCCCACAGGATCTTAGAGAATAAAACTCCTGAAGAAGCATTCTCAGGCGTGAAGCCTGAAGTTAGTCATTTGAGGATCTTTGGCTGTCCAGTCTATGTTCATATTCCAAAGGAAAAGAGAACAAAGCTAGAACCTTCTGGGAAGAAAGGAATTCTTGTAGGCTACAGTGAGACATCAAAAGCTTACAGGATCTACATTCCAGGACAGAAGTCTATTGAGATTAGTAGAGACGTCACATTTGAGGAAGATGTTGCTTATAGAAAGTCCAAAGGCACTCCGATGGAGGTCGATGAAGAAGAACCTCCTCAAGATATGGAAGTTGACCATATCCCAGAGAATCTGGAGGAGGATACAGAACCTAAAGAAGATATTGATCCAGCTGAGCCTTTGGATCCTACTGATGGCCCTCTAGACATTGTGATTGGAAAGAAAAGACCCCTTTGGGCTCGCAGGACAATGCAGGAAGCAGAAAGGTTTGTAGCTCCAAGAGGAACCTTCAGAGAAAGCAAGAGACCTCACAAGTTCTCTAGCTATGTTGCCTTGATGAGTCAGATTATTGAGTCAGAGCCTTCAAATGTTGAAGAAGCTTCTAGTCAACAAGTATGGAAAGATGCCATGATTGAGGAGTATCAGTCTATACTTAAGAACGATGTTTGGGATATAGTTCCTAGACCCAAAGACAAATCTGTGGTGTCTTCTAAGTGGCTCTTCAAGATCAAGCATGCAGCTGATGGGAGCATTGAGAAACACAAGGCTAGATTTGTGGCTAGAGGGTTCTCACAAAAAGAGGGAGTTGACTATGAAGAAACCTTTGCTCTTGTGGCTCGTTACACGTCTGTTAGAACCATCATTGCTATTGCCGCATCTAGAGGATGAAAGATTCACCAAATGGATGTAAAGACAGCTTTTCTGAATGGCATAATAGAAGAAGAGGTTTACATTGAGCAACCAGAAGGATTTGAGGTACATGAGAAAGAATCTCATGTCTGCAAGTTGAAGAAGGCCTTGTATGGTCTTAAACAAGCTCCTCGTGCTTGGTATGAAAGAATTGATCAGTACCTTTCAAGTTTGGGTTTCTCAAAGAATGATGCAGATTCTAATCTCTACTTCAAGGTAGTAAATGGTGAAGCATTGATTTTAGTTTTATATGTTGATGACTTGATCATTACTGGTGAAGAACATCTAATACTAAAATGCAAGAAGGAATTAGCTTCAGAGTTTGAGATGAAGAATCTAGGTCTTATGCATTACTTTCTTGGCTTAGAAGTTTGGCAAAAGCCAAATGAGATGATTCTAAGTCAAGGCAAGTATACTGTTGACATTCTCAAAAGGTTTGGTATGCTTGACTGCAAACCTATGTCTACACCCATGGAGTCTAATTTAGATAAGTTGAAAGAAGCTGCAGCTAGTTCAGAACCAGTGGATTCTACGATGTATAGACAGTTGATTGGTTCATTGATGTATCTAGTTAACACTAGACCTGATATCTGCTATGCAGTGAGTGCACTTAGCCAGTTCATGTGTGAACCAAAGCAAATACATCTTGTAGCAGCTAAACATATCCTGAGATATTTATGTGGCACAATTGGATATGGGTTGAGATATTCTTCAAATGTGGATTTGGAGCTGCATGGTTTTACTGATTCTGATTGGGCAGGATGTGTCTCAGATCGGAAGAGTACTTCTGGTTGTTGCTTCAGTTTGGGGACTGCTATGATCTCCTGGTGTAGCAGGAAACAGTCTTCAGTGGCCTTGAGTACAACTGAAGCAGAGTATATTGCAGCTTGTGTGGCAGCTCGTGAGGCAGTGTGGCTTCGTAAGCTCCTTGCAGGATTGTTTGGTCAATCAATGGAGCCTACTATCATACACTGTGATAATCAAAGCTGTGTGAAGCTTTCTGTCAATCCTGTGTTTCATGACAGAACAAAACATGTTGAGATCAAGTACCACTATATTAGAGATATGGTGCAAAGGAAAGCTATACAGTTGAGGTATATCAGCACTGAAGAGCAAACGGCAGACATTCTCACCAAGCCTCTCGCCAGGATGAAGTTTGTATACTTCCGAGAGAAACTTGGTATGGTGGAGAATGCAGCCTTGACTGAGAAAGAGTCTCAGTAATCAGTGATCCTTGTTGAGAATGCAACTCTCTGCTGAGTGAGAGTTGAGGTGCAAGCCCTTGTTAATACAATTCTCTGCTGAGAGAGAGTTGAGGTGTAAGTCCTTGATAATGCAATTCTCTGATGAGAGAGAGTTGAGGTGAAAGCCCTTGTTTCCACCCTCTGGGAGAAGCTATGGTGGATGTCATGTGTGTGACTCCATGACAACATCACGTGAGAGAATCCGTGATGAGTTTTTACCATCTATGGGAGTAGCCATAATGGTTAATATCATGTTGAGGTGATATTTTATTTTGTTTTCATTCTAACATAATGTGTCTTGTGCAGATGGAAGTTCATCCCTAGCTGAGAGGGAGTGTTGATGTTAATACAGCGTCGGTCTTCACTAAGACCCATATTAATCATGAGCCGACCTTATATTTGATTTATTTCATGTACTTATTCTGGCCGACTTTAATTGTTATTAAATATTTATCAAAGGCCGACCCAAGTGAAGAGGCGCCTAGGAGATATAAATACAAGGTCACTTCTTGGCTATGTAGAACAATTCGAATATAAACAAGTTCGCATTTTTGGCAGAGCAGAATTCGCAGTCTTAGAAGAAGTTCATACTTAATCAGCAGATCATCATCTTGTAGCAGCAGATCATCATTTTGTAGCAGCAGACCGATTTCAAGGAGAAACATATTCATTTGTATCTTTGCATCTAGGAGAGGTGCTATTATTCATTGTATCAAATTCGGCATTGTGTTGGGCCTGAGTTCAAGCAGATTTCTGCTCTTATTCCTTCAATATATAAGAGATATATTTGCTGGGTTTTTCTCCCTCAAGAGGAGGGTTTTCCCAGGGTATCTTGTTGTGTTCATTGTCTTATGTGTTGCATTTCTTTTATTCAATTGGTTAAATTAATCTGATCTAAGAAACACTAACAGTTAGATTAGAAACCAAGATCAAACATGCAAACCAAAAAATACCTTCCACAAGAGAAAAACATAAAAAGCAAGAGCAATTTGCATGAAGATGTGCAAATGAATTGTATTCAGGAATTAAGAAATTACAAGAGATGAATTGCTTTATAAAAGAAAAGTATGCAAAACCCTAAAGGTAAAACCTAATTTTGAACTAAAAATAGCTCAACTAAATAAAGCTTACTTATTATTTAAGTAAACTAATTATTACCTAAGTAAACTTAATAAAGTGTAATTAAATAATTAATAACACCAACACTATTCTTATCTTATGGACTGTGGAAAACTAATACCATCTATTATGGACTCTGTTGTTAGCTAGCAACTCTAGCTCATAGGCGACCTCCCCATCTCTCCTAGACACCATGAAAGGACCGTAAGGCTTGGGATTTAGCTTCTTGAGAGAAGTTTGTCTATAATTTGAAGCCTCAAATACACCATGTCCCCAACTTCGAAACTGAGCTCTATATGGTGTTGATCTGCATAATGCAACTGTTGATTTTGTGCTTGTTACAAATTTTCCTTCAAGAATTTCATCACATCCTGACTTTCTTGCAATATGTCTCTTGCCTTAGGCACTCTACTATCGCCAAATAACAAATCCAAGAAGTTGGGTGCCTCATACCTATACAAAGCCATAAACAGAGACATCTTGATGGACATATGATAGGTAGTATTGTAACAGTACTCACCTATGTGCAACCAATTGATCCAAGCTCTTTGTTGTCTTGACACATAATTTTTGAGATACCCCTCCACCCATTTGTTCAGTATCTCCGTCTGTCCATCCGTTTGCGGGTGGTAACTAGTGCTAGGAGTGAGCTCAACCCCACCCAATTTGAAGATCTCTTGCCAAAAGAGTCTGAGGAACTTACTATCCCTATCACTGACTATACTCCTGGGCATCCCATGCAATCTGAATATCTCCCTAAAGAAGAGATCAACCACCTGTGTTGCAGTATATGTTGCTAATATAGCTTTAAAATGGGCAAATTTGGTCAACTGTCAACCACGACATATATGCAGTCCTTGCCCTATACCGTGGGCAATCCGGTGATGAAGTTCATGGAAATACACTCCCATTTCTGAATGGGTAAGGGCTGAAGTAGACCAACTGGATAGGTATGCTCGTTCTTGTTTTGCTGGTAGGTAGGGCACTCCTTGACATACTTAAGGACTTCCTTTTTAAGCCCTTTCCAAGTGAATCTCTCTCGAATCTTCCTATATGTCTTGAAAAACCTTGGGTGATCAGCCATAGGTTTATCATGAAATGTCCTCAATATCTTCACCTTAATTTGAGAAGGCAGCACCAAATAAATCCTATCTTTATAAATAATCAACTCATTAAAGATTGTATACTTGTCATCATGAATTGTGCCCTCTACAATCCCTGCTGCCCAAGAATCTTTGACATATTTTTCTGCAATCAACTCTCTCCAATCATCAAAAATCTCCACCAAAGAACATAAGTGAGGCCTCCTAGAAAGTGCATCGGCAACTACATTCTTTTTCCCCTTGACATACACAATATCAAAATCATATGCCTGTAATCTGCTTACCCACTTCTGGTGCTTGTCATTGAGATCCTTCTGATTCTTGAAATACTTGATACTATTGTGGTCAATTTTAATAATAAATTTACCCCCAACGAGGTATGGTCTAAACTTGGCCAAAGCATGTATGATGGCCAACATCTCCCTGTCATAAACAAAATAGCTTTTCTCCACACCCCCCAGTTTTGTGCTCTCAAAAGCAATAGGGTGCTTCTCTTGCATCAAAACAACTCCTATCCTTCTCCTGATGCATCATACTCTACCTCAAAAGATTTGGAGAAGTTGGGTATGGCTAATATTGGACATGATGACATCACCTATTTGAAATGATCAAAACATCTTTGCGTTGAATCCGTCCATTCAAAAGCTCCCTTAGTTAAATCTGTAAGTGGAGCTGTAGTTTGAGAAAATCCCTTAACAAATCTCGTGTAGAACCCACACAAACCAAAAAACCCTTTGAGTTGAGTGAGATTCGTTGGTGGGGGCCAATCAACTATGGCCTTGATCTTCTAAGGATCAACTTTTACCCCCTTTGCACTGATGATGTGACCAAGGTACAAAAGCTTTGTCATAGCAAAGTCACATTTGGACTCCTTCGCATAAAGAGACTCACTCTCCAAGATGCTCATAACCTCCTCAAGATGCTGCAAGTGTTCCTCCCAAGTCTTGCTAAAGATTAGGATATCATCAAAAAATATCAGAACAAATTTCCTCAATTGATTCCTAAACACTTGATTCATGCAACTCTGAAAAGTAGCAGGAGCATTTGTCAAGCCGAAGGGCATCACCGAAAACTCAAAATGTTCATAGTGGCATCAAAAGGTTGTCTTCTCTATGTCCTTCCTCATCCTGATCTGATGGTATCCAGATCTCAAATCTATCTTGGAGAAATAACGAGCTCCATGTAGCTCATCAATCAATTCATCTATCCATGGAATGGGATACCTATTCTTAATAGTCTTTTTTTTCAATGTCCGGTAATCAATGCACATCCGCAATGTCCCATCCTTTTTCTTTACCCACACTACTGTTGAAGAAAAAGGGCTTTTGTTGGGTCTTATATGCCCCATCTCTAATAACTCTTTGATTGCTTTTTCTATTTCATCTTTGTGTCTCTTCAGATGTCGGTAAGGGGTTATCATCACCTATTTAGTACCTTCCTCTAACTCTATGATATGCTCTATCCCTCTATTTGGCGCACACTAGGAGGAATGCTCCCAAATATCATACCATGTCCTTCCTCATCCTGATTTGATGGTATCCAGATCTCAAATCTATCTTGGAGAAATAACGAGCTCCATGTAGCTCATCAATCAATTCATCTATCCATGGAATGGGATACCTATTCTTAATAGTCTTTTCGTTCAATGCCCGGTAATCAATGCACATCCGCATTGTCCCATCCTTTTTCTCTACCCACACTACTGTTGAAGAAAAAGGGCTTTTGCTGGGTCTTATATGCCTCCCAAATATCATACTATGTTTTTGATTAGATAAGCAGGGTTTTGAAAGGGCCTTGAAACTTTTTACAAATCGAAAGATAGAACATTCAACTTAGAAAAAAAGCAAAAATCTTGTAGAGAACAACAAGACAACACAAAACAACAACCAAACGGAACCACTACAGCTCCATCAAAATGGAGCAAAGCACTACACACAATACTCAAGGTGGTTTAAAAAATTGTTGCAAAGATTTTTGCTGAACCATTGTACAAGGATTCATCTCCACAAATCCTTTCATCTTTTTATTGCAAGGAGAAGAAACAGGGCCATTCATAGGACCAACCAAACCAGGAGTATCAATAGAGGGGCCATTAGAATCTTAAACCTCAGGCTTCTAAATGGTGTGATCTTTCGTAACAGTAGACATCTTCTCTTTTTCCTTCCAAACAAAGTGTTTTTTCTTTTTCCTTAGGCAGGTAAAGGAGGCATGACCTACTTTATCACAACAATGGCAGATAATGGGAGAATTTTCATATTCAATCTGCTGCACCCACTTACCAAATCTTGAAGATAAGGTTATCCGAGTAGGGAGAATAAAGTTATTCTCCACTAACACACAAAACATAGCAGACAATAATTGCTTCATCGATTTCGTGATCTTATCCATAGAATACAAATTTCCAAAAGAATTAGCAATACCCATAAAAATCTTTTCATGCCAAAACTCCAAAGGCAGCCCTGGCTAACAAACCCAAATAGAAAACTTAAGAGTGTCCATCATAGGGTTGAAACCAAGAGACCACCTTTGAAGGCAAAGGCCGTTCTTACCAAAAAACCAAGGGCCATCAAGAAGGGCCTTAGAGCAACTTTCTTCACAACGAAAGGAAAAGAGGAAGAAACCATTTATCATGGCAGTTACCTTGACCTGATCGCAGAACTTCCAGATCCTACAAACCCATCTTCTAACAACATCAATGTTGGGATGAAGGCCGCAGAATCTCCCAACCAAGGAGCTCTTAAACCAATCCAAGTCTCGGAAAAGATAGAGTTAGGAACATTGAACTTAGCAGGTCCATCCTCCTTATCAACAATGGGGCTCCCAATAGAAACCTTGTAGTGGTCAGACCCTCCCCCAACCTCCAGAGCATGAAGCACCTCCGAAGCAGCCACATGGGAGGACGAAAGAATAGTTTGAGTAGAATTCAAACCCTTAGCCCTACAGTCCAACCCATCAATGGGAAGCTCAACAACTATAAGGGGCAAAGGAGAAACAACAAAGACTTCAAAAGAGGAAGGAGCACCCTCCTTAGCAATAGCAGGGAGAAGGAATCCCTTTTTGAGACTAGAAAATAGAGTGTTGCTTCTAGTTTTCTAAACAAAACTTCTAGCCAAGTTTCCTCGAGTCTTTAGATGGGCCTCCAGAAGGATATCAAGAAGAAGCTCATCCTCCTCAGCCAACCCTTCACAGAGCCCATCCTCAGGACAACTTGAAGCAACAATAGAATAACCATCAACAGTGTCTTCAAAATCAGAGTATAGGAAATCATCCTCATCCCACTCTTGAGTCCTGTTGTGACCTATTTCACACATCGCCCCATTGCAAATGGGGACCACCTTTTTCTTTTTGGGTTTCTGCCTAAGTTACCGGATGCGTACCTAGAGGCCTCGAACCCGGTTCGGGTTCGAACCCGATACGGGGCCTTCGGCCGCCAGACGTGAAGGGTTCTCCCGGGCTTAACGCGAGAACCCACAAAACACACTACACACCATGCACCAAATACTCCACTGTTTGCGCGCGGTACTACTGTAACCCAGGCATTCAAAGACCCTAATGCCCAACTTATAAAAACATTTTTTTTTTAATTATTATTATTAATATGAGGTGCACCATGGAGTTTTGTATGGTTTCAAAGCCTTGAATTGGTGCTAGCGGCGGGGGCCTGCCCCTCGCCATGCTCTCCCCGCGCAGTTGAACTTATTTTTGAATCAGTAATGCTTGGCCGCACTCTTGGCTTAATTACCCCCTTATTGGAATGATCACTTGGGGCATTGCCCCTAGACCCCCACTGGGGGCGTTGCCCCTAGACCCCCACAAGGGGCGTGCCCCTCGACCCCATTGGAGACATTGCCCTCAAACTCCCATTGAATTTAATTGGTATTCTCCAAGTCCAAGTTTCCATAGTTTTCCTACAAGTCTTCATCTATAATATCGCATTTAAGGTTTTTGAAACCATACAAAACTCCATGCCGCACCTCATTTTTATGGGAAAGAGGAAGATGTAAATTTGTAAAATATATTAATATAGTATTTGCTTTCAGTTTTACAAAAACAATTTTCTATTTTCATTTTGTTTAAGAATATCAACATCAACGCATTCCACATGAGGATGCCATTTTGTACCCAATTTGCTTTCAAATCAGTCAAATACAACTATCAATGGACATTTAATATTTATCTTTGGCATTTGGCATTGATCAATGATCAAGTATCATACTATGAAATGATTTAGTTTTACAATTCTGTATATTTCTCTTTTTTTTTTGTATATATAATACATATATATATATATATTTATATATATATATATATACACGTACCCATACGTACCCAAACCCCTAAAAAAAATTTTCACGTACCCACGTACCGGGTTCTCGTACCCGAACCCGTCCCCGAACCCGAACCGGTAACTTAGGTTTTTGCCTTGGCAACGCAACTGCTTGTCACCATTTTATTTACAATGAGGAGTTAGAGTTTTGTAGAAATCATCTCAGCCAAGTAGAGAATTCAAGCCCGTATCAGTGCCTAGATGTCATGGAAGGGCTCGGAAGGTCCGGAAGGTGAGGATCGCTTGTGCTTTCGGTCATTTCTGAGACTTCCTATTTTTTAGGGATTCTGCTTTTTTGCTTTTTTAATTTTTGACATTTTTAGGCCATTCTGGAGTTCCTATTTTTTAGGGATGCTTTTTTGCTTTTTTCTATTTTTGGAAAGTTTCTATTTTGGGAAAAGTTTCCATTCTGAGGTCCCACTGAACATGAAGTCAACATGCCTCCAAAAATCAACATGAAAATCAAGGTAAATGGTAAAAAGTTGGCAAAAATGGCTAAGTCTGGTGAAGTGCGCCCATGAGAAGGAATGGTAGGCCAAGCATGAAGTCCGCCCTTGCCTTTGGCAAGCCAAAGGCAGGCATTGGCAGGCCAAGGCTAAAGTCCGCCCTGGCAAGGTAAGCCTCTAAGTCCGCCATAGCACAAGAAAGTATGAAGTTCGCCATGTCTTGAGGAGACACCAAGTCCGCCATGCCTTGGTAAGTATGGAGTCCGCCCTTGGAAGGAGAGGGGTTGAAGTCCGCCATAGGCAAGACATGCCTCCAAGTCCGCCTTGGAGAGAAGGATAAATGGCAAGAAGAATATCCAAGTCTGCCATGCCTTGGTAAGTATGAAGTCCGCCCTTGGAAGGAGAGGGGTTGAAGTCCGCCACAGACAAGACATGCCTTCGAGTCCGCCCTAGAAGAGAAGTGGCAAGGAAGAATGTCAAGTCCGCCCATGTCAAGGAGAGGTTCAAGTCCGCCCTTGGACAAGTCAAAATCAAGTGCGCCCATGGCAAGGAAGAGCCTCAAGTCTGCCATAGGCAAGACAAGCACCAAGTCCGCCCAACTTTGGAAAAGGAGAAAATTTTCTAAGGCATTGGTCAAAATAGGAAAAATGAAGAGGAATAAAGAGGAAATGAATAAAATTCTTGCCCAAGGATGGAGTCTACCCTACTTAGCACAAGCCAAACTCAGAATTGAAGACAAATCCACAGGCAAAGTTCATTCGAGCATAAAGATGGCCAAAATCTTGGCTAAGTGTTGAATGGTCAACATGAAGGCGTTACATAATGAAATTGAATGGCCAAAATTTGGCTAAGTATGGGAAATACCTCACAGAGAAAGTTCCAATTTTTTCCATTATGGTGAAGGCACAAGAGAGTTCTTCTCCAAATTCAAGGCACTTGAAGGAATTTCAAAGCAGTCAGGGAAGAAAAGTTTAATAACTTCAAGTCTAGACATTTTCTCTAAGAGGAAACTTCCAGACCTCAAAGATTCAGATGCAAGTGAGAAGAAGAAATCAAAATCTCAAAGGAAATCCAAGATCAAAGCTAGGAAGAAACAGGCACAAAGGACAGAGTCGTTGGCAAAGAAAGTTATTCTAAGGCAAGTACATGGAAAAAGAACAAGGAGACCAAGGAGGACATCCAGCACGCTGAGGTGGCGCCTCGTCATCTTCCAACCAATCAAATTGTTCCAAGTCAACATGTCTAGGTTCAATGAACCTGACTTATTCATGGAATTGGTTTATATTTAGCAAGAAGGACAAGTGTCCCAAATTGTAATTTTCTCATTGGTCGAGAGGTAGTTAATTATGACAAGCCCTAATTAGGGTTTTATTTTGTAATCTTGGCCGTTGATTCGAAATCAATCTTGGCCATTGAATTGCAATCGGGGAGCCTATAAATTGAGCTCTCCCCTCATTTGTAATTTGTGAAGTGAGTAGTATGAGATTGTTGCGATATATCATTTCCGTTAATAAAAACTCTAGTGCATGATTTGCTTAGAATCACTTTTGTTTTCAAGTGTTGTGCAAGGTTACATATTCTCCTTCAACACTTAGATTAGAATTAGAGTAGAATTTTATTTGAATGTTTGTTAAATGAATGATAGATCTGATAGTGGTGATTGGTGAAATCTAGCTCATACTTTCTTTGGATAGATGATTTGTATCCAATGCGTAAAGTTAGCCTGAGCTCTTAAATTGTGGATGTTTAACTTCAGTCTTATTCTAAACATGAAAATCATAATCACACCCCTAGAAGATTGCACCCACTTTGCGTAGTTGTCCCAAGGAGGCGAAACAAAGTGTGGTTACTGATTTCACCCAATCATTGCCGTCTCTTGAATTCTTAGGATTAGATTAGCACTCCTAAACCCTTATCTTTTTTTACATTTTTTTGGAAATCCTAAAATTGAGAAAACCCAAAAAGAAAGAGCCTTCAATGTCAAAACCGTCTAAGTCCTTAGCTTGCAAATAAATTCTAACGTAAGTCCCCTTGTGATTACTTGCAAATCACAACGCCCACTGATCTTATCCTCACGTCAAGACCTGGCAAAAGAAACCTTGGAATCGCCATATGATCTTCTCGCAATCTTAGCATACGCGGTGATTTTTCAAGAGAGGATAGAGTGTCTTTGGGCATTTTATTGTATGTTTGGTGGGTATTAAAATGCACACCAACAAGTCCACAGGTCATCAACTGGGGAGTCAGGGGAGACTTTCACACTTTTAGAAGGAGCACCGACAGTAGAGCCGCTCCTCGTAGAACCAAAGCCACCATGGGAGCCTTCCAATCTAGACCTCCTTGAAGCAGTAGGAAAAGGAGCAAAAAACTTAGGACTAACATCAACAATAGGCCCGTCATCATTTGTCCCACCTCCTTCGTCCTCGCCTTTTACAGAATTGAAGCTACCTGCAAAAGAGTTTGAAACCCTCCTTCCACTGTTTCTCTTCCTACCCTGCTTCCGCTGCTTTCGCTTCCCGCTCATTGCACTAGTAGTAAGATAATATCATACTATGTTGCGATACTAACTTCTGGATGTCCGAATGGTAATTATTTTCTTGTTGTTCTGCAACTGTAGGCATGACAAGACACTAAGTTGCCCACTCAACTTGCTCATGTTTGATTAGCCGCTCCATCCTTTTGAAGGACAGCACTCGAGGCCCCCTATCTAATAGACCTCTAAGTACTATCTTCTTCCCATTGGCTTCAAACTTCATTTCCATTTTTTGAAGCTTGAATGAGAACTCCACAAGAGACTTCATTCAATGCATCCCTAGAACCATATCAGTGTCCCTTATTTTGACCACATAGAATTCATCTACCAATTCATATTCACCTAATTGAATTTTCAGATTTGGAACCTTTCAAGTGCAAGCAAGTTTATAACCATGAGCTACCATCACCTTAAATCCATCATGCTCTTTTGTCTTTAGACCTCTTCTAGCCACAAACTTCTCATCAATGAAGTTATGGGTGGCACCTGTGTCAATCAAAGCTATGATTCATTGCCCTTGTAAAACACCTCTCACCTTGAACGTAACTGCTCTTTGGATACTGGAGAGTTGGGCAATGGTTCCATCCTTCTTTGACTCCTCTCGAGGAACTCTCCACATCACTACTCTCCGAATCAGACTGCTGATCTGATTTTTCTGATGCTGTTTCATCAGCAGAAAAATATTCCAATTGTTTGGCTTTGACTTTCAGGCTGCACTAACGTGATTTGTCCCAAGGTTCCCTGCAATGGAAACACAATTGCTTCCTCTGAAGCTCATTAAGTTGGTCATTATTTAATTTTTTTTAGTCTTGTTTGGGTGGATGGGAGTCGTGCTGAAAATGTTTCTTGTCTTTATCTTTCTTATGCATAAATCCCTTGGATTGGAGTTTACTTTTGGAAGTAGAAGATTCCATATCCCTTGCCTTCTTGATGGCTTCCTACAAAGTAGCTGGATTAAGTCCCTTAACCCAACCACGTAAGGGATTTGAAAGCCCATCAAAAAAAAAAATCAACCTCCTCTTCAAGATATCTCTAACTAGCACCGAAAGTCTCTGGAACTCCGCAACAAAGTTATCCACAATGCCCCATTGTTTGTGTTGAGCTAACTCCTTAAAGTGCAATTCAAGATCTTTCATATCAAATTTATCTATTAGCCTCTTTGTGAACTCGACATATGTATCAATTTGATCATGCCCCATGGTAATCATCCCATGATGCCACCATTCATGAGCAGTCCCATCTAAGTGTAAAGCCACATACTTGATAGCCTCGTCCTCCTGCATCGGGTTGAGTTGGAAGTATGTGTCCAACTTCTGAACCCATGCTCTTGTTGTAGTCTTCCCTGAGCCATCAAAGTAAGGAATTGATAACTTACCCACCTTCCGCTGTAACTCCTGATGTTGGTGTCTACCACCTCTATGAGGCCAGTGCTTCATCCTGAGGTCCAAGTAATCTCGAAAAGAAATTTCGGCCTAAAAATCCAATCTTGAATTCCTCCAATCTTGTAAAATTTGATCCTGTAGCTCCTGTTGGGTGGGTTCATTCTCTATCTGAGGATTGACTCTTGGCTGGAAGTTAGGCATTAGGGGGCTAGAATGAGTTGTTCGGGTTTTGTCATGCTAATTCGCCCTTCTATTATTCACCGATGCTTCACCATTACCATTGTTCCAGTCGTGATCTATGTTGTCCTCGTTGTTACCTCCGTTATTACCATCATTGTTGTTATTGTTCTCGACCACGTGTCAATAAGGTGGTTATTTGTGCCAAAGTCCGTTGTATCCCCTGTTGAAATTCTCGCTACCCTCTCATCTTATCATTGAGCATATCATGGGTACTAGGTTCCTCATTACCCCTGTCATCTCTATCTCTATCACCCATTGTGCTAGCTGAATCTACCTCAATGTTACACTGCCTTGCTGCTATTGCAGCCGATAGAGTGTCTTGTTCTGGATAAGGTTGAGCCCACTAAATTTGTTTTCTCTCTTCTCTTGCAATGTACCTCCTATACTTGTCACTCATGAACCCTACAATACTTGTGAACTGATCATTTACAAATAACCCTCCAGGATGGCAGGATGCACTCCTCTGATACCACTATAATAGACAGCCCTGTTCCACCTATTCTAATTCTAATTCTTGCTGATTGTTTTACTTTTGTTTTTGACAATATTTATAATTGCTTTGAACAGAAAATTAAGTGCACAAATAATAGAACTTGCAGCAAAGGTAAAACTCAGAAATTTCACTTATATTCAACAATACAACTGGTTGAAAATTCTAGATTTGTATTACAACCAAAATATTTAAGATTTCTCGAATATGACGACTACCCAGTTCATGAAATATCATCTAGTAACTAAATCCAACATACCTAGAAAAAGTTAGCCACTTTGACAATGTGCTGTAGAAGAAACCAGAAGCTGGAAGCCATGAAATGATGGATTCAACCTTCACAAATTAATGTCTCCGCTATACTCGAAGTGGTTGAGTGCTCCTCAGCCCTAGGTGCCACCAAACCCCCAAATAAATGCTCCAAACCCTAGGCGACCAACATGTAAACCCTCACGCCCCTCCTTGAAGTGGTACAGCCAGCATAAGCAATGGTACAACCCAACAATGAGGATGAAATAACAGCAGCAAACTTCTTCAAAACCCCTTAATTTGTCCTCCACAAATCTGATACACAATGCACTCAACAAATATGTTAATACAAACTCTTTCTGTAAGCCCAACTATGATTCTTGTGTGAAACCACCATAGAATCCTCAAGATTGGATCTCTCACCAACGTTGAAGATGATGCCTGAGAGGGATTTCATCCCTACAAACCTTGAGAAGAATAGTCTCCTCCAAGAACTTGAGAAATATTAAATATTCATCTAGCATAATGAAAGAATGAGCTCAAAAGCTCTTATAAAGCCACTCCAAACCCTAATGCCTCCTTTTAGGGTTTTAAAAGATTTAAATTTAAATTATTTTCCCCCGTATGTCTCCCTAGGCGTTGCACTTTAAGTTATAACATTTTATAATTTAATTTTCACTTATGTCTCCCATGGTCCGCTTCGAGAAGTCACTTTATTAAAATAACATATGTCAAATTATCTAATTTAACTTTAATAACATAATGTTATTTTAAATAATTACATAGAACCATAATAACACTGAAATATTAATGCCAACCTTACCAAGCTGGATAAATGGTCACCAAGGTTCCCTAACCACATCCCGTTAGCCTACAGGAACGATTGAATAGGCTAACCCTGACAACTGCTGAGAAAAGCTAGGGAGGGGACATTACACCAGTTATGGTATTATGCTCATTAGAATGCTGATGGAGATGTAAATTGGCTAATGGAATTTGTGCGTAGAAACTACATTAGATAATCCTAACTATATGTAACTATGGTAACTCATGACTCCATTACGATCCCTAGCTAATTTATCTGCTATTAAGTTTATAATTATCTCTGTATTCCTTGAAGTTTTCACGCTAATGTTGAAAGCTAAGAGAGTTTGGAACTTTTAAGGTCTTGATCAATTGCTTGAAGATGAGGCAATTTAAATTTGCAGTTAATTCTATCTTGTTGCTTGTAGAACTAATGTTTTGCACGACTTTCTTTTCATTTGCTTGATTACACACATTATGTTCTGTTCTAAATGATATCTTACAAAAGGGGCATCTGAATAGCGAAATTTGGGCACTTGAACATTATCTGGTTGACTCTTATCTGATATTTATATCAATGAAGTTATCAAGAACTCTACTTCTTATGGTGTGCTAGTTGTGCAACAATTTGGTTTAGGATTTGCATGCCAAAAAATTCAAAATATGAGAAAAGTTGAAGTATTATTATTTGTGGGGATGGTTAAGAATTTTTCTTTCATGGATTTGATTTAAGAAAATGTTGGAAAAAAGTAGCTATGCTATATTAAAACTTGGTTCAACATCAAAATTTTATTATTTGCATTGAAAAGTCATCCTTGATTGGGGTTCCACAATCATGACTTCCCTCAAAAATGTAAAAGAGTGAAATAAGATGCTAGGGAGAAAGTCACAGTTCTGTTCTCTACATTGAAACTGAATCCAAAAATGTTTGTAATTGTGATAGGAACCTAAAGAAACAAAATATAATCTCCTAAGTGGCATTGCTGAGTGATACAAACTTTGCTTTGAATTATTTTTCTTTTCCCTTTCTCAACATTGAGTCTTAAATTTTAATTCCTTGTATGGCCTGATTTCTTCTCCTGTGTGAACATGTTTTCTAGTTTTTTTGTTTACATTTTTTGGATTTGGATAATGAAGTTGTAATTGTTTCTTTCTGCAGGAAAACGACTACATCAAGCTCAGCTGATGCAGCCTCCACCAGGCTTGCTTCTTGCAAATGGAAGAACAGAAACAGGAAGCTCCAATTCTTGTTGCTTAAAATAAGGTTGTGAACCATACAGATTCTGGTCATTGTAGATCTGATGTAGATATTGTGCCAAAAAAAGCTAGTAAAAGGTTTCTTATTGTGCAATACGGAAACCTTCAATGCTTTAAATTTTTATTTAAACTCAAAAATCTTTGTAGGATTCTGCTTGTATTTGTTACACTAGTGTTTACAAGTCAACTATTATTTTAGGTGTGTATATTACTTTCTCACAGGTTATATATAAAAACCCTCTTTTCGGTAACTACATTGATTATACAAATTGTTAATTATAAGTGAACGAGATCAGCAATTGGGCATTATAAATCCTTATTGGTTGAACTGTTCTTGTTTGTAATAGCAATTGGAGAGGTTATTCTTGATTTTGGTCAAATGTGGTGGCTCACAATTAGGCATTTCTAAATTTACAATCCCTTTTATACAATTGCACCTGTTGAACGATCATCCCTTAAATACATAAAGGCATGCACAACCTCGAGCAGCCTCCAAATATTTTACACTTGATAGACTTAGGTCATGAAAATCTTTGTGCACCAGATTATTTTTGGTTGATTCTTTCAAGAAATAGTTACACAATCATTACATATAGTCATGTGCAATACATTTCCAATGATGCAAGTGCTGGGGTAAAGCTAGGTCATAGGGTTCGCTGAATTTTGGCCATGAAGTTTGAAATTCAGCGGACTTCAAAACATGATTAAAAAATCATTGAACTTCGCCTTATATTTGAATGGGTAAAGGACATAATTTTTTTTTGATAAAATATATTTAAAAAACGTTCTTTTTACTGCTCCTGTTGAAGCAAAGGCGACAGATCAAGATGAGTACCATACTACGAATTTTTGCCAGCCATCATTTCCCATGCTCAGGTGAAGCGTATCCATCAAGAAAGATTTTAACTGGGTATTATTTAATATATAGCTGTTAAAAAGTCTTAATATATATATATATATATATATATATATATATATATATATATATTTTGCAGTAAGCTTTTGGATTAAACTGTGTATGAGTTACAGTCATGGATCACACTTAGTGATCCATCATCAGGAAGAAGAGGAAAAAGTGAAAATTAGATTGCAGATAAAGCCTTAAAAAAGAGGGGGAGGATAAAATAATTTAAAATTAAATTCTAAATTGACCAAAAATCTAAATAAAGCAAAGAAGAGAAAATGGAATAAAAAGAATATATAAGTGAAAATATAGAAATAAATATCCAGTATATATAAGAAAAAAAATAAAAAAAATATACAAATAGCCAAAGTTTACCCCTCTTCTATATATATGTGTATGTCTTACTAATGTGTAGTGCCCTCTCAAAACTTAAATGAAATGACCATTATAACATTCCCATGGGTCTTGGGAGTGCTCGATTATAACTAAATAATGATTTATAATAATGAATGATGGGCAGCGGCAGATGTTAGATGTAAATAAATCCTAATAAAATTATTTGCATTGGCTTGTGGAAAGGCAGCCCGTCAACAAAGGAAACAATGTGACTTCAAGCAGAATTAATATTAAATAAAAATATAATTAATTTTGTTTCCAATCACAGGCACATAGGAAAGTTCTACTTAAAGAAGATCAAAAAAGAGAAAAGATCATCATGGAAAATATAAGTTGACATTGGCTTGTGAAAAGGCAGCCCCTCAACATAGGAAACAATGTGACTTCAAGCAGAATTAATATTAAATAAAAATATAATTAACTTTGTTTTCAATCAGAGACATATAGGAAAGTTCTATTTAAAGGAGATCAAAAAAGAGAAAAGATCATCATGAAAAATATAGGAAACAATGTGACTTCAAGCAGAATTAATATTAAATAAAAATATAATTAATTTTGTTTTCAATCAGAGACATAGGAAAGTTCTATTTAAAGGAGATCAAAAAAGAGAAAAGATCATCATGGAAAACATATTTTATATCCGATTTTCATCCCTTGTTGACTGTAAATGTGGTTAAGCAAATAAAGAACGAAACCCTTCAAAGACCAAAGATTTAAGGACAAAAACTCTTAATTTCTCTTACCAAATTAGTTGATGAAAACTTCTAACTTCAGACAAAAATCTAGGAAACATTCTTAAACAATTATACAATTGAAGAAGCTGCAGATTGGAGGAAATATTATAGCAGAATATAAGTCTAATATTTTCAAATTTGTATTAAACCTTAAATTCAAAGTTAATAATTATCAAAATTATTAGTTTGAAGTTAAATTGATATTTATAATTAATTATGCAAGTATTATTGTGAGTATGGAATATCTATTTAAGGTAACGATAAAGAATATTTAGAACATGACATTACCATCGGTATTGAAGCAAGAGTCTTGCCAGCTTGTGGATCTAAATATATAGTTTATGTAGTGGAGCCAAAGAGGTCAATGGGCCTTGGAGAGACAATAAAACATGAGGCAACATTACAAGAGGTTAGCAACCAAATTAAAGGTGGAGGAGAGAATAAAATGGTCGATCGGGAGGTAGAACGAGAGAATGAGTGTAAGACTTATATGCAAAGACAAGAACAAACAATACAATTGCTCCTTCAAATGCTTCAAAATATGAATAATACAATCAATTCCCTCAAGCCTACACAAACTAATGGAGGTGAAGGTCGTAATTCAAATCATTCAAGGTTGGAACACAACAATAGAACTCCACTTGGGTCACCACCCAAAATCACATAGCCCACATTCTTACCAAGAGTTGAGTAGCCACATGAAGAAGACAAGCCAAACATGGTAGCAAATGACTTTGATGAGTGCATAGATGCATACTCAAGATTTGATCCATGTCTTATAAAACAAGTTCCATTTATACAATTTCATAATGCAAGATCAAAGAATATCTTAAGAGGAGAAAGAAAACAACCCAACAAAGATTTGCCAAAGATTTGCAACAAAGATTAAGTAAGTTGACTCTCCCCACTTTTGATGGTTTAGGGAAGGTCATTGCATGAGCATGGGTCCAAAAAATAGATACCTATCTCTCTCTTAGCCCCATGATTGAAGATGAAGATGTTAAGTTTGCCATCCTTCATTTAGCAGCACATGAATGGTGACATCATGAGCTAATCACCCAAGGGCATCAACAAATCATGACATTCGTTGACTTCACACAAAAGCTTATAGACATATTTGATAGAAAATTCCTCAAAATACATTTTAAAGAGTTGACACAACTAAGACAACAAGGTATTGTAGAAGAATATGTAGCAGAATTTCAAAGGGTTTTAGTCATGGCATTGGATATTCTGGAGAAGATACTTAAGTTTTTATTTATTGAAGGGCTTTTAGAGTCCCTTAGGGGGCTACTCTGAGTTTTTTAGCCATCATCTTTACAAGCTATTCAAAGGGCCTTAAAATTGGAAGATACGTCTAAGAACAAGACCTATTTCAAGAATGTACCATCAGGGTCACATAAGCAACCACTTCACAAAGAGTTTTTGCAACCAAAGGCATTACCTCCCCAATCCCACAAGGTGGAAGAATCCAAAAATGAAATCGAAAGAAGAAACTATGTTTTTCTTATAGAGAGCCATGTGAGCTAAGGCATAAATGCTCAGGCAAAGGACATGTTTGTTACATAGAGGTAATCACAGAAGAGGGTTCAGAAACAAAAGAGTTTGAGCCCGAGGGTGTTTTGTAGGAGATTGAGCATGAGGATTGGGAAGTAGAGAAGCCATTTAGAGGTACACTCACCACACTTCTAGGAGCACCTAAATATCACCCCTTTCATGTGTGGACTGCTTCAAAGACATAAGGTAATGATTTTAATTGATAGTGGGGTTACTCATAATTTCATTGATGAGGGGTTAGTGACTAGGTTAAAATTGAAAACATATAAATTTTGAAGGTTTCAATGTGGTCATGGTCGATGGATTTACTCTTCCATGCACACAAATAATACTACAACTTGACATCACTTTGGGTAAGCACAAAGTTTGTGATGACTTTTATGTGGTAGGCATTGATGAGATAAATATAATTATGGGGTACAATGGTTATGCTCTCTTGGGGTATTCTCAATTCACGTAGATTATAAAAATATGGAACTTAAATTCAAAATTGAGGGTAAAGAGGTGGTTCTTCAGGGTTTGTCTAATGAAGCTCCACGGGTTGTTTTTACAAAGAGAATGGAGAGTTTTTTTTGGACCTGTTATCACTTTGTGCCACCCCTTGTTTTTCCACTGACGATAATCGATTTGAGATATTTAGTGTGGTTCATCATGTCATGTGTGCCTCTAGGTTATGGGTTTCATTTTTGAGCTTTAGTCAATTACCTAAATTTGAAGTTTCAAATGGACTGTCATGAGGTGTCGGCTCCTTTGGGATCATCAACAACTTCTTTGCTAGTGGTTTCTAGCCCATCGGGAACATCAGTGACAAGAACTAAGAGGAAAGCCAACAAAGAGGAAAGAGTAAAGGAAAAATAGTGTGATTAGAGGTTTTATAGGAACTAGGAACCAATGTTTCTTGGTTCCCATGGAGCCCTCGATGAAA
This sequence comes from Sequoiadendron giganteum, assembly GCA_007115665.2. NCBI lineage: Eukaryota > Viridiplantae > Streptophyta > Pinopsida > Cupressales > Cupressaceae > Sequoiadendron > Sequoiadendron giganteum. The sequence continues at coordinate 464,722,516 of CM021104.1, read as the reverse complement.
TAAATAAGCAATAAATGACGAGGGAGAATGTGATGGAAAGGGAGGTGGTTTTGGTTCTTGATGGAGCCATATGTTTCAACTAAATAAGCTAGGGTTGTGGGCGGTTAAGATGAGGTGGAGTTGGGAAAGATAAAAGTCAAAATAGATTATTGTCAAGGCAGGAGAAATAATGAAGGCACCATTTTTGCACCCACCTTCCTTTGCGCAATCATGAATGCAAAGTGACCTTCTCAACTGTCTAATCTCGAGTCGTGGGGCTCCTTGACAGATTTAATGCATTTTCTTGTGGATTTTAGGGGAAGAAGTGCAATTCCCATGTCTTCTCCATCATTTTCAAGCCCTTTTATTAGATGACCATGTTGGGTCATGTTTTAGTAGATTGCACGAGGGGATTTTTTGTAGTTTGCCCTCTTTCTCATCAATGCAGGTATTAAAAAATGTATTGGGAAGGTTTTCGTGTTTGTAGATTGGATTTTCTTTTGACATACATGTTAGGATTGTGCTAGATGACATTAGGGTTCCTTTTCTATCACGTCTCCCCTTTCTCTTTCTTTCGCTTGATAGGATAAAAATCAAATTGTTGGTCATTTGTAAGTGCCTCTTAGTTTTCTTCAAAAGAGTTTTGATTCAACGCAACTCTTCTCTTGTAAAATAGGTTCCATGCCTTTGAATGAATAAAGAATATTATTTTCACCTCTTCTCACTTCTTACACTTTGTGTGAAGGTTGTTTACCTTTGTGTTCGAATTATTATTTGTTATCTTTCATGTATGTATGTTGTGTTAAACATGTTTGCAAGAGCTGACTATGGATACTTTTTTCCCTTTTAGCACTTGTCAAGCCCTAACCTCCATACACACCTCTAGGAGCTGATATAATAGAGATTTGTGTGAGTTGTTATGGAAGTTTTTTCACTTCTTTGTGTTGTATGGACAGGAGGAAACACCATTAATCTATGTGCATTACCACTCCTTTCCTTTTTATGCGTCCCTTCTTACCCTTTTCCCTAGAGAATCAATAGAATAGGCTTAACTATAGGATTGTTTAGTGCTATATTGGGGCAATACTACTACATATAGGTCAAATAGGAACTAACCTTCTTTGGAGGTTTGATTTCATTTGCAAGGTCCCACACCTTGAGATCATTCCCATATTTCACTAGAGTGTTGAACAATAACTCTATTAAGGGTGTAATTTTAAGTGACAACAAGAACTTCAATCTTAAATGAACATGCTACTACTCATATAGATATTCAACCCATTTTAGATAAACATAGTATGGTATTTGGTGACATCCCACTAGGATTTCCACTTGATAGGGGGTTTCAACATGTCATTGAGCTAGAGGAAGATTTCAAGTTGGTCATCACTGCACCATATCATCATCCAAGAAATTATAAGGAATAAATTGAGAAAAAAATCAAAGAACTACTTGATATGGGACATATACAACCAAAATCTATTCCATTTGCTTCCTTTGTGGTATTGGTGAAGAAGAAAGATGGCTATATGAGGATGTGTGTTGATTATAGGGCACTTAAAAAAAAGACTATCAAGAATTGCTATCCTCTCCCCAAAATTGATGAGTTGATTGATGAACTACATAGAGCCGTATATTTCTCTAAAATTGATTTATGTTTTGGGTACCATTAGATAAGGATGAGGAAGGAGGATGTTCACAAGACAACCTTTAGATGTCACTTTTGGTATTTTTTCCTAGTCATACCATTTGGGCCGACTAATGCTCCAACTACATTATAATCTTGCATGAATCAAGTATTAAGTAAGCAGTTAAGCAATTTTCTTTTCATTTCCTTTGACTATATATTGATTTATAATAAAACTTGGGAGGATCATTTAAATTTGTACACTTAAAAATGTCTTGAATGATATCATGCACTCGAATCAGATATACTAACACCATTTAGTCCTAAAACCCATCTTCTTTTAGTTTAATTGATTCAATTAGCCTAGCTATTTAATTAATTATATTATTTCATCTATTAATCTAATTGACCTAACTCGGTTAATTCACCCTCTTTCATACTAAAATTTTGTCCTATTAAATTAAATACATCAAGTTATTTAATTAAATATCATAACACTTTCTCCTTTTTCATTAAATCATGTATTTAATGAAAATCATTTAATTCCCTTGATTTGTATAATTGAAACCTTATTTAATTATCAAATTACTAATAAATCTAATCCCCCCAACTTGCAAGGGAATATTCCTCCATTGCACATTCCTCCAAAAGGGAATATTCCCATAGAATATTCCTTCCCATTTTGCGCATTAATTTTTTTTTTTAATTTTCTAAATATCTATTTTCCTCACCTATGAGGATATTCCAAGGAATATTCTTCCTTGTAACAAACTTACAAGACTTCATGTGCAAGTTAACTTACAAGACTTCTTATGCAAGTTTTGAAAGTGTGTTTGTTTGGATTAATGTGAGCCCTTGATTAAATATCATCTTGCATTTTCAACCCTTGATGGGAATCCATGATCCATGCCTCCATCTTCGTTCCTCCTTGACTATTGATTATATTTTTCAATCTCAACCCTTCATTTCTCATTTTCTTTCCTATAAATAGGTCACTATTTGGAGACAAATGGATCCATCTTTTAACAAACAACTTTTGTTGTTAAAATCACTTGCACTTGCACTCACATTTAACCTCATTTTAGCTTAATCTTACTTGCATATTAGCTTAGCTTCCATTAATGGCTTCCATGATAACATAGATGCATCCATTTAGCTTATTTGGTAATTAGGGTTTGAATCTTTTTAGCTTAAAACTGCATTTAGATTAGCTTTGCATACATCCATACCGATCATCTTAGCATAAATCATGTTAAAATAGCTTGCATCATGTTCATTTAGCTTTAAATCATGTTTTTATACACATCTCACAATGGTTTCATCAGTTTTCTTCAATAAAACCGATTGCAACAAGCTCATTTATCCATGGGATTGGGAAAGGGTTGCCATTCCACATCAATGCGACACCACTTCCCCAATAGGATAAGTTTCAATGGCTTATAATAGGTGTTTTAAAATCTTTAGTAGTTTAATATGTTAAGTTTTAATGGATTCCTAGTTTAGTCTTTATTGATTGTTCTCTATTGGGATTGATGTTTAGTGGAACGAATATGCTTCGTATCCTCATGGATCAAATATAGTCGGCCCATACTAATCCGTCGGTCACAAAAACATAAAGATGAGGTATTGGGAATACTTGATCTTTAGTCACTATTCACCAAGGCATCCAAATATGAGTTTGGAATAATATAGATGTTGTATTTGGGGCATAAGATCAGTTCCCAAGTTTTTTATGTAAATGAGGAGAAGATCAAGGCTATAGTGGATTGGCCTCAACCTAAGACTTTATCACATTTAAGAGGATTTATGGGAACCTATAGCTATTACATGAGGTTTGTCAAAGGGTTCTCACAATTGGTTTCCCCACTAACAAACTTAACTAGGAAAGGAGCTTTTCATGGAGCGAGGAAGCACAAAGAGCTTTTGACAAGCTTAAAGAGGTAATGAGTTCCTATCTTCTACATTAGCCATTCCTGATTTCTCACTCCCATTTGAATTAGAATGTGATGTTTCAAGAGAAGGCATTGGATTAATATTAATGCAAAATAAACACCCAATATCATTTGAGAGGTGTACTATTAAGGAATCTTAGAGGAATTACTCTATTTATGATAAATAAATTCTCTCCATCATGCATGCATTAACAAAATTTAGGTAGTATTTGGTTTGTGGGAAATTTGTGGTAAAAATAGACCATAATAGTCTAAGGTTCTTCCTAAATAAAAAAAAGATTTGAATAATAGGAAAAAAAATGATTAAGCAAATTACAAGCTTATAATTTTGATATGAAGTATGTGAAGGGAAAGAATCATATTGTGGTTGATGCCTTGTCTCAAAGACCTCATTTATGCTCTATGACAGATATTTTTGCTGATTGAAAAAATTCTATATTAGTAGAATATACCAAAGATACATTGGCTAATGACATATTGGAAGGAAAGTTGCAAGACGAAATGTACATGGTAGTTGAGGAGCTCATTCTCTATAAATATCAAATATATCTAGTTCCAATATTGAAGATGAAAGAGCATATTTTGAGAGCATATCATGATGCCCATCTAGTTGGTTATCAAGGCTACTAGAAAACACATAAACAAGTGAGAGAACAATTAAATTATAGGAGGGTATCAAGGGGGATGCCTTAAAGGCATGCCAAAGAAGGTATGGTTTGTCAACAAAACAAAGTGGAACAAATATTTCCAGCTGGTCTATTACATACCCTACTAATTCCAAAACAAAAATGGGAAAGTATTTCAATGGATTTCATCAAAGGTCTACCAAAAGTACAAGGGAAGGATTGTATCTTTCTGGTTGTAGATAGACTTACCAAGTACACTCAATTCAATGCCATCAACTCCACAAATGGCTGATCTATTCTTTAGAGAAACATTTAAACCACATGGATTTCCTAAAAATATTGTGACAAAGACAATAAATTTATTAGTTTATTTTAGCAAGAACTCTTTTAGTTGACTAGAATAGAATTAACCCTAAGCACTCGCTACCACCCACAAATAGATGGACAAACAAAATTGTGAAGAAATGGCTTGAAGGCTATTTAAGGAATTATGTTATAGGACAACACATAGTGTGGGTTAAATGGCTTCATATGAAGAATATTGTTACAATACCACTCACGATATGTCAATCACTATGACTTCTTAGGAAATAATGCATCAATACCCAATTCATTTCCTATATAACCCCATGAGCGAAAAACATGCATACAAGTTTACAAAATAACCGTAATGCATAGATCAAATAGACAAAGCCTCAATATAACACAAGATATACCCTAGGAAAACCCTCAAGAGGGAAAAACCCAGACTCCAAAAGTATCGATACTCTGTCTATTCTTCAACAATAAAATAATACATGCACTTACAGAGTTACAATGAATAATTTTGAAACATCAAGCCTCTCCAATGCATCCTCCATGTTTCTAAGCATGAATCCACACATCCCATGCCATACTTAACATATGCATTCCTTAGAAAGACTCAATAATATGACAACCCACTCACCTAGCCAACCTTAACCACTAAAAAATTGTTTTCTTTTATAGACACAAACTCACACAAATACAACCAAGTGGTAAGATAAGACCATGTGCCACAAAATCATGTGAACACAAAATTGTTGACCCATCATTTAATATTGGGTACTAAGTTTTCACATTATTAAATACTTACCCAAATATTAAATCATTAACCTATGTCTCCCATACATAAATAATAACCCAATGTTACAATACAACTTACAAGTGGCCCCAATAATTACCTAGTGTAACCAATCACATCTCCTAGATGTACCACAACTAAATAATTATTTAATTACAACATTATAATAAACTATTTTATGTAATGGTGTACACAATCAAATCCTAACATGACTACCTCTAAAGCACTATATGGTTACGATGCATTATATTTGTACCTTTTGATTCTTGCAGATAATAGTCTTTGGGGCTACAGACTTGGGTACATAAGAGTATGGATATTTTAAACATACTCAAAGAAAACTTACAACAAACCCAAATTCAACAAAATATGTATATCGATTTCCTAGGGTGGAAAGAACATTTGATGTTAGAGACTTTGTTTTCCTAAGGTTACAACCTTATAAGCAATCTCCCCTCAAGGGAAATGGTGGTAAGAAGCTCAAACCATGATTCTATGTACCTTCTAAGATTATACAAAGAATAAGAGAGGTAGCTTATGAGGTGGAGTTACCAAAAATTAGTAGAATTCACAATGCCTTTCACATATCTCACCTCAAGAAAGTGTTGTGTCAACATATTACGCCATACCTAGAGTTACCCCAACTTGATGATGAGGTTAAATTGATTTTGGAACCTAAATCAATCATTGACATGAGAGAAAGAAAGTTAAAAAAAAAGGTTATCTTAGAATATTTGGTTAAGTGGAAGAATCTACATATGGAGGATGCTACATGGGAAGGAGTAGTGTTGATGGTGAAAATGACACAAACAACGTTAAGCAATATATTTCTACTCTATTTCTCCTGCAAAAGAAAGAAAATATATAGTAGCCTAACTCCCAAGGTCTTGGTAGTTGGTTCTCAAATATCTAGTGTCACTTAATTGGTCCACGCAACTATAATATTCAAGGGGTCTTTTCTGGTAATAAGGAATGCAAGCAATGAATTATTCATCGAACTGTCTTTAATAAAAGGGGGTTTTAAATAAAAGAAAAAGATAGATCAAGGCATACATCAGCAAACATGAATAAAATGTATCTAATATCTGGACATATATCTTCAACAACGAATGTTCTTCCAATAGATCAAGAAAACCATAACATGATGCAATTTATAGAATAATCCATACTATTGCATGCATCTAAGGTGCTTATTTTAATATCACAATCACTCATCATAAATATTTCAAAGACAAAAGAACACACTCATTCGTTGCCAAGACCATAGATCAACAGACTTCAATAAATAAAATTCACAGATAATCTAATGAAATAATCTTTAAATCTAGTTTCTTCTAATGGTTTTCATCGCATAAGAAACACTCATGCTTCAACAAAATCACTGGAATATAGATAGATTCTAATTCATCAACCTTATCAAACAAAACTCAATTCCAATACCATATTGCGTAAAAACCTGTAATTATATTCAATTGTAAATAAAGTAACAATGTATCTCTATAAAAAAAACTATAAAAAATTATATCTCCTACTATAAGGTGGCTAATCTTATTCTCATCAATTGACCCTTACAATATGATACCTCCTAGGTATTTATAGATATACAAAAATATGAAGTCCCTTCTATTTTAGGTCGATCTACCCTTTTAGGGATTAAAGTCATCTTGGAAACTCAGTTAAACTAGAAGGAAAGAATAAAGATGAGAAAAGAAAGTCATGTGCCCACAAACTGTCAATTGTGCATTCAGAGGAGAAAAATAAAACCATGCATGCATGAGGCTATCACTTATGCATGCGAAGCCTGCTCTACAATGTACACGTCATAACTGGAGAAGACTTGTTGAAGCACCTCCAAATCCGGCCCATCAACCCAACTGTCTTCAAACTTGATCCTTTCTAGCTCTGCAACAACAAATCCTCTCATGTCCTTTAGCTTGGTCAACTCTCTCTTATCTGCCCTTATCTCTTCTTTAATATCCATTAATTGATCTAACAACACATCCTCTCCACCATCTCCTTTTTGCATGACCTCTTTAAACCTATCATCCCATTTCTCCTTTATTTGGTTCAAAGGTATACCCTCTTTTACTAGTATATCAACATTCACTATGATAGCAATAACTACTTCCAACTCTTCAAATTGTTCATTCAGATTCTTGACAAAATCTTGAACCTCACTTTTATGCTTGTATAGAAAGTCAGACTTAAACCGAAGTATGCTAGAAGTCTTTTCCAAGAAATCTTTATTGTCTGCTTCAAGTATTGACTGTTCTAGAAGAGTGGATTTTGACAATTTGCTAACTTACTTCAACCTCTGACTATATCCTCTATATTCCTCCTCTTTCTCTCCCAATAATTTAACATACTGGTTCATTTCCTCTATTAGCTCCTTCGCCATTTTTTAGACCTCAAAAATGTTGTTCAACACTTCACTTATTTCTTGATTCATCTTATCAATCCACCTATCCAACATCTCTGCCTTACTCCTTACCTATACCAAATCATCCACCTCTTTCTTACTAAGAAAAATTGGTGTTTCAATGGTAGCAACTTGTTGTGACCTCAGAGCAGAAACACTTTTCAAGAAGGAATGCAATTGATCTAACTGAGCCTTAAGCTCATCCTTTCTCTGCTTGTCTTTTATCATTCTAGACTTAGTGGATGAAGCTACCGCATCTATTAAATTCATCCGTTGATCTCTGGTAGGTCTTCCCAAGTTGACAGTGCCCAACTGGTAATTAGTTAATTGCATGTCTCCTACATCCTTTTCCATCATTGGTATGGCACATTCAACAACAATTTCTCCTCTGTCGGTGAGCCTAGTGGAATGTAGAATTTTGGCCTTCTTCTTGGGCCTTTCCTTTTCAATTTCCTTCATCATATCATCCCAATTGAGAGGCTGTGAAGGTGTTAGTGATCTCTTCTGAAGATCCAATTTTAACCAAGTGGGAGCACCTGGAGTAGTGGTCATTATAGTTGAAGAAGAAGCCATAGTAATAGTAGAAGGTGGTTGCACATTTACTTGAGGTTGAGAATCAACCCCTTGTCTCTCTTGTTGTTCTTGCTCCACATTTTTCTGAGCAAGATTTTCAGCTTCCTCCCTATCCTTCTATTCTTGTATCTTCTTCTCTTCTTCTAACCTCTTCTTCTCAAGTTCCTCATTTCTTTCTTCCTCTAATGCCTTCAATCTATCTACATCTTCCTTTTCCTTTTTCTGCTTCTTCTTTCTCTTTATAAGCCTCTTCAACAAGCTTTAACTTGGCCACAAGAACTTCTCTTTCTCTTCGCTGCTTTGCCTTTTCTTCTTCCAAATCATGAATTTTCTGTTTTAACTCCAGCTTATCATTTTCTTCTTTGATCTTGAGTTCCTGCTCCTTTTGTCTTTGATGCTTTTCTATTTCATCAACTCTTCGTTTTGCTTCTACCTGTTGTTGCTGGAGTAAGGCATCAACTTGTGCCTTAGTATCAATTGCCTTTTGCTTCTCTATGGCCTCTGCATGTGCTTGAGCATCTAAGGCTTTCTTTACCTCCTCGAACAGGGCCCATTGATCTTCTTCTGTCAGTAAATGCTCAATTTCCTCCTCTAGAGGCATATTTTCTTGTGCATCCTTTTTTGAAAAAGTCTCATCAGAGTGTGTTTCCACCTCATGGATCTTTGACCCTACTTCTTTTCCCTTTTATGACTCAACAATATCATGAAGAGTCCCCTTAGGCATCTGTTTACTTTGCTGCTCTATAGGAGGGACTTGAGAAGATGAACCACCTACTGCTGATGTGAAAACCATCGATCCTACTTGGGAATCTCCCTCTTGTGCCTTTGGTTCATCTTGAGTCGATGCTTCAAGCTCAATCTCCTCAATTTCTGGAGGGAAGAATTCCAAGGGCTCCTTGGAAGGCAATTTCCTTTTGATTCTTTTGTATCCCTTCCCCTTCTTAGGAGCTGGTTCTTAGGACAGCCCAGTGAATACTTCTATCCAAAACTGGCCTCCCTATTTGTTTTATGTCAATGGTCTCCTCACTATCCCAATCCACCGGATCCAAACTTTTGGTGCCAATATTTAGTGTCTCATATGATGGATCTAATACCACTCCATCATCTACTAATATGTCAAGGATGCCATCCTTAACCCCAAATTCTACCATGAGTGAGACAGGTAACCTCTCATAATTTATTTTCCTGAGGTCATACTCATCTTGAAGATCACTCCAAAAATCTTTCAACAAGTTGAAATGTTTATAAAAAACTGAAGGCAACAAGGAATTCATTTTCTTCCTTGCATCAAAATACCTGCAAGCTGTATACAAACCTAGTTTCAGATGTATCAATTCACTACAAACTACCTTAGCTCCCATAAGATGTTGGCAGCTGTATTCACCCAATTGCATGGGAAACTTATGACATCCTATTTTTTGCTTCAATCCAAACTGGGCATTAACCCCCATAGCTTGATATAAAAATTCCATTAGAACTATCCTATTACGACAACATCTTGGAAGCAAGTGGGGATGACCTTCAAATCCAACTAGTCTGAAATAAGTGAACTTGGGTTATTGGATATACTAACATCCCAATTCCGTGATAAATGCCATAACTTCTTGGCTCAGTCTATATCCTGCATCTCCATTAAGCTGGTTAACGATTACATATAGAAATGCATCATTAACCCTTCTAAATTGTGTTTCAGATACTTGTAGAGATAGCTGATCATAATGGTCCCATACTTTCCATTGCCCATCAGCTTCTCCCAATATCCCCACTCTATTCAAACCTGGAAAGATACCTCCCTCTAGCTGCTGCATAAACAACATAAGAAGTCATAAAGAAGCATTTGGTTTTCCTTATCCTTGTTAACTGGTCATGAATAGCATCAGAGACAATTATTGGCCAATCAAATTGTTGGGTGCCATTAAAGATTTTTTGAATAAAGGGAAACATCCACTGCTTTAAATGAAATGCATCCCTGTTCCCAAAGACTCTTGACAACATCATGATCAGGTCTGATACTTCTTTGTAGAATTTTTTCCTCTTTGATTGATCATGAAGCTTGGTCAGAGACTTCTTTTCCGTTCTTAACCATTTCTTGTTCAAGTGAGCTTTATTAGTCTCCTTGTGTTTGTTGTATATCCCTAAAGCTTCTGCCTCCTTCAACTGTACCAAGTTCTTAGGATTGGGGACACTGAACATGTGTTGGAACATTTGAGGAGTGAGATCTATAATTACATTATCCTATGAATCCACACACTGCCTAGTGGCTAGATTGTAAGCCCTTGCTACTGTCAGAATCAAATCCGGGCACTGGATAGATAGAGGAATCAAGGTGATGTGAGCCAAGCCAGACTCAACTATTCTTTGAGTTCTTCCTGTTATATCCTCAATGAATGTTTTTGAATACAATTCCCCAAAATTGTATGAGCCCAAATTGGTGTTAGTTATATCAGACCAATCCGATTCCACTTTTCTTGCTGTGACAACAAGACCCCTATGATTATACCTCAAAGTATAAGGTAAATGATCCAACTTTATCTTCTTGGGCTTAGTTGCTGCCTTGATGTTTTTGCAGGCTTATTCCTTTGGGAGGCTTCTCCTGATACTCCTAACATTCTTTAGCTTTCCTCGAACACAAATCAAAAGGTTAACTCCTTGAAGCAATCCGTGCGCAACTATCTTTCTTTCAATCGATTCACTCACACAAAAGCTCTACTGCAACTTTGGTTCACCCTTCAATCTCTTAACAATAATGGTAAAAACTAAAGGTTAATCCCTAATTAAGGTAAAAAATTGGAGTTTCACGCATCCATGGCACCTGTCATTAATGCAATAAATGAAGTAGAGTGGAGTCAGGACTGCAGAAGGAACTGGCACATTACTGCTATGCGACTTCAGTAAAGTCAATGAACAAGAAATGGATGGAGCGGAATCATAATGAAAACTATTTCAGAAAATTGTTTAACTTTCCAACTTGGTTCCCGTTCTGGGTCTGGTTCCTCTGACAAAGAATAAAGTGAAACAAAACATCAAAATAAAACAAAAACAACCATAATAATAAAACTTAACATATAAAACCTAGTTAAAACAAAAGACCACAAACTGGAGGCAGAGTTGGGATGGAATTTTATTTTGAAACTTTGAATAAATTTAGTCCTAACTTCCTCTCCGACTCCGGCTCCAACAAAGAATAAAGAAATCAAAAGAAATATTGTCGGGATGGGAATCAGAACAAGTTTTGAAAGAAGTTCCCAAAACCCGATTCAGTTCCGACTCTAGTTCCGCTAGAACAAACCAAAGAAAAACAAAGTGTTGGAACAAAAAGAATCCAAACTTTGTTTGAAAACAACCAAGGATAAAAACAATAAAGACAAAAAAGGGGGATCCATTTTGACCAAGGAAAAAGATGGGGTGGTTATGCAAGGCATAACAAATGGCGACTTACTTGGAAAAAATGGTTTACCCATTTTCAAGATACCCAAAGAAAATTTCAGTCACCCTAAAACTACTTGGTTTATGAAACATGCTAACTTGAATACAATTAGATATATCTAGAATAAGGTTGACCTGGAATCTCAGATGTATGTGCTCATGAGTTATTTCTGAATCTAAGTGTGTGCATGTATTGTGCATCATTGTTTATAGATACTTTCTCTGTTCGTGAACAACTATACCTAAGATTCAAGCTACATAGGTTGAGTCTTTTAACTATCATGCAATCGAATCTTGGGTATTCCTCCATTGCCAGAAAGGCATCCATAGCCTCGACGGAGATACCTCTAGTTCTCTCAAAGCATTTCTCTACTGCCAGCTAGGCGCCCATAGCCCCAATAGAGATACTTGATTACGCACTTGATATTGAGTTTTCATTTTCTTTCTTTCTTTTCATTATCATTTTTTTCACTCAAGCTTCACTTGTGGAAATATTTTATGCACCTTCCTCAATACTCAGACACAATGGATCTAAAATGTGGGTTGAGAACTACAGTGGATTTCATGATAATCTTGGAATCGGATTTTTCACTTGAATCAAAAGTAGAACCATCCTAAAACAGATAGGCATTTACTTAGGCAGATGTTTTTTTTTTTCTAATTTGGTGACAAATTTTTGATCATAATTCATGAGATATTCACAATGTATCTTTTATCCTTAATAACTTTTCAAACCAAATTAGAATGATCATAAAACATAAGTTTCAAAACAAAATCCTTTTCAATGATGATGATGAAAATACCTAAACCAATTTATCTCCTAGTACCCGTAGCATAATTTGAATAACAACCCCTTGTCTTGAGATGAACCAAAATGAAGATCCCCAAAAAAACAAGACAAGACAAAACAATCAAAAACAAAGAAAAAGAACAAAACAAAAACACAAAAAAAAAACAAAACCAAAAACAAAAACTAAAAACAAAAACTTAACTACATATGATACAGTATAATACATTTTCTTTGAAACACCAAACCTTTCTATGTACCAAAATAGTGCTTGAGAAACTGACCATTAACTGGTAATGGAACATGCTCTCCCATTAAGGTACTTAAACGAAAAGAATTCTCACCTAAATTCTCAGCCACTTGATACAGACCTAACCAGAGTCTATCAAACTTCTAGTGATCTCCTTTCTTTTCTCTAGCTTTATCCCATAGTAACACAAGATCTGATATCCTAAAGGTTTTTATCTTAGCTCTTTTGTCAAACCAACATTTGACAACAACCTGATGCTTAGAGAATTGCTGCAAAACAGCATCCTTTTGCTCTTCCATGTTAAGAAAATTAAGTAATCTAACCTCAATCCTATCATCCCTGGTATAAAATTCCTGCATGAACTTAAGAACAAGTATCTGTAAATGGATCAGGAAGATAGGGTCTTGGCCATAAAATAACTTAAAAGGTGAATTTCCTAGAGCTGCTTTGATTCTGGTTCAATCTGCCCATAAGGAAAATCTCAACTGGGTGTGCCAGTCTCTAGGATTATTTTCTAGTAATTTTCTTATCACTTCCAACAAGTTTTTATTAGTGGACTCAACCACTCCATTTACCTGAGGGTAGTAATTAGATGAATACTTCAAAATAATTTTATGCTCATATGCCCATTGAATGAATTCAGTAGAAGAAAAAGTGGGGCCATTATCACATACCAGAGCAAACGTAACTCCAAACCTGGTTGTGATGTTCTCAGTTAGAAAATTGATGACCACCTCAGTGGTGCTATTCTTGTAGGGCTTGACCTCAGTCCAACATGTACAATAGTCAGTTGCGGTCAAGATGAATTTATGTCCTACAAAATAATTGGGATTAATAACACCTACAAAATCTAGGGCCCATTAAGCAAACAACCTTACCTCATACACTGGTTGCAAAGGCATAACATGATTTCTTTCCTTGGGTGCTGAAGTTTGGCACACATGACAAGTTCTGACATGTTGGTGTGCATCCCAAAATACATAAGGACAATAGTAACCCGATCTAAGAATCTGCTGGGCCAAAGCATCCGCAGATCCCTGTCCTGTCGCATGTCTTCCATGGAACTCAGAAATAGCATGCCTGACCTCTTGTTGATCTAAACAATGCAAGTAGATCCCTTGAAAATTCTTTTTGTAGATGGATCCCTCTTTTAGCATATAGTGAGCACTTTTCATCCTCAATTCTCTCCTCTAAGTAGCATTTATTCCTTCTAGACATCTGTTATTAAGGAGGAAGAAAATCAAATCTGTGTACCAGGGATCCTTAGTAAATGACTAGACGGTGTACTGTTGACAAGTGATATTTTTGTCCACATCAGCCATTGCTTTTGATAAACCTTGTCCTCGAACAAGCCTCATTGGATGGATCTCTAAGTCAAATTCTTGTAGAATTTCCATCCACTTTCCTCTTCGTTCTCCTAATTTGCTTTGCATCAAAAGGGACTTCACAGCTGGATCTGGAACTATAGCCATTACTTGACTTCAAAGAATGTAATCTCTGAACTTCTTTACCACTCGTACTAATGCAAAGACTTGTTTTTCCAGTGGTGAGTATCTCACTTTTGCATTCTTAAATGGAGAGCTCATGAAGGAAATAGGTCTTTCTTCTCCCTCCTCTCCTCGTTGTGCTAACACAATTGCACATGAATGGTCAGATGCAAATGAATAGATATAAAAAGGCTTTAAATAATCCGGGCTTTTCAAAATAGGTGCCTTAGATATATACTGTTTGATTTGTGAGAAAACATATTTAGCCTCTTCACTCCACTCAATCTCTATGTCTTTCTTCATAATTTCATTTAGAGGTTTGACAATCTCCACAAACCCTGTTATAAAATTTCTAACAAAATTTATCCTACCGAAGAAGGATCTCATTTCTTTCTTGCTGCCTGGCCTTGTCAATTTCAAGATGACCTCCACTCGATCAGGGTCTATGGATATCCCTTCTTTTGATATTATGTGCCCTAGGAGTTTCCCTTCAGATACTCCAAACACACACTTCTTTGGATTAAGAGAGACACCATAATTTATACATTTCTTGAGAACCTTTTCCAGATCAGCAGCATGGTCTTCTCTATTCCTAGAGAAGATGGTTAAATCATCTACATAAATGATTATACACTTTCCTATCAAGTCTTTGAAAGCTACATCCATTTCCCTTTGAAAGGTTGCTCCCACATTGATAAGACCTAATGGCATCCTTCAATAGGCAAATGTGCCCCATTTGGTGGTGAAAGTTGTCTTCATTCTATCCTCATGTCTGACAAGAACCTGATTGTAACCATAATAGCTATCTAAAAATGACATCATCTGAGATCCATTAAACTTTTTTATTACTTCATCCAGAGAGGGCAACGGGTAATTATCTTTCTCAGAGGCTTTGTTTAGATTCCTGAAATCAACACATAATCTGATCTCACCATTCTTTTTGTGTACAGGAACTAGATTTGCCACCCAGGTAGAATGTCTAACAGGAAAGATTATCCTTGTAGATAGAAGATTTTGCACCTCTTTATGAATTAGGGGCCCAATTAAAGCATTGACTAGGCATTGTTTCTGATGAAAGGGCTTGGATTCTGGCTTGAGAGGTATGGTATGTGTGATCACCGAAGTGTCAAAGGTTTAAAGATCATCATAAATCCAAGCAATGGCTTCAATGTTCTGCTCCATAAATTTAATTATCTTGTCCTTAATTTCTTGAGGACAAGTCTTTCTTATGAGGACATTACTTTCAGGGCCTGAGTGAGTCAGATTGACAGATTCATATTTCCCTCCTTCGCTCTCTGTGGGCACCCTTTGACAAGCCCGTGGGTCAGAATCAAATATCCTTTCCAAAGCTACCATCCCTTTTGGAATGCTATTACTTTTCAAATCCAATATCCCTTCTTCACTCTCGTTCTCAGGATCCCAATCTCCCTGATTTCTTTCAGATTCATCTATTATCTGCCCTTGAAAAACATCAAAATTTTCCAGAAAGGCTAGTATATGCTGATCATCATCACATACCTAAAACTTTCGTACATTATCAGGGACTGCTGGCACTGAAACTAGTTCAACTTAAAATCTCTTTAGATCAGAATCTTCCATGGGTTCCAATGTGCTAGCAACAACAAGAAGTGCATTTTAAATTTTATTAGCTGCTCTAGGGATCATACTAATCCCAAAAGCATCAAAGTCTTCAATTAAATTCCAAACTCTGTTTTTGTATGCAACGAGTCTTTTGTTGTGACACGTATATTGGCTACATACCTGTTTTACAATCACTTCAGAATCCCCCATAATTGTGAGAGCAATAACCTTCTTTTTATGGGAAACCATAAGGCCCTGAGCAAGTGCTTCATACTTAGCCACGTTATTTGTACAACCAAACTACAATTTGTAAGATGCAAAGTAAGTTTTCTCTTTCGGGTTGGTTAGTTCAATCCCTGTTCCACTTCCTGCTTTAGATTTAGAACCATCAAATTTAAGAGTCCACAATTGGTCTTTGGCCGAGAGTTCTTTCTTGTTAGAGGTAGCAAGGGATGACTTACTTGGGATGTGTGGCAGCTTGGAATTTTGCTGGTCATCAGAAATTGACTTGGGACAAAGCTGACTTGAAATTTTTTCTATGTTTTCAACTTGCTCAGTAATCAGTTCCTGAACAACTTCTCAGGCTGAAGTGCACTCCAACCCATCTTTTATTAATTCCTTGGTCATTGGAAAAGTATTTGGGGCAAGTGTATTAGATAGGAATTGAGACACCTCAACCTCTTCTTGTATTTTAGAGTTCAGAACCTGAGTTTGCTTTACTGGTGAGGAATCTTCCTCTTGAGAAAGACTAGTCTTGGTGAGAATGGTGGCATCCTTGACTTTAAAAGAAAACTCATTGACAAGAATCTAGGGTTCTTCTTGACATATTTGCTGAGGCTGGTCTACATGACTTAAGATATCTAGGCATGATTGGCATGTTAACTCCGAATGATTGTGATAATGAATCTTACACCAATTAGGGAGTAACAAACTACTCAAATCGGTTTCTTCTCCTAAAACTAGCTTATCTTGTTGCAATTTCCTTATTAGAACTTGTTGGTTGATGCAGATCATTGGGTCACCGTGTTCTAGGAGAAATGTATCCCCAGGATTAAGTAAAGAGAAAGTAAGGACTTCCTTTTGTTTGTAAACCCCTATCTCAGTTTCAAAATATGCTACTTCATTTGAAGCATCATATTCTATAATCATATGCTTGAGTCTTGGTTCACTTTCAATCCTTATCTGTATTGCAACCCTTTTCTAGGGTAGCCACATGTGAGAGAAATGCAAGGACAAATATCCCCCTATACTCTTCATTAGCTCCCGACTTAAGAGCATGCCATATGTCTCTGGGATATCAGCCACTTGGATATCTATGTAGGTCTGGATCCTTGGATCTGATCCAACCTATACATGCATGTTCTTTAGTTCTCCTACAACATTGACCTCATTTTTATCTAACTGAATCACTTTCTTATTGGTTGGGATAGGAATTAATCTTAACTTCTTACATATTGAAAGGGCATAACATTTCCTGATGCTCCAGAATCCAATAAACAGTTATGCAAATTCTTTCCAAAAATCCTTAGACTTAAAAGAAAAGGTGGGGTACTGGTCTTACCTTTATAGATAGCTGTGTTTGTCTCTTTTATAGGAGTCACTTTACCTTTTACTTTTAAGCGGTCTGCCTCCTCCAGGGATTTCAATACCACTTCACATTGAGCTGGGCACCACTTCATGATGTCAAAGAATGACAATGATGTCTTCTGTCTCTGCAGTTCTACAATAAAATCAAATTCTGAATCATTCCTCACTTGATACTTAGGAAAAGGAGGTGGATTACCTCTATTCTGAGAGTTAGAAGGTCCCTTTGGTGGTAGTGGATTATTATCTGCATTTTGGTTAGGTGGGACCATATTGTTTGGAGGTGTAGATGTAGTAAATGGGCCTTTATTCTGATTTCTCAGAAAGTGACCACCTTTAGACTGAAAGGCTTGAGCATCATACACATCCTCCTCTAGCCCATTGTCTCCCTACATGGGAAACTGGTATTTCTCTTCAATAGTCTCATAAGTCATAGCAATCCTTACTGGCCCATTATCCTGATTGGAATTCCCTGCTGGAGGATGGGCATCAGCTTGTGCAATCTTTACAATTTTCTCCATTTTTGGGCAATTAACCTCAGAATGTGTTGTAGTATCGTATAGCCTGCACCAATTAGTCATGAAGTTAAGGTCAACTACATTAGTAGTATGTGATCTCTCCTCACTTGACTGATAATTATGGGGCACTCCCCCATTGTTAGGCCCAATATTCCACTGCCTATTGTTGTTGTTGAACCTCTGGTTATATCCTCTGTTCTGATTTTGGTAATTTTGGTTAGAGGAATTTTGATTCTGAAAGTTCTCGTTGGTGTTTTGATTCCCATTTTGATTGGAATAATTTCCTTGGTTGTTTTAACCTCCCTGATTCTAATAATTCTAGTTTTGGTTATGGGGAGGGTTTTTCCTAAGCTGTGCCATGTCATTAGACATTTGAGATAGTCTTTTTGAGAGTTTCTAGCTCACTGTTCAATTGAACAGTTTGTTCATTTTGTACATTCTGCACTATGGCTGGGGAATGAACATTGGTTGACCACTCCCGCTTGTTGTTGTTGATTTTGAGGTTTTTGGGAAGAATCTTGTATTCCATTATCGAAAAAGGGCATGGTAGGCGGAGCTTGTAACTTAGACACAGGTCCATATTGGGAGTAAGACATGCCTGGGACAATGTTGTACAATGGTGGGTTAGGCATCTGGTAATTCATGGGAGGAAGAGATGCTCCTAAACCTCCTGATTGTGGACTTATCTGTTGTTGCAATTTGATAGCTACATGATAAAACTTAGATAGGGAGTCAATCTCATTGAGATGATAAGTTCTCTGCAAGAATAAGCCAATCAAGGGATCACCAAATCTTAAATATGCCTGTATGACAATATTCTCAACTACCAAGTAAGGGTCTTGCAACCTATGAAACATTCTTTGGAATCTAGTATTGAATAGAGGTAGTGGCTCATGATGTTCCTTCCTTATGGTGGAAAACTGGTGATACAAGATGGCAGGGTCTACATAAACCCGAAATTGATTGATGAATGCATTTTCTAAATCCGTCCAACCCAAAATAGATCACCGGGGCAGATTTAAGTACCAATTATATGCCATATCACCCAAACAATAAGGAAACAATCTACACACCACGTCCTGATGAGAAACTTGAGCACATGTACAAGCATCTTTGAATGCTTGTATATGCTCCTCAACACTTCTTGATTCACCATGTATGTACTTGGGACAAAATTTTTTTGGGTTCTTTGGTAAGTCATGGATTCCTCCTGGAATAGTCCCTAATGGATAGTGGTTATTCAAAAAATAAGCCATGGGTAGAATTGGTTGAGTGGGTGGTGATATAGGATGAATTGGTGGTGATACTGGCCTAATAGGTGGAGGTGATACTGGCCGAGCCAGTGGTGGTGTAGGTGGAGTAAGCAGTGGTGGCAATATAGGTATCAATATTCTACGAGCATGGGGTCTAGGTCTAACCGGGTTTTCGAGTTCTTCCAATGATTCAGGATCAGTAGAGGATCTGAGAATCCTCACATATTTCTTTGGTGAGAATGACACAATGCGAGCCAGCTTGTTCCTTTAGGCTCTCCTTCTAGCACCAGATATGTTGATGGTGAAAATGACACAAACAATGTTAAGAAGAATATTTATACTCTCTTTATCTTGAAAAATAAAGACAACATATAGTAGCGTAACTCCCAAGGTCCTGGTAGTTGGTTCTCAACTGTCTAGTGTCACTCAATTGGTCCATGCAACTGTAATATTCAAGGGGCCTTTGCTGGTAATAAGGAATGCAAGCAACATCAAACTGTCTTTAATAAAAAGGGGGTTTTAAATAAAAGAAAAAGGTAGATCAGAGCGTACATCAACAAACATGAATAAAACGTATCTAATATCTAGACATATATCTTCAACAACGAATGTTCTTCCAACAGATCAAGAAGACCATAGCATGATGCAATTTATAGAGTAATCCATACTATTACATGCATCTAAGGTACTTATTTTAACATCACAATCACTCATCATAAATATTTCAAAGACAAAAGAACACACTCTCATTTGTTGCCAAGAACATAGATCAACAAACTTCAATAAATTCAATTCACAGATAGTCTAATGAAATAATCTTTAAATCTGGTTTCTTCTCATGATTTTCATCACATAGGAAACACTCATGCTTTAGCACAATCACTGGCATACAGATAGATTATAATTCATCAACCTTATCCAACAAAACTCAAGTCCAATACCATATTGCATAAAAACCTGTAATTATATTCAACTATAAATAAAGTAACAATGTATCTCTATAAAAAAAACTATAAAAAATTATATCTCCTACTATCAGGTGGCTAATCTTATTCTCATCAACCGACCCTTACAATATGATACCTCGTAGGTATTTATAGATATACAAAAATATGAAGTCCCTTCCATTTTAGGTCGATCCACCCTTTTAAGGATTAAAGTCATCTTGGAAACTCAGTTAAACTAGAAGAAAAGAATAGAGAGGAGAAAAAAAAGTCATGCACCCAAAAACTACCAGTTGTGCATGCAGAGGAGAAAAATAAAACCATGCATGCATGAGGCTATCAATTATGCATGCAAAGCCTGATCTGTAATGTACTCATCATAACTAGAGAAGACTTGTTGAAGCACCTCCAAATCTAGCCCATCAACCCAACTGTCTTCAAACTTGATCCTTTCTACCTCCGCAACAACAAATCCTCTCATGTCCTTTAGCTTGGTCAACTCCCTCTTAGCTAACCTTATCTCTTCTTTAATATCCATTAATAGATCTAACAACATATCCTCTCCATCATCTCCTTTTTGCATGACCTCTTTAAACCTATCATCCCATTTCTCCTTTGTTTGGTTCAAAGGCAGGCCCTCTTTTATCGGTATATCAACATTCACTATGATAGCAATAACTACTTCCAACTCTTCAAATTGTTCATTTAGATCCTTGACAAAATATTGAACCTCATTTTTATGCTTGTATAGAAAGTCGGACTTAAACCGAAGTATGCTGAAAGTCTTTTCCAAGAAATCTTTATTGTCTTCTTCAAGTATTGACTATTCTAGAAGAGTGGATTTTGACAATTTGCTAACTTCCTTCAACCTCTGACTATATCCTCTATATTCCTCCTCTTGCTCTCTCAATAATTTAACATACTGGTTGATTTCCTCTATTAGCTCCTCTGTCATTTTGTAGACCTCAAAACTGTTGTCCAACACTTCACTTATTTCCTTATTCATCTTATCAGTCCACCTATCCAACATCTTTGCCTTACTCCTTACCAGTACAAAATCATCCACCTCTTTCTTACTAAGAAAAATTGGTGTTTCAATGGTAGCAACTTGTTGTGACCTCAGAGCAAAAACACTTTTCTAGAAGGAATCCAATTGATCTAACTGAGCCTTAAGCTCATCCTTTCTCTGCTTGTCTTTCATCATTCTAGATTTAGTGGATGAAGATACCACATCTAGTAAATTCATCTGCTGATCTTTGGTAGGTCTTCCCAAGTTGATAGTGCCCAACTGGTAATAAGTCAATTACATGTCTCCCACATCCTTATCCATCATTGGTATGGCACATTCAACAAAAATTTCTCCTCTGTCGATGAGCCTAGTGGAATGTAGAATTTTGGCCTTCTTCTTGGGCATTTCCTTTTTAATTTCCTTCATCATATCATCCCAATTGAGAGGCTGTGAAGGTGTTAGTGATCTCTTCTGAAGATCCAATTTTAACCAAGTCGGAGAACCTGGAGTAGTGGTCATTATAGTTGAAGAAGAAGCCATAGTAATAGTAGAAGGTGGTTGCACATTTACTTGAGGTTGAGAATCAACCCCTTGTCTCTCTTGTTGTTCTTGCTCCACATTTGTCTGAGCAAGCTTTTCAGCTTCCTCCCTATCCTTCTGTTCTTGTATCCTCTTCTCTTCTTCTTCCATTTTCAACTTATCTTCTTCTAACCTCTTCTTCTCAAGTTATTGATTTCTCTCTTCCTCTAATGCCTTCAATCTATCTGCATCTTCCTTTTCCTTTTGTTGCTTAATCTGCTCCTCAACATCCTTTTCCTTTTGCACTTGTTCTGCTTCTTCTTTCTCTTTATAAGCCTCTTCAACAAGCTTTAACTTGGCCATAAGAACTTCTCTTTCGCTTCACTTTTTTGCCTTTTCTTCTTCGAAATCATGAATTTTATGTATTAACTCCAGCTTATCATTTTCTTCTTTGATCTTGAGCTCCTGCTCCTTTTGTCTTTGCTGCTTTTCTATTTCATCAACTCTTCATTTTGCTTCTACCTATTGTTGCTGGATTAAGGCATCAACTTGTGCCTTAGAATCAATTGCCTTTTGCTTCTCTATGGCCTCTTCATATGCTTGAGAATCTGAGGCTTTCTTTGCCTCCTCGAATAGGGCCCATTTATCTTCTTCTGCCAGTACATGCTCGGTTTCCTCATCTAGAGGCATATTTTCTTGTGCATCCTTTTCTGACAAAGTCTCATCAGAGTCTATTTCCAGCTGATGGATCTTCGGCCCTACTTATTTTCCCTTTAATGACTCAAAAATATCATGAAGAGTCCCCTTAGGCATCTCTTTACTTTTCTGCTCTATAGGAGGGACTTGAGAAGATGACCCACCTACTGCTGATGTGAAAACCACTGGTCCTTCTTGGGCATCTGCCTCTTGTGCCTCTGGTTCGTCTTGAGACGATGATTCAAGCTCAATCTCCTCAATGTCTAGAGGGAAGAATTCCGAGGGCTCCTTGGAAGGCAATTTAATTTTGATTCTTTTGTATCCCTTCCCCTTCTTAGGAGTTGGTTCTTGAGGAGTTTTGGTTCTTAGGACAGCCCATTGAATACTTCTATCCAAAACTGGCCTCCCTATTTGTTTTATGTCAATGGTCTCCTCACTATCCCAATCCACTAGATACAAACTTTTGGTTCCAATATTTAGTGACTCATATGATGGATCTAATACCACTCCATCATCTACTAATGTGTTGGGGATGTCATCCTTAACCCCAAATTCTACCATGAGTGAGACGGGTAACCTCTCATAATTTCTTTTCCAGAGGTCATACTCATCTTGAAGATCACTCGAGAAATGTTACAAGAAGTTGAAATGTTTATCAAAAACAAAAGGTAGCAAGGCATTCATTTTCTTCCTTGGGTCAAAATACCTCCGAGTTGTATACAAACCTAGTTTCATATGTATCAATTCACTACAAACTACCTTAGCTCCCACAAGATGTTTGCAGCTGTATTCACCCAATTGCATGGGAAAATTATGACATCCTTATTTGTGCTTAAATCCAAATTGGGCATTAACCCCTAGAGCTTGATATACAAATTCCATTAAAACTATCCTATTACCACAAAATTTTGGAAGCAAGTGGGGATGACCTTCAAATCCAACGAGTCTAAAATAAGTGAACTTGGGGTATTGGATATACCAACATCCCATTCCATGATAAATGCCATAGATTCTTGGCTTAGTCCATATCCTAAATCTCCATTAAGCTGGTTAATGATTACATATAGAAATGCATCATTAACCCTTCTAATTTTTTTTCAGATACTCATAGAGATAGCTGATCATAATGGTCCCATACTTTCCATTGCCCATCATCTTCTCCCAATATCCCCACTCTATTCAAACCTAGAAATATACCTCCTCTAGCTGCTGCATAAATAACATAAGAAGTCATAAAGAAGCATTTGGTTTCCCTTATCCCTGTTAACTCGTAATGAATAGCCTTAGAGACAATCATTGGCCAATCAAACTATTGGGTGCCATTAAAGATGTTTTGAATAAAGGGAAACATCCACTCCTTGAAATGAAATGTATCCCTCTTCCGAAATAATCTAGACAACATCATGATCAGGTTTGATACTTCTTTGTAGAATTCCGTCCTCTTTGGTTGATCATGAAGCTTGGTCAAAGACTTCTTTTCCATTCTTAAGCATTTCTTGTTCAAGTGAGCTTTGTTAGTCTCCTTGTGTTTTTTGTATGTCCCTAAAGCTTCTGCCTCCTTCAACTGTACCAAGTTCTTAGGATCCGAGACATTGAACATGTGTTGGAACATTTGAGGAGTGAGATCTATAATTACATTATCCTGTGAATCCACACACTACCTAGTGGCTAGATTGTAAGCCCCTCCTACTATCAGAATCAACTCCGAGCATTGGATAGATAGAGGAAACAAGGTGATGTGAGCCAAGCCAGACTCAACTATTCTTTGAGTTCTTCCTATTATATCCTCAGCGAATGTTTCTGAATACAATTCCCCAAAATTGTATGAGCCCAAATTGGTGTTAGTAATATCAGACCAATTCGATTCCACTTTGCTTGCAGTGACAACAGGACCCCTATGATTATACCTCAAAGTATAAGGTAAATGCTTTGGCTTTAGCTTCTTGGGATTAGTTGCTACCTTTGATGTTTCTGTAGTTCGATTCCTTTGGGAGGCTTCTCTTGATACTCCTGACATTCTTTAGCTTTCCTCGAACACAAATAAAAAGGTTAACTCCCTAAAGCAATCCGCGCACAACTATCTTTCTTTCAATCGATTCACTCGCACAAAACCTCTACTACAACTCTGGTTTACCCTTCGATCTCTTAACAATAATGGTAAAAACTAAAGGTTAATCCCTAATTAAGGTAAAAAAACTGAGTTTCATGCATCCATGGGACCTGTCATTAATGCAATAAATGAAGTAGAGTGGAGTCGGGACTGCAAAAGGAACTGGCACATTACTATTATGTGACTTCAGTAAATTCAACAACCAAGAAATGGTGTGAGCAGAATCAGAATGAAAACTATTTCGGAAACTTGTTTAACTTTCCAACTTGGTTCTCGTTCTGGGTTGGGTTCCTTTGACAAAGAATAAAGCAAAACAAAACATCAAAATAAAACAAAAACTCAAGAAACAAATGATAAAACCCATCAAAGGCTAGAGATTTAAGGATGAAAGCCATAAATTTATCTTACCAAGTTAGTGGATGAAAATCCATAACTTTAGATAAAAATTTAGCAAACATTTCTAGACAATTCTAGAAAAAAGGTAGATATAATTGATTGAACCTCATGAATTTCCTATTATATTGTAGGCTAACCCAAGTTGACAATAGTTATCTAGAAATATTTAGATCTTAATTTTATATCATCCTTGTCTATTAGATGAGTAATTATATAAAATATCTTGGCTCTCGAACCATCCAATGTGTTGGTGATATAAGTTGTAGGTCCCAAATCACTAAGGTTCAATAGTCTCCTAGGTGCTATGGGTGTCAAACCTAGGAAGAATACCAAAAATCGTATATTCATGTTGGGCAACTAAGAACCAATTATTGAGATGGGTAGTGCCTCTTTCAATTTTGGATTTTCTAAACCAACATGGGTTTCCCTAAGGTGTTGAAATATTTATTACCACAAAAGCAAAACACTGACCTTGACACAAACCATATCTATTGCATAATGCACTCCTATTTTAGTTGCCACTTCGTGCCTATATGTTGGTTTGAGGAACTCAAGTTAAACACCTTATTACAATATATGATTTTCCACATGAGTATGGGAATATACTTTATAATAACCCCTTATGCTATTATATACATTCAGGCATGGCAATGAAAACACACTAGAATAGATAAAATTAAAAATATGTTTATCTTATTTTTTTGTGAGTGTGTGGGAAGATGGGGAGATGGAGCCAATAGTATGTTGGCGCCTTTATCTACTTATAAAATAGAGTATTTGATCTCATATAAAATATGTAATAATTGAAACTAAAGGTTATACCTCAATCAAGATACCACAGGAGGCCATACCTTTCAAAATGCATAGGAAAACTAGGTTCTACACATATATTTAGAAAAATAATAAATAGTTGTAGAATTTTAATTGTGTCTACATAGTTACCCTTGAGAATACCGATACATTTCCTTTATTATATTGAAGATATGAAAATATAAATTACAAAAGGTTTGCAAGGATTTAGCATTCATCTAGTTGGCTAACCAAACAACACACATCTAAAAATATATAATATACACAAAGAGACATTCAACTAAGGTTGATTATGACTTTAATCAGTCAATACATAAAGGTTACAAATTTTAATTACAAATATGGGATGGAACCAAATAATTCCAATACCAAAATACCTTTACCCAAAATTGAAATTTGAAACCTTAGGGATTCCTATGAATAGAATTATTTTGCTGGTTCTACAATTGCTCCTCTTTTTTCCTCCTTTCTATCTTGGAATTTTTTGAAAATATATGTCTTTCAACACCATTAAGAGATATTAGGGAAAGAACCATGGTTTTCTATAATTGTATAGGCCTCCCATGTTTTCTTGTATCACCTTCACATGGCCACACACTTGAAACCATGCCCTTTACATTATAAACCATATGATTTTTTACACCATTCATGTTTTAGAGATGCCCATAGGTACCAAGAGGGATCTGTGAGTCCTTATCTATTGAACCATATTCATTTTGAGATCATTAATGCTATCTTGGATTGTGTAGGAAGGTAGGTAGGAAATTTTGTTTGAATAATGGAGTTTTGATACTTTGCATGCTAGGGATGAGAAGTTTGACAAAGGATATTGGGATGAAAAACTTTGAAACTCCGAAATTTGCAAAGTGGATTTTTTGGGGGAAAATTTGGTAGCTGAGTAAAGATGCATGGATGACCAAACCCAACATCCCAAAATTCAAGGAAAAGGGGCTTAGAGGAAAAAATAATACTTAGAGGCAAAGACATGCCAAGGATGCTGGGTTTGATAGGGATGTCAAGGTGATAAAATTTGAAACTTTAAAATCTATAAATTGGATTTTGGGGAGAAAAGTTGGTAGTTGAGGGAAGGATGCTTGGATGACCATGTTAGGAATTGTAGGTAGGAAATAGAGGGATTGAATTATCAAATTATATGTAGATTTAAATTAAACACCAATAAAAATAGAATAGAGGAATGAAAAAATTCATAGAATAAAAGAGGCAAGACACCAATTAATGTGGTTCACCCTTATTCTTGGGCTACATCCACAAAACAATAGTCCATTTATTAATCAACTTCCAACTAATACATATTATAAATAATCTACATCAAACAACTACAATGTGTGACAATTAATCCACGATTTCATTGCTTTATTTTTCCACACACAGTGCTACATGCACCCATCGTAATAACTTGCGATTAAAACTCTATCACATCCACACGACTATTCAAAACTATCTTCCACATGTTTTCCTTGCTGCAAGTATCATATGTCGTGACTATTCAGTTCTCATGTGACTGTTGGAATTCAAACTACAACAAATAATATTGTGACTATTGGTTTTCCATTTGCAACAATAAACTATTCATTTTCAGGAAGTTGTTCCAACTATTTTAAATGTAATTCAAATATGAATATGCATCAAATTCTTTATTCAAATATTAAGCAATTTTTACTTCAGGGGTGATACTCCTCGTAGTCGCTACTAGGGGCCTTGCCCCCAAACTCCCACTATGGGCTCTACCCTTGGGCCCCTACTAGGGGATAATACCCCCAAGACCCCACAAGAGGGGCTCCACCCCCCTTACATTCCCCTGTTAATTAATTTGGGGGGAAAATGAACTGGGTAAAGAGGGAAAAATAACATAAAGTTGGATCTATCTCCACATATCAACAAACCAAACTCAAAATCCTAAAATTCAAGGAAAAGGGGCTAAGAGGGGAAAATTGGACTTGGAGGGAAAGACATGATAGGGATGCTAGGATGAGAAAATTAAAAAATCTAAAATTTACAAAGGGAATTTTTAGGGAAAAATGTTGGTAGTTGGGGAAATGATGCATGGATGATCAAACCTAGAATCCCATAATTGAAGGAAAAGGGGCTTAGAGGGAAAAAATAGACTTGAAATTAAAGACATGCTAGGGATGACAAGTTTGACTAGAATGTCAAGATGAGAAACTCTAAAAATATGAAATTGTTACAGTTTGGTTGTCATTGATGTCAAAAATTCTATGGAGAATGTTGCAATTTGGTTGTTTGGTTACTAGAGTCTCTAAAAAATCCTCCAAATTTCTTCACTGATGTTGTTCTACACCTATGATTTGGAGGAAAGCTTCATGTTGTGTCAAGGAATGTGTGATCCAAGTTTCAAGTCTTTTGGGTTACTTAAATGGTGTTATTTAGAGTGACAAATTGAAGTTTTTGTTGATTCTATGTGGATGTTCCCAGAGATGCAAAGGTTGGATTTGCATATCTCCACATTTGTAGATATGGTTATGCAATTCATAAGTTAATTTCCTTGAGATGTGAAGGTGTTATATCCAAATTTTCATGTCATTATTCCTTCCACAAAGAAAGTTATAAGTGACAATGTATAAGGCTATGTTGTCGGTGATTGGTTTTAATGTCTCTCTACTTGCGCTAGCAAAAGGTTGTGAATTTTAGTTGTATGAGATTTTGTGGACACTCCACGTGTATCATAGTGTCTAAGGTTTGAATCACATGAAG
Organism: Sequoiadendron giganteum; assembly: GCA_007115665.2. Classification (NCBI taxonomy): domain Eukaryota; kingdom Viridiplantae; phylum Streptophyta; class Pinopsida; order Cupressales; family Cupressaceae; genus Sequoiadendron; species Sequoiadendron giganteum. The sequence continues at coordinate 464,694,135 of CM021104.1, read as the reverse complement.
ATATTTCTTGTTTCCAGTACCACATAATTATTTCAAGTCATTTTGTGAAGATATGCTTCTGCTAAGGCCAATTAAGGCATGTTGATGATGTGCACCACTAATTCAAGATTGCATGGAGTTTAAGGAGTGATTGAATATGTTGTATGGGTCATGTCGACTCATTTGGAAAAAAAATTAAATAATGTTTTATCTCTTTTCTGTACTGCCAATGGTTATGAAGGCTAACATGTTACAAGATACATTTTCTTGCTTATGGCCAGCCTAATTTGTATTTCCAAAGCATGGGGATGATGTTCATAGAAGACCAAATATGTGAAGAAATTTTGGGACCAGGTTTAGCATATTTTGAAATCTACAAGGCATTTTCCCCTTCTTGGTGTTGCATGTAGTATTTTGGATCTTTCCCTCTACACATTTCATGTTGTTTGTTCTACCTCTGGCCAACCTACAAATATAACATTTTTGTTATTGTAGGTTGAAATTTGATGTAATCAATGTAATATCATGTATAAATTGTAAACCTAGTTGATCTTGGGCGCGGTATGTGATTATGATGGATATGTAAGCAACTAAAAGAGAAAGTGCAGTGGTGGGAGATCATGTCCGGTTTCATTTTGATCATATTTCTATGACATAAGATATGTGAAGAAGTACGTTTAACTATTTTCTAGAGGTAGTGAGCCAAAGGCAATTACTTCTTGATTGCTGAAAACAGTGAGCTAGTAGGCTACTGAGAAGAACTTTGGAGAAAAGTGACAAAGAAGAATTACAATCATTAAAAGAGAAGTGACAAAGAAAAATTACAATCATCAAAAGAGATTGAACCTAATTATCAGTTTTAGATAGTGGAAGGATTTCCATTTGAAATCATTCTTGAGTGTGTGATTAGATTATGGAGTTGTAGCTTCCTTGGGTGTAACCCTAAAAATTTTGTTAGGGAGTTGTAGCTTCCTTGGGTTGTAGCCTTAAAACAAAGTTGTTAATGTTATCCATATTGTGAGGTTGGATTAGGATAGTAGCTCCTAGTAGCTCTTCTCACCATGGTATTTACCTTATGGAGTTTTCCATGTATATCCAATGTTATGTTGTGTTGTGCATTGTATTCTTCTTTCATGTTATTTCTTATGTGGTAGAATTTAAAGTATTTGTTTATCCTAGAGGGTTTGAGATTTGATAAAATATTGATTCACCCCCTCTTAGTATTCTGTTGTGTTCAAAAATTGGTATAAGAGATTGGTTACTTAGAAGAAGTCTAATAGCTTGAGGAAGATCCGAGATGACACAAGAAGGGTCTCACAAGGCACCTAGGTTTGATGGAACACATTTTTTTTTCGGTGATTTAGGATGGAAACCTATCCTACCTCTTTAGGGTTTGGTGTTTGAAAATTAGTCAAGGATGGTTATAGTATTCTTTCTACTCCAATTGATCCAACAAAAAGCAAGGCCTATGAGAACAATGGAAAGGATAGAATGCTATCTTTAGTGGGCTAGCAGATTCTAAACTTGTAAAAGTAATGCACTGTAAGTTAGCAAAGGAGGTTTGGGTAAAGCTTAGTGGCATCTATGAAGGAGACATTAAAGTAAAACAAGCCAAGTTGAAAATCTATAGATGCAAGTTTAAGAGCCTGAGAATTTCAGAGGATGAAGATATTGCAGGGTATTTAATTTGGGTAGATGATGTGGTCAATGCAATTAGAGGATTTGGTGAAGAACTATAAGAATCAATGGTAATTAAAAGGGTACCTATATCTCTTCCTAAAGTTTATAGTCCTAAAATATCTTAGATTGAGGAAGCTAGAGATTTAGATAATTTTTCAATGGATCAATTATATGGTACTCTCATTGCCTATGAAATGAGAGAGTTTGACAAAGAAGCTCTAAATAAGGAAGTAAATTTCAAAGCCAGAGAAGGAGAAGTATGAAGCATTTTATTAGAGTAGTGACATTGATGAAGAAGAATCAAACTTTGTAAGGAAGTTGAAGAGGGGTACCGACACATACAAAGGTAAGCTACCTTTCAAATGTTTTAAGTGTGGAGAGGTTGGTCATTTTTCTTCTAAATTTCTATTTAAATATTCTAAAAATAGAAACAAAGATCCTAGAAGAAATAAGTTTAAAAAGAGTCTCTACTCCAAGGAAAATTATTGCTCTTCAAGGGATGATGTATCTAGTTGTCTGGATAATGAGGATGAAATCCTATTCTTGGTTGCTAATAAGATTGAAGATAAAACTAAAGATTCAAGTGTTGCGTGTACTACATTTCATACAAAATATGAGGAAAAATCTTGGGTGATTGAAAGTGGTTGTACTACATGACAGGGGATAGGAGCAAGTTTATCAACCATGTGAAGTAGAATGAACGCATAGTCAAGCTTGGAGATGATAATTCAGTACAAATTTGTGGAAAAGGTACAATAAGTATTGATGGAAATCACATGACATAAGTTTTTATTTATGTTAAAGGTCTCAGGCACAATATTCTTAGTGAAAATTAGATGTGTAGAAACAAATATAGTCTCATATTCAATGAAAGAGGATGTGAAATAAAAAAAGGAAGTCTGGAAAATTGGTTGTAGAAGGATCTAGGAAAAATGGTGACATATACAATCTAAAGGATGTCAATGGGAGAATTTCTCTTTTGGGACAAGAAAGTGAATGTTGGCTTTGGAATGGGAGAATGAGACACTTAAATTTTAACAATCTTTTAAATATCAACTCATCACATGCGGTAAGAGATATGCCTAAGATAATCAAGCCTAAAAGTACTTTGTGCAAGTAATGCCAGTTTGGAAAACATACAAGGATAAGTTTCAAGTCTAAAGAGTACTCTTCCTCTAGACCATAGGAGTTGATTCAAAATTATTTGTGTTGACCTCCCAGAACAAACAACCTTCTAGGAGAAAGTTATTTCATACTCTTTATTGATGATTTATCTAGGATGACATGGGTAACATTCTTAAAAGATAATATGAAGTTTTTAGTAGATTCAAGATTTTCAAATCATTGGTTGAAAATGAAGTGAATGATAAAATCAATTGTTTGAGGTCTGATAGAGGAGGTGAGTTCACATCAAATGAGCTAAATCATTTTTGTGAAGAAAATGGAATAAAGAGGCATCTATCTTCTGCTATAATTCCTCAACAAGGGTAGTGGAAAGGAAGAATAGGAGTGCTCAAGAGATGGAAATAACTATGTTGAAGGAAGAAAATATGCCTGATGTTCATTGGAAAGAGGCAGTTCATCTTTTTGTCTACAATCTCAATAGAGGGCTATTAAGGGTAAACAACACTAAGACCCCTTATGAGTTATGGCATGTAGGACTTGTATCTATCATGTATTTTAGAGTATTTGGAAGCAAATGCTACATTAGAAAAGATGAAGAAATTTTGGGAAAGTTTGATTCAAGAGATGATGAAGGTATTTTTCTTGGATATTCAACTTAGAGCAAAGCATACAAGTGCTACACCAAATGACTAGGAAAAATATTTGAAAGTACAAATGTTAGGGTTGATGAAGATTTACATTAGAATATGTATGAAGTTGAGGAATGGGGATTTGATGCACCTCCCTACTCAGAAGAAGAAGAAGAATAAGTTGAAGAGAAAGAAATAGTAGAAAAGCACAGTAAGACCCTTTCCATGTATGCTCAAAGGAATCATTCAGAGGATCAATTTATTGGAGATAAAAATGAAAGAGTGTTGACCAGGATAAGGACTGAAAAGACAAATTAAACACTAAAATTTTGTTTACTATCAAAGATATAATCAAAAAATTTTATTGATGCTAGAAAGGATGAAGGATGGATACAAGCAATGCAAGAAGAATTGAATTAGATTGAGAAGAATTTGACATGGGAATTGGTTCCAAGGCCTATGAACAAAAATGTGATAGGAACAAAGTGGGTATTCAAGAGTAAGGTGAATGAAGATGGATAAGTTATAAGAAACAAAACAAGTATGGCATGTAAAGGCTATTCACAGGTAGAAGGAATTGATTTTGAGGAAAATTTTGTAGTATTAGTAAGAATGAAAGCAATCATAATGTTCTTTCTTTTTTCGGCACACAAGAACTTCAAAGTTTATCAAATAGATATCAAATCAACCTTCTTGAATGGATATTTGGAAGAAGAATTCTATATAGAGATGCTTGATGGATTTTGGTTATTTTAAGACCCAAACATGGTGTGCAAACTCAAAAAGGCATTGTATAGCCTCAAACAAGCTCCTAGGACTTGGTATGCAAGGTTAGACAAGTACTTGCTTCAACAAGGTTTCAAGAAAGATACCATAGATGGTAATGTTTACTTCAAGATTGAGGATGAAAGAATCTTGATAGTTGTTGTATATGTTGATGATATAATATTTGGTAGAAATGATGAAATGTACAAGAAGTTTATTGAAGAAATGTAAGAGTTTGAAATGTCTATGATAGGTGAGTTGTCCTTCTTTCTTGGTCTTCAAATTTCTTAGCTAGATGATGATATATTTATTTCTCAAAAAATGTATGTCAAAGAGATGGTGAAGAAGTTTGGTATGAAAGATTGCAAACCAATGAGTACTCCTATGGTAGCTAGTTGTCATTTGAGAAAAGATGATGAATCTCCCTTGGCTGTTCAAACTCGATAGAGATCTATGATTAGTATCTTGTTGTACTTAACTACTTCAAGACTTGATATTATGCATACGGTATGTTTTGTTGCAAGATTTCAAGCTAATCCTAAATAAATTCATGTGAATGAAGTCAGGAGTATCTTCAGATATTTGAAGAGCACCCAAGATTATGGATTATGTTATCCAAAAGGTAATGAATCTTTGATTTGAGGGCATACATTGATGCTAATTGAGTTGGTTGTGTTGATGATAAAAGAAGTACTAGTGATGGTGCTTTATTTTTGGGAAATAGGTTGGTTTCATGGAATAGTAAGAAGCATGATTCAATATCTCTATCAACAATAGAAGTAGAGTATATTTTTGTAGCATCTTGTTGTACTTGAGTGTTGTGGATGAAGAAAAAATTGAAGGATATCAAGATAAAGTATGATGAGGCCATTCATATTCTATGTGATAATACAAGTGCTATCAATATTTCCAAGAATCCAGTGATACATTCTAGAACCAAGCACATATCAATCTGGTATCACTTTTTGAGAGAGAAGGTTGCAGATAAAGAAGTGAAGCTAGAGTATGCATCTACAAAGGATCAAGCTACACAAAATTTCACAAAGGAACTTGCAAAGGATACATTTGAATATATCAGATAGAAGTTAGGGGTAATTTCCCCTCCTTATTCTTGCTAGATGCATAGTTGGGGCATCTATCTAGGGGGAGTAATTCAAGTCATATATTTATTCTTAGATTGATGAGGGCTATCTCTCAGAGGGAGTAGGTAGTGGTTGTTTATAGTGGGAGCCTATATGTTTCCATTTGTCCTTGATGTCAAAGGTAGATATATTATGTGCCAAAGGGAGAAATTTGGTTGGGTTTACCATCAATTCCAAAGGGGGAGATTGTTACAGTTTGGTTGTCATTTATGTCAAAAGTTCAATGGAGAGTGTTGCAATCTGGTTGTTTGGTTGCCAAAGTTTGAGAAATTCTCCACATTTCTCTATTGATGTTGTTCTGCTCCTACAATTTGGAGGAAAAATTCATGTTGTGTTAAGGCATGTGTGATCCAAGATTCAAGTCGTTTGGGTTACTAGAAAGGTGTTATTTAGAGTGACATTCTAAAGTCTGTGTTGATTCTATGTGGATGTTCTTAGAGGTCAAAATTTTGTCTTTTCATATCTATACATTTGAAGATATGGTTATGCAGTTTAGAAGGAAATTTCCTTGAGATGTGAATGTGTTATATCCAAAGTTTCATGTCAATATTCCTTTCGTGGAGAAAGTTATAAGTGACAATGTATATGACTATGTTGTCTGGTGGCTAGTTTTAATGTTTGTCTACTTGCGCCAATAGTAGGTTATGAATTTTAGTTGTATGAGTTTGTGTGGACACTCCACATGTCTCATAGTGTCTAAGGTTTGAAGTGCATGAAGATCTTTCTTGTTTCTGGTACCACAGTTTTTTAAAGTCATTTTATGAAGATATGCTTTTGTTGAGGCCGACTAAGTCATGTTGATGATGTGCACCACTAATTCAATATTGAGTAGAGTTTAAGGAGTGATTGAATATGTTGTATGGTTCATGACAACTCATTTGTGAAAAATGTAAATAATATTTTATCTCAAGTTTGTGAACCACCAATGGTTATGAAGGCCGACATTTTACAAACTACATTTTTTTGTTTATGGGTGACCTAATTTGTATTTGCAAAGAGTGCAAATGATGTTCATAGAAGATGAAATATGTGAAGATAGTTTGGGAATAGGTTTAGTTTGTGTTGGAATCCACAAGGAATTTCCCCTTCTTGGTTTTGCGTGTAGTATTTTGGGTCTTTCCCTCTACACATTTTATGTTGTTTGTTCTACATTTGGCCAACCTACAAATGCAATATTTTTTGTTATTGTAGGATAACATGTGATGTAATAAATGTAATATCATGTATAAATTGTAATCCTAGTTGATCTAGGGTGAGGTATGTGATTATGATGAATATGTAAATGACTGAAATAAAAAGCGTCATGGTGGGAGATTCTATCTAGTTTCATTTTGATCATATTTTTGTGACAAAAGGCATGTGAAGAAGTATGCTTAACTATTTTCTAGAGGCAATGAGCCAAATAAAATTACTTATTGATTTCTAAAAGTAGTGAGTTAGTAGGAAGCTGAGAAGACATTTGGAGAAAAGTGACAAAGCATAATTGCAATCATCGAAAGACAAGTGACAAAGAAGAATTATAATCATTAAAAAGATTGAGCTTAATTTTTAGTTTCAAAAATTGGAAGGATTGTCATTCTATAATCATTCCTAAGTGTGTGCTAAGATTAGGGAGTTGTAGCTTCCTTGGGTTGTAGATCTAAAATAATGTTGTGTAATCAGGGATTTCTAGCTTCCTTGGGTGTAACCCTAAAACTGTTATCGGGGAGTTTTAGCTTCCTTGGATTGTAGCCCTAAAAATAACTTGTTAATGTTGTCCATATTGTGAGGTTGGATTAGGACAATAGCTCCTAGAAAATATTCTCACCGTGGTTTTTCCATGTGGGGTTTTCCATGTCTATCTAGTGTTATCTTGTGTTTTGTATTGTCTTCTTCTTTCATGTTCTTGATTATGCAATAGAATTTAAAGTTTTTTTTTTTTGAAGGGTTTGAGATTTGATAGAATACTGATTCATCTCCATCTCAATGTTTTGGTGTGTTCAATAGAAACATCCCAAAATCACGTAAAGAAAGGAAAAATTACAAGGTATTGACCATAAAAGTATTGTTTAAATTTTTTACTAAGGATATTTGATGAACACACTTTGAATGAATATACTTAGAAAATTACTCAACATAAGGGACCCAACTAGATATTTCTCAGATCGGTTATAAACGAAGGGTGGATAGGGTAAACAAATATTTAGGATTAGAAAAGAAAAGATGAGAAACATAAAAAATGAAGTGCCAAAATTGGCTCTTTTTGGGGATATGTGTCTCTTGTATGCACAATAAGAATCTATATCTTTAGAAGTAGACCAAAACATGAGAAAAAAAGGAAGACCAAGACAAGATATTTCATCAGGATGATGACTGCACAAAAGATCACACAACTCAAATTAAGACCAAAATAGACACAAAACATGGAAACGATATATACATGAAACAAAATACAACTAAAGACATGGGGGAATGAAAAAATAGATATGACTACAACATACTTACAATATCATTTGTAGGTGAAACCCTACAAAAACACCCATGGCACCTAGCCATATGAAAATTTCCATAATTTCTTGCCTCTATCAAAAACCATCCTATTAAAGGAACTAAATTTCCTCAACCTTAAGCTACTTCCTCACTCAACTACAACAAATTCAACTTCTTGTTTGAATGCATCAACTTATAAATGTTACCTAAAAAGTGAAGGTAAATTCCACCTTCAACATTACCACTATAGGGAAACCATAAATAATAGGTTTTAGAACTATTCAATGACATACTATGCATGCACACAATAGTAGAGGTATTTTTTTGGAAAAATAGGTTAGCATTTGTGGATGACGAAATTATGAATAAAAAATAACAATTCAACACACACTCTCATAGTCACGCAATGAAACTCAATATCTTATCTTAGAATATAGAATTTAGATAACAGACAAAATAATCATAGCTAAGATCTTGATTTACTCCATTGTTCATTGCTCTTCAAAGTAACAAAATATGAAAGATCAATAATGATATGATGCAATGATAATGATAAATTCTCAAAGATAAATGACACCTATGCTTGATAAATGACAATGATAATGCTTGATAATACTTGAATGCTTGATAGTGCTTTAATGTTGATTTATTGATATATTTTTTATAAGAATAGTGCTGAGAAGATTTTGATAATAAGAGAGCTAGGAGGTTTGAATGAAATTAAACCTTATTATTTATATGCTTCACTTGACATTTAATAAATGGTAGAGATTAATTTACAAGATCAATGAATAGGGAAATTTAAGATAGGGTAAGACCCAAATTTTAAATTTGATGGATGCAAATTATTCAAAATGATAGCTAGAGAAATAAATAAATATTAACTAATTTATTTTATAAGAAAATATGTAATTTTTATAAATAATTTTTAATTTATTAAAAGAGGAGTGTTAGCTAACTAAATAATTTCTGAAAACTATTTAATTATAGAGAAAAATATTTAATTGAATTTAATTTTAATTAATGTTGGAGGGAAAATGATAAGTGATGAATTAATTAAAAAATATTTAATTAATATAAATATGCTAAAAATATTAAGATAATTAAATAATTAAAAAAATATTAATAAAAGGGGGAGAATATTTGCTTAATTAAATAATTAAAATTATTTAATTAATATAGATAGAAGAAAATGATAAGGATAATGATGAAATGATAAGATGAAAATGCTTAGCCACTTTTAAGTGTCTACATCATCAAAAGAATTATAACTTATGGAAGAAAGTGAACTTACCTCACGCATGAGTGTATTGTTGCTATAGTTGTTGAAATTTCTATTTGAATTGAGACCAAATTAAAATACCACCAATTCACATGGAAAATAAAAATGTGCCTAATTACATTTTTGATATATATAAATAAAATCTCCCTCTTACAAATCAAACTAAAAAAATGGAGTTTTGACACACTATTAAGCCAAGAAACATGTTGATCTTCCTTTCATAAAATGTGTTGTTGCTCAAAATTATTATCATACATGTTTTGGACCTATAGAAATGATTCTAATTTAGGAAAACCATCATTCACAATAGTAAAAACATAAACTTCAAAAAGGAAGCCTCATAATCAACATTATCTTCATTAATGCCTTGGATAAAAAATGGACAACATACATAACTATCACACATGTTTATGTACCCCATGTCTATATCACACATTTGATCCACACATTCATTACCATGATTAGCACAAAAATTAGTACTTTGAGACATCTCTTGTGATGAACTAAATTCCTCAATTTTTTTTCTCTATTTCAGACTCATTTGGGTAGTCTGTTGTGTAATATATATAGAGATCTATGATGCATCTCATATTCAATCATAAAAACAACAATATTGGTGACCTTATTAAATCAAACTCCACATGACAATGATAAAAGGTCTTAAACCAAATAAACAAGTACTCATATGCATTTACATGATCAAGTTATCTTCACACTCTTCAAGGGAAAGGTCTTCAAACTAAAAATCATTGATTGAACTAAAATTTATTCCAATAATCTCATCACTAGTGCAACCATGTCTATGTTAGTCTCATGGAAAAAAACATTAGCACCTTCATTATCAATGATAGGGACAAATGATGACAATACACCAAAAAATAAACTAGTTTCTTGTTCACCCTTGATATCGTAGACAAGTATGCACCCTACACAATAAATTTCATGAAATCATTCATTTGACTATTCAATAATGCATACATATTCCTCTTTGTTCACATTGCATTTCTATTGGACAGGGTGGAACTAATTGTGCGTCATCATTCAAATTTTCTCTTTTTGGAACTTCATGTTCATGAGTTGGCATCTCTTTCATCTTTACTACCCATTGTTGCATTAGATCTTTCTTTCTTTTAGTCACCTTCCTCACAACACTATTGTCATTGATATTATCTTTTTACCCTTGTGATTTCTTATTTATTCCCATAGAAATTCCATTTGATGTAAGAACAATATTATTATTTAGTGTAGGCACATGTTCAACTCTCAATTCATGTTCATATCTTGATTATGTCACTACTACATCTATATGGGCCTTAATATCTTCACATGGTATCTTGGATTGTAGGGATAACTAATGAGTTCCCTATGGTGTTTTGTGTTGTGATAAAACAATTCATATTGTCCCACATCATCACCATGCACATCTTGAAATCCAATATTCGTTACATCATAATCACTATATTCGTCTTTCCCATCCATAGAGTCATATCTTGATGCATCATATTGATCCTCTTCATCTTTATATTATTGAAAAAAATCCTCCTTATAAGGAAGATATTTCTCTCTACTCATTGAAAGGGAGTTTGGATTCTTGAGGGTGGTAAGTTGTGCTTCCTACAACCTAAGGTCTATAATGATTTTTTTTTGTTCTTGCTTAAGATGATACAACACCTTATCATGTTGAACTTATTCTCTGCATCAAATCTTGTGAGGAAGGGGATGTTGGCCAATATCATATGTTTCCACATATAGATAACTCTTGCTAAAATTTTGTGCATTTCAGTATTTATCCATATTCATCCTATAAAAAATAATATGATTTATTTATAATTGAGCCTCTTATTGCTCAACAATTACCATTTATCTTTGTGTCTCCACTATGAGATGATCTAGCAAATTATCTAGTTCATCATTATTACGATACAATAATTATCCTTGTCCCTTCTACTAACAACCATATCATTTCTTTATTTATAATAAAACCTAAAAAATTGTCTATGTTTTTTGATTATGCTACTACTTAAATCTTTAGAAGTGTACTTGTGTTGATTTCTAAAATTAATGCATGAATTAATTCTACCTATAGAATACACTTTTGAGATTAGATAAGTAGGTCTAAATGACTTACCATTACTTTGAGTTTCTCATGATGGATCTCTTTATGCACTAGTGGAAGCTTCTCCTTGCTCCTATCGAGGCATGTGCAAGAATTTGGGTCCACAAAATTTTTAAAAAGTGGAAGTGTTTTTCCCAATTTTCAAAATTTTTCATAGTTGGATTGAAAATTTGAAGTACTTACACATTAAATCTTTAAAAATTCTAATAATATGAAACTTAGTATTTTGAGTCTAGTTTTCCAATATGTAATTTATTTTTATACCTAGATGATACAAATTAATTTTAATAGACATGTAGAGAACCACTTTTAAAAGTCACTTTTTTAGGACCATACCATGCATTTGTATGAAAACCATAATTTGAACTAAATAAAATTATTTTTCTAATTCTTTTTGAGGAAAGATATGCAACAAATTGAAGATTGATGAGAATAATTTTTTTTAATTTTCTTTTATCGGCCCTAATTGTTGTTTTTAAAAACCCTTGTGTATGGACACCATAATTTGACCTAGACTAATTATTTTTTGATTTTTTTAATGTGTAGAGAATTGTTTGTAGATTGATGTCATATATTATTTTGACAAAAAAATAATAAATTAAAAGTTATTAAAAAAAAAGCTTAACATTTCAAATTTATGGACTAGTTTCCTTAGAAATTAATTAAAAAATAAAAAACATAATCCAATCATAAAAAATACATATTTGATTTATAAACATCATGATTTATAATGAGTTTTAATTTCATAAACCAATTCTTAAAAAAACTTGTTAGCTATATTGCCAAACTCAATTATTTCACTTGAAATTGCCTTAGTCTTTTAGTTGTAGGTCCAAGGCTAAGGGTTGGGTTACCAAGCCCTTCTTGAGCCTAAAACCAAATTAAAAAGCAGGTTGGGATTTCATTTTCTTATAGAAATGGGTACCCACTTTAGAATGGATACCTGTTCTATTTTTAGAATGGGTACTTACTTTAAAACAAGTGCCCAATTAGGAATGAGAACCTAATCGAAGGCTCGAGTTCCTATTCCTAAACGGGTACCCATTTTTTTTTCAAAACATGTACCTGTTCCTATTAGTATTTTTTTGGCCAAAACTTCCCCTCTTCGTGGACCCAACTTTTTGCACTTACCCATTGGTACTTGGGTCATCTTCTCTCCATCACAAAGTCTTTTAATCTAATTATTGATTTTGGGTTGATTGAAATAGAGCCACCACTCTTCACTGGGAAGAGATAAAATATAATTTCCCACTAGTTAAAACTTAAATACCTAGAATCTAGAAATTTAAGGAAAATGGGATTAGAGGGGAAATAAGACTTATAGGGAAAAACATACTAGGGATGTTAGGATGAGAAAATTTGAAACTCCAAAATTTGAAAAGTTAAATTTTGGGGAGAAAAGTTGGTAGTTGAGGAAATGATGCATGGGTGACCAAACTCATTATCCCAAAATTCAAGGAAACGAAGGATTAAAGAGGAAAATATGTATGAGGAAAAAACATGCTAGGGATGATAGGTCTATAGGGATGTCGAAATGAGAATCTTTGAAACTCTCAAATTCACATACTAGATTTTTGGTGAAAAAGTTGGTAGTTGAGGAAAGGATGCATGTATGACTAAACATAGAATCTTGAAATTTAAGGAAAAAGGGGCTTCAAGGAGAATATCACACTTGAGGGGAAGACATATCAGAGATGATAGGTCTAATAGGGATTTCAAGATGATAAACTTTGAAATTGGCCAAGATCACCTAAAAAATTTAAAAATTACAAGGTATTGACAAAAGAGTACCCTTTAACGAATTTTAATAAGGATATTTTATGAACACACTTTGAATGAATATGCTTAGATAATTACTAAACTAAAGGGAACCGACTAGATATTTATTAGATCAATTCTCAACAAAGGGTGGATGGGGTAAAGAAGATGAGACACATAAAAAATGAGGTGTCAACACAATGGAATTTATGACAAAGTCCTCTTGGTTTTATCCTTTGAAGCTTCTATTGTTGCCTTGACACTTGATAAATCCTTAGAAGTTGGTTTGACAATGGGTTGTCTTCTTTGGATATTTACATCCAACCATTTTGGATTTAGTAAGGAAGTATTCATTACTTGTTATTGAGTAGAAGAAACTAAGGCTTATTATTGTTTTAAAGGAATATCCTTTTGACCTAGTTATTTCTACTGTAATTCCTATTCTATTTTATCCACAAGAGCTTCTCCTTTAGCAAGATATCGCTCAATAAATGGTTAATGTGTTTTCTCAATAGGAGTTTCTTGTTGAGTATTGTGTACTAATTTTGACTATCGCTATATCTAAACACGATTGAAATAAAACCTCTAAATTAGAAAGATAATCAAACTTCATTATCAGTAGGCTCATGTTATTTTTGTAATAGGGAGAGAGGAGGAGAGAGGGAGAGGTAGTGATAGAAAGAGGGAGAGATAGAGAAATTTAGATTTTTTTGATTTGGTGCTTAAAAAGGACTTTTCAAAAAGCTTTCTAGTTTAGATAAATTTTTGATTTGGCGTTTTAAAAAGAAAGTTCAAAAAGCTTTCTAGTTTAGAACATCTTTCGGTTTGGTGCTATAAAAATGAACCCCACAAACTTACACGCTTTCGGTTTGATGTTCTAAAAATAATTTTCAAAAGCTTTCGTAGATTAGAACAACATTATTTTTGATGCTCTAAAATGAAATACTCTCTTTTGACCAATGCTTTCAATATGTTGACAAAATGAACAATTTATTTTTGTTGACCACATTAAGACAAGGATTTTTAGAAACACTCAAGTTGGTGCTTAAAACTGGACAAATACATTCTGATTTGCACACTTCTATCTATTTTTTTGAAATCTAGAATACTTCATTTTGGTGCACATAAATTTTCTTTTTATTTCATGTACACAATTCATTTCCTTTTTGGATAGCATCGCTCGAGGGGCTTAAAAAAATATTGCAATGAATTGTATGTTGTGTACCTTCCGTGTTTGTAAAATTGAGTGTCTATCTTCTCTCCTCGTGTCTTTTGGTGATCTTGGGTGACAAAAAGAATTCTGAGTTTCACACTTGTTTTAATTCAAAGCATTACCTTTAGAGGGCCTACCTTTTGAGACACATCCTGCATTGGAGAGCTCAAAGGCTACTCAAAGAGGTATTTCACTCGGGCCGCTATATAAATGGTCAAGGCTAAACGCCAAATGACTTAATCAATGATTAATTTTCCGTCAGTGCCATTCACAAAAGGGGAGGTACCATTGTGTATATAGATCCCCAAGTAAGTTGGTTAGAGCCTTAAGTGGCTTGCTAGATGCTAGAAAAGTGTTGGATCCCTTGAGCATGACTAAGAACCAATGTATTAGAGGCCATCTTTTTAGCCAAAACATTCTTTGAAAGTGGTGCATTGAAATTTACTTCTGAGAAGTTATGTGGATGCTAAAACCTGCAAGATGATCAACTCAAACCATTTCATGTTGTTAGCACAAAAGTTAGTTTAAATCAGAAAATATAACATCCCTATGAAATATTTAATCATATCTAAATATGCAAATAAAGAGTAGAAAACAGGTTAAACAAAAGCAAATAAGAAATATAATTAAACTCTATCTCATAGTGGATTGGTGCCACCATGTTGTGTAGTAAGCAGCCCTTTCCCAATCCTTGAACCACCTGTATGATGTTATGAACAAGATTAATTCTCAAATGAAGAGAACAACGTTGCTTAAAATCTGTGAAGTGAAGGTGAATTTGAGTATGGTAAGCTTACTCAAATTTGTGTGAAATGAGCAAAACTAGTTCTCAATTTGAGAGAGTAACTTTGCATGTAGATTGTGGATGATAAGTGAGGAGAGGAGTCTCCAATTTATAGATTTCCAAAATGGAAGAGAGAATGAAATAGAGCAATGTGGGATCATTCAACATTCAATGGCCAAGTACCACTTGTCAAGATGTGAATGGTTGAGGAATGAGCACATTTTGGTCAATGTGCATGATAAATGCCATTAGGTGGAATTTCAAATTTGAGAAATGACATGTGAGAGGGAAAAAGGAATGAAATAAATGCCACTTGGCTCAATGCACAAGGACATGTAAGAGGAGTGAATGCCTTGTTGGATGTACAAGTCTATTTGGACTTTTTGAATTCAAACAAGGGGAATATTCCCTTTTGATGCTAGGTGAGGGAAAATGGAGAATTAATAAATCAAAGTATTTGATTTATTATGCCACTTGCATTCTCTAGAGGATTTTAAGGAGAGGGATTAAGTTAATTAAGATTTGATTAACTTAAAGAAGAATTAGATGATGTGACAATTTAGACATAGCTTTATGAATTAATTTTAAGTCAAGAATTGAGAAGAAATGATTTATTAAATAAATGATTTGATTTATTTAATCAAGAAGGAACATGTTAGATTAAATCAAATAAGGTTTAATTTATTTAATTTAATAAAATAATTTTAGAGATTTAATCAAATAAAATGAATTACTTAATTAAATAGGGATGTACGGTTAATTAAATTAAATTGATTTAATTTAATCACTGACAGAGGAAGACTTGATTCAATAAATAGTGATTTATTAAATTAAGAGATAGAATGTGATGAGATTTTGAGAATATGATTTAAGAGGAAATGTTTGTTAATAAGTGTGTCCAACTGACATTGTACATTTTCCATGTCTACGAGTTACTTACCAAGTCCGATTATGGTTGAGATTAAAAAACTCTCCATAAGTTGCATGTAAAATCATCCCTTCGGAGCATGAGGTAAGACCATCTAAAATAACGTGCCTATCCCTAGGGTGTAAATTATTTTCATGAAATTGCCAAATCTTCTCGGTTACTTTGGACATAAAACATATTGCTTTATTTTAAAATGAACACATCAAAATAAGAATTTAACATGGTTATCAAACATCAAACCATTTGGACTTAGTGTGAATACTTTTAAAAGAGCCCTATATTGACACTCCTTAAAATATATCTTAAACAAATATCTCTAAAGGTTTCCAAATATTTAGGCTTACATTTCAAGTCACACTAAGAACAAAGTCAACATTGGAAACTATGGCTTTAGCATTTCAACTTCCACAAACTTTAAGCTTTTGTGGAAAGAAACATGCTTAAATTTATAGACATTTAGGGTCAAATAGTTTTTATTGTTGTGTTGCATTGTATCACTTTCCAAATATTTTGAAATCAAATCAAAATGAGACATCAAATCTAAAAATTTATCCAAGCTGCTGCCAAAACAAAAATTGGAAAAAAAATCTGCACAAAGTATCACTATTGTTGCTATTTTTTCTGCACTTGACCTAAAACTAGCCACAATTGATCTAAAATAGGCCACTTTTTCTCTTTGTATTTTGATATTTAGTATCAAAAACCTGCTCCTTTTTCAAAATAGGATGCACTTGACATAAAATTGCCCCTATTAATCCTAACATTACCACTTGATCCATTTTCTTGGCCATAGTTAACTAAAATATTTCTACTTTTGATCAAGATAGCTGCTTTTGCCTACACAATTCACCAGTTAGAAAAAAAACACAAATAAAGACGGCTTTTGAGAAATCCTACCATATTTTCCATTTAGACTTGCCCGTAGTTAACCGCTTTTGATAAAAAATGCTGCTATTGCTCTAAGATTATCACTTTTTCCTTACTTCCTTGTGAAAATTAGAAACTGATCTTAAATTGGTTAAATCTTGTGAGAATGAAAATAGTTAGACTCCCAAAACATGTCATAATTTATATTAGTCCATCATCCATTTACACAAACAAACACTCCAACCTACTTTTAGGATTCAAAATCAAAACAAATAACTTGGATCATTCCTTCACTCAAACTTCGAAGATATCAACATTTTATTGAACCTAAAGGCTAGTTCAAGTAGATTCTTCACAATATATCCTCTAGAAAAATGAAGTTAAATATCGATCCAAGTCTTCAACATATTGAATCCCAAAAATAAAATCATTCAAAAACAACACTCACTTTATGACCATTTGGCATCCAATTTCTCTAGTTCATTAACCAAATATTTTGACACCAATTATACAACCAAACCTCACATGAATTTAAGGTTAACAAAAATACATCATCAATAGTTTGAGAAGTTTTGTATTCGAGAAAAAGGAAACACTAACTCAGTGGAGAAAAAAAACTAATATCCTAGACAAAGAGGAACTAAAAGCGGATCTTGCAGCTAGAAGAACCATATTACCACCTCCTACATGGAGATAGATACCATCCTTTTAAAAACAAAAATCCCAAAACACTAAAAAAAAAACAAGAAAAAACCAAAAAAAAAAGCACTTAGTCCATTCCATAAGTTAGAAATCACCAACGTTCACAAAGTCTTGGCACTTGTTTATGACAACTAAAAGATCCCAACATAGGAAAAAGATGGAAGCCAATAAAAGTAGCTCTATCATGCCCCCAACGAACACCACAATGACGGAAGTGATCCATGGGGTTATAGACCAAGTGACCTTATAACTCCTTGAAAGGAACCCACATTTAAGGCAGCACCAAACCAACCACCAAGTAAGGAGGAGGTAATTCGTAGACAACAAGAAATGATGGATAAGTAAAAAAAAAACCCAAAGGACATGGTCATAGAAGAAGTGGATAGTGAGTCAGAATTAGATGGGGAATAATTCTTTCAACACTCCAATAATCCCAAGGTACTTGAATTGATGGACAAACTCCTAAGAAAGGATCCAAATGCCTACTTCTTCAAATTAGCACAAAGTGGTGCCAAGTTACCTATAATCTTAAAGATCCTAACCTCATCCCCTTAGGGGATTAGTGGAACTCTCAAAATTTCATGTTCCACTAGTCTAAAATGCATTTTCGTTGGTGTCCTCTTGGTTTGTATGAATAGGGTTTAGGGTTTTATGCTATGTGTGGGTTCTTACTTAGCATATTTTCATATCTTTCAAAAACCTTGTTATTGATCTAATCCTCTGTTGACTTGTTCTTTCCGGTTTTATGTTGCCTAAGTCATAACTTGCATCTTTGAGTTCATCCAATTGACTGATCCCTTGAGTTAGGGTTCCCCGTTTACCCGTTCCCTAATATTTCCTTTGTTACTTCGATCTATAGACATAAGGTTTTATAAAGTTGAAAATCTAAAATATTTGGCCTTTACATCCTTTGCATAAAATGGTTTAAGTCCTTTTATGGCCTTGTATTATGTTGCTCCTACTTGGTCCCCTTTTTAAAAGAACATATGAGCACGTACAAAATTCATTCACTTAAGTTCTCGCTTACCGCTTAGTGCATTTCTCATCACAATTTTTTTTTTGAATGCTTGATTTGAATTGGTGATGAGCGATGAGCTTATTCCCTTTGTATCACTCATCATGAATAGGTGTTGGAACTTGAGTTCCCTATTTGTGATACACAATGTGAAGGATTTCCTTTATATCATTGGTTGTTTTCCTATCACTGATCGCTCTAATGATTTATGTTTTAAATCAATGATGCACGATGACCTTGTGAGCTATTTGTATTTACCTTCAATGATCATCGCGGATAGTTGCTCGCTTACCTTTTTTAAAGTAGCGATGAGTGATGAGATATTTTTTTCTACTGTTCAATCGTTGGTTTGAAGTGCTACTAAGGGCAATGCTTCCAGTGCCTTTGATCTTGAAACATGTACACGTGGCCAAATATTGTTCCATCGCCACTTCTCTCCAATCACTAATGTGACCCGATTGTTAAAAAATTAATTAGCGATGAGTGATGGGTGATGAGTAAAGTCAAAGGAGGGCCTAGATCTAATGGCTGAGATCTTATTAGATATGTTGTTTACGTCATTGATTGGACACATGAAAGAAAAATAACATCCATGATGAGTGATATACTGCTAAGTCTATTTCCTATCGTGCTATATTAAACCATCATGGATTCATCCAAATGAGAAAATATTGAATTAGCGATGAGCAATGGCTTCCAAAGAAAAGGTGACTAAGGCAAAGAGGAGCTATGTGGTAGCATCTAGTGGGCATCGCTAAAAGCAAAGGGAAAAAGTGTGAGAATGAAGAAGAGCCACCGATAGAGTTTAAAAAAAAATAGATCAATGGCCAAAATTTAAACTCAAACAACTAAGTGTCAGTTCACTCACGCAAGATTTATGTTAGACATTAATGGTGATATGCTCCATCCTCTAGCCATAAAGAATGTAATTGGCTTGGCTATTCTCACAATTGTAAATGTTAAATAGTAGAAGTATTTGTCAAGTATGAGATAATGGCATGAAGAGCTCCAACAAAGAATTGCAGAGGATTTGAAGGAAAATTTCCACCAGGGTAAGAAAATTATCATATTTTCTCTGTGTTAATTGCATTGAATTAAGCTAGTTTGGGAATTAGTGAAAATTCTAAGTTCTTTAAGTGCTTAGGGTTTGCAAGGGTTTGTTTTATTTTGAAAATTTCAATTAGGTTAGTGTAAATTATGAGGTCAGGGAGGGTTTATTATTTTGCAAACTTGTTTCTTGAGAACATAAACTAGCAGGTCCTCTCCATTAGTTGAAATTTGTAAACCCTAGTTCTATTATATTGTCAAAATGAGTGAGCCTAGCGAATCCTCCACCAAACGAGAAAGAAAACCCCAACAAAAGAGGGTTAAGAGACCTAAACCCCAAGATGACACACCTAAACCTACGCTGGATGTTCTTGGGACATCTTCAAATTTAAAAGGTGAGAAAATAACTCATTCTAGATTCATGGAGGGTGCCTCTAAAGACATAAATGAAGGAGGGTCACAAATTGGAAAAAAAACCCATAGGGAATACTGTTGTGACCAGTAGGTTAATTGATATTTCTAGTGGAATTGGAGAGGTTGCTCAACCACGGAGTGGGTGGGAGCTATTCTTATATGCTTTTAACGGAAGGTATGCCAAAAAACTAGCCATTCATTTATGGGGTTTTAACATTGGGAGGCTTGTAGTGCCGAATGTGTTTTTGGAGGTAGATGTAATGCTAGAACTCAAAAAACATTATGATCCCAAGAATAGGAAAATCAAAAGTGAGAATGGAACTTTAATCCTTGAGGTGACTAGGGAAAAAATTATGGAGGTATTCAAATTGAACCCCAATTATACTATCAACATCAATCATGTGGATTTATACAATGAATATGAGAAAAAAAATATGGGTACAAGAAGAATGTGCTTGCTAGGCACAAAAAAGATGATAGGGGAGGATTTGGTCTTAAGGACTTGGAGCCCTTTGAATGTGAGGAGTTTGCAAATTATTTTAAGAATACTTATTACTACTTGAATCAAGTGTTGGCTCATGGTTTTGATACAAGAATAACAACTGATCTGTTGTGATGGTAATAAACATACAAAATTAAAATTCCAACAGGGGATTGATTATATTGCCTACATTGCAGAACAAATGCATAAGGGATTGATTAGTTTGAAGGAGGGAAATGTTCCATTATCTTTCCCACATTATTATTTGTTAATTCACATGCTTCTATATGTTGGACGAGAAATCAAAGAAGAAATTGAACCTAAGGTAGTTGGATGATGAAAAAAATTCCTTTACCTGTCCAAATGTGGATACATATCTGGGACCAAAATTGTCCCTATTCAAATTATTTTTTATTTTGAAATGCCATCAAATATGGTATTTTGGAGAGTTTGGGTGTGGCACCCATTTATAGGCTTTCAAGAGTTATCAGGGATATCATGCACCCCAAGGATGTAGAAATAACACAAGAAGATCATAACTGGGCTAATTGGTTTCTACACTCAAAGTACACATTAATTAGTCTATGGAGCCAAGCTGGAACCACATTGTTTACCCCTATATGTCTCAGATATATTGGCATTCATGGAGTTGATGTTGCAACTAGATTTTATAGACAAGGAGCTATTCAAAACTCCCAGGAAGGGTTCGGTGGTAGTGCAACAATGTGCTTTTTCTTATTTCAAAGCCACTACCAAGGAAGCCTATGAGAAATTTGGGATAATGGTGAATAACCTTAGGTTTCCTATTGACTAGGTTAGGATTTTTGATCTAGAAGGTTTTGTAAGTGGTATGAGAAGAAATAAGGTCTTATCTAGATATCCTCATTTATTTTTATATACTGATGATGTATCGAGAAATTTGACAAGTGATGGAGTAGTCACATCAAGGAAGAAGGAATGGATTTCCATTTATGATATTGAGGAGGACATTATGAAGAGAAATTTATTTAATGTGAGTCCATATGATGAAATTAAGAACCCTCTAGACAAGGCCATGAAATAATTGAGTGATTATCAAAGTGGAGAGTTTAAGGTAAAGGTCAAAGAAGCTTTTGAAAGAGCACAAGCTCTCTTAGAGCAATGACCCCAAGTTATGGATGTCCCAGAGTAGCCTTCTGAGATTGGAGGGGGAGATATTGAAATTATTGGAGAAGAGCATATTGTAGAGCATGTTCAAGGTGATGAAGAGGTGGATATGAGATTCCCTTCACCCAAACTTAATGATTATCTTGAAACAAAGATCCCTCAAGATAGAATTATTAAATGGAAATATGATGAGAAGGCCGATGGTGATCCAAGAATCAAGGCCCATGATGAATTTATAGTACATGATTCTTTGTGTAAAGAAAAGATTTTAAAGAATTAATCATTTAGCAGAGAATCAAAGATATAAAAGAGAGGATTGAAAAATTTAAAGATGTTGTGGATCCCTCTCAACAAGAAGAGGCAGAGAAAGTAGAAGAAGAGAAGATCATGGATGAGATTGCAACCATTGCTCTTGTCGAGGCTAGAAAAATTGTTACAGATAGTGGAGTAATGTTTCTTCCAGGGTGTAATCTAACCTCTGCTATTGCACTTGATGCTATAAGGAAGGATCCTCAGGCTTTTATTTTTGGAGAACATTTTGATAACCATGTCTTTAGCTTCGTATTTAGTCCAAAATTGTAGGCTCTTGCAATATGGTCAGTGACACCAAAAACTAGGAAGCTTGAGGTTGTAAGGTTCATTGAAGAGGTTATTGGATTGGTGGTAGTAAAAATAGCCAGATATATTACCCCAATCCAGGCTGCAAAAATAATTATACATGTTGCCATGCTTAGTGCTGACACTGCACAAATCTCCTAGAAAAAGCATGATGCATTTTTGAAAGACTACAATAACCTCTTGGATGAATATAATAAAATGAGGGCCGCAACACAAGCAACCCAGTCAATAAGGGCACTACCCTCTCCTCCCTCATCCTCATCATGTTTATCATCTCAAGATAGGGAAACTCTATCTTTAAGGATTGCTAAATTGAGGGAGGAATTGAAGGTAGAAAAGGAAAATGTTAAAAAGGCTAAGGAGGAAATGGTAATAGTGGCCAATAGTATTTTTGATGACTTTTTGAGGCATAGGGTTATGAAATTGGAAAATAAGGATGAAAATGTTTGGCAAACATACAAAAGCATCCATGAGGCTCAAGAAAGATATGTGCAAGTTCAAATACCTTCTAGAATGAGTGGAGAAAATGGAGTGCTAGGGTTGGAGCCTTGAAGGAAATGTTGCCTAACATAAAAGATGATCCAAAGGCCTTGACCAATATCCCATATATATTGAAGGCATTGGATACATTGGGATCAATCTCAGCATTTCATGGCAAGCTAGGAGTACAACTACAAAACAAGTTAAAAAATTTTAGGAAATGGAAGGGCATGAAATGCCCAAAATATTGAGTGATGGAGGAGGGTTAAAGGAATTTTCCACTTGGAAAGAGGATTTGGGAGGTTCGCTCCCACACTTTAAGGGATTAGTCAATATCACATATTTCACCATGTTGAATCTTGCAGTTGACAACATGGTAGGTATTAAGGTAAGGATGGACACCTTTATCAAAGAGGCTCACATTTTGATTGATTCCAAGTATAAACAACACAACACCAAGGTGAAAGGGTTACTGGACATACAATGGCTCACTGAAGAGGACTGCAACACATGGATTGAAAAATTTACAGATTAAGCCTTAGATAAAGTATTGGAAAATGTTGTGTCCTCTCAGTCATGAAGAATTGGTGGCAAAGTGCTGAAATGTATGGGATTTATGTTCTTTCTTTATTGCTTTCTTGTTTCTCGTTCTACTAACTTGAATGTGCTCACGTGGAAGACATTTTTGTCTCATGGAGAAGATGGTTTGGTGATGATGCAATGATGAAATATGCCTTTTGGAAGGTAGACAAATCTTCTCCAACAAATGTAGTGTTTTTTGTCTTATATGTTTTCCCCCTCATGAAAAAAGTGCAAATATAACCACCTGGGGAAGTTTGGAATTCAAATGTAAATGAATGTCAAATGAAAAATGTGACTCTAGGTGTAATTTGGCCTGAATCTTGTTTCTCCCATGTTCTATAAATGGGAATTCAAGGCTAATTTTATGAGTCTTTGGTTGGAGATAATTTTGAAGTCATGTAATAGCAATTTTTCGAATCAAGCACAAGGGAATAAAATAGTTTTGAGTCTAGGGTATGAATTCTAGTCCATAACAAGCATAATAGTTTTGTAGTAGTAATGGTATATGAATGAGAATGGAAATTCTGGAATAAATTCTCTTCTTTGTATTTTGTTTGTCAAATTATGAATAAAATGATCAAGGATATTTTATTTGTCTTCAATCATTTTGGTTGAATGTATGGTTTTATTTCTACTTTAGTTCAAAGAACTAATTAAATGCTTTAATGAAATCATAAGTTTTTGAGATGGGGTTCAAGGATTACTATGCAGTTTCTATTTTTGGATATATTGATCTATGTATTGCAAATAAATATAACAATAGTTTATAAATGTTGACTTTAATTGCTAATGCATTATAGTTTGTTGAAAATGTGAATCTATCACCTGTGGATAAGATACTATTTTGTTAATTTGTTCAACTTTGATATCAATGAGTCAGCCCATGCCTATCAAAGAGCACAATCTTAATGAAAATTACTTAAACACATTTAATTTCAGTAAAGTTATATGAGGTACCACCTATTCCTCGCTTTAGATAGTAAATTGTTAGAGGATCAACCAAATTATTGAAGAATTGCATCTAACTGGTAGCCCATAGGAATGTATATGATATTCACAATGTTTATGGTAAATTAGTACAAGAGTATCATCTAAACATTGTAAGGATCACCCTCCTAGGTCTTAAAAATCTTGAAGTGTAGAAGTAGAAGCCTAGAAAGCTGCTACTTTTTCATTGGCCAATCCTTACCTTTGTTGATCATTGAATTGTGACAGATTCATGGGTAACTAGTGAGATTAAGTTTGATCCTAAAAAAATAACCAATAAGGATAACTCAATTATGAAAAAAATAGCCACACTAATGGATATTCCGAACATGCCACCAATCTTCTCACAAAGAAATGATCAACCTAAAAAACCAATGGAAAACCCTTTGTTTAGGAAATTGACCCAAATCTAGCAAGCAATAGTGGCCCAACAATATCAAGGAGGTCCACCTCAATACATGCCACAAGGTAACATCCCACCTCAAGGATAATACATACCAAAAAATGTTTCATATATTGATTCTTCAATCAACATACCAAATCAACAAGGTGTACCACCAATGCACTACCAGGGTAACCTTTAAAAAAAATTGTCCCATCAACAAGGTGTACCACCAATGCACTACCGAGGTAACCTTCAATATAATTCATCCCATTAACAAGGTGTACCACCAAAACACTACTCGGGTAACCTTCAAAAGAATTCATCCCATCAACAAGGTGTACCACCAACACACTACTAGGGAACCCTTCAAAACAATTCATCCCAAAAACAAGGTGCACCACCAATGCACTACTAGGGTAGCCTTGAATAGAATCAACCACAACAAAGTATACCACCAATGCACCATCAAGGTACCTCTCTTCAAGAAAATCAACAAGGACTTAACCCTCCTTACCATCAACATAGACTTAATCCTCCTTCCACACAACAAAGACTTAACCCTCCTTACAATAAAAAAGGACTTAATCCTCCTTTCACACAAAAAGGACTTAATCCTCCTTTCACACAAAAAGGACTTAATCCTCATTACAATCAACAAGGACTTAATCCTCCTTCCACACAACAAGGAATTAATCCTCCTTCCACACAACAAGGACTTAACTTTCCTTACAATCAATAAGGACTTAATCCTCCTTTCACAAAACAAGGACTTAACCCTCCTTACAATCATCAAGGACTTAATCCTCCTTCCATACAATGGCTTAACCCTCCTTCCATCCAACATGGTTACCAAGGTCCAATAACTCTACAATACCCAACTTATGGAAAAACAAATTTTTTGGGACAACAAGGCTACTATGCATAGGGTTCACAAACAAATATACCAAACACAAAGGTAGGCATGCAACTATAATCCATGAATCAAAGGATATCAAACATGCAGATTGGAAAACCAAAGAAGGCCTACACTCTCTAGGATATATGTCTGTTCCCTTTTGATTGCTCTATTACTATGCTCCCCTTCCATAAATTTTTTGAAATACCAAAATTTGAAAAGTACAAGGGAAAAGGTGATTTGATAGAACATGTGTGATATTTCTCAGTAGCTTGCATGGAAGTGCAAAACAATGATTCCTACCTATGAAAATTTTTCCACACAGTCTTACTGGCCACACTATAGAATGGTTCTCCCATCTACCACCAGGTATTAAGAGTTTTGATGAACTAACTAACAAGTTTTTGAACCACTTCTTGTTCAACATAGAACAAGATTTCACCATCACTAACCTCTACAATATTAAAAAATCCAAGGAGAATCCTTTACATCCTACCTACAAAGATGGAGACATAAATCTCATAGGTGCAAGTGGCCTATTCTCGACAAAGAACTGGTGGATATATTTTTTTCCAATGTCCAAGTAGAAATTAATTACCAACTCACCATGTTGTGCCTCAATAACTTCAAAGAGACTATTGAAAAGAGACTACACATTGAAATATCTCTCATAGCAAAGGGAGTCATTAAACTAAACAACTCAAAAGACAACCCTTCTATTTCAAATGAAAAAGCAAAGATTTGGGCCAAGAACAAATTTTTTACCTACAATGGAGTAGTTGATGCTAGAGCTGTTGGAATGTGCAAAATAGCAATGGACCACAAACAAATCCCAAGTTTCACAAACGAGCTATGCTCCTAACAACAAACAAAGTAACTAACTTAGCTACCCCCAAAACAATTAATTAGATAACCAACATACAAATCAAGGAGGACAACAAAGACAATATAGCCAACCAAGGAGGAAAGTTACTACATTAGGAGAGCCACTTGAGACAATCATGCACAAATTAGTTCAAAAAAACCTCATCAAAGTCAATGAGCGCAAAAAATATGAAGAGCCGAGCTTTAAAACACCATGGTACAATTAAAAGGCCTTATGTGAATTCCACAAGATCATAGGACACACAACAAATAACTGCATGAGACAAACATATAGTGCAATACTTAATCAACAAGGGATAATTTGATATAAAACACCATCCTGGAAATAAAGACCTCCAAATCTACACAAATCCATTTCCCAACCATGCTAAGAAAAATGACAAAGGAAAGGAAAATGACTATCACAGTGCCAACTACACCTATGGTGATACCATCCTAGGTACCCTCTCCCAAGAATATGACACTAGGGTCAATGTGTTAACTATACGAGGAAGGGATTCCAAATGTAACATATCTACTCGTCAAGGGAAAGTTATAATACAAGGAACCCCACCTAAAGTTATAATGACTATAGTGTTGTGGAAAAATTGAAGAAGACCCCCACTTTGATCTCTATCCTAGAGCTATTGAAATTATCACCTACGCATAAGGAAATACTAGAGAAAGCTTTGGAAACATCGGTACCTAATGACCTCAATCTCGATCAATTTCAAGCCATGGTTGGAAAAGTCACGACCACTCACCATTTAATATTTTTTGAGAAAGCTCTTCCATAGAAATCATTCCATAATGAATCCCTCTATAAGAGTTTGGTATCCAAAAACATAAAGTCAAAAGAGTATTGATAGATAATGGTGCAATTCTAAACATTTGCACCTTGAAATTTGTTAAAAAATTAGGGTATTTTGATGATGTAATTGACAAGGGAAAAATCATCACTATAAGGGCTTATGATGACCTTGAAAGGAATTCAAAGGCAACAATCAGGCTTCTCATAGAGATAGGACCGTCAACAATAGAAATATGTCAAGTACTAGACCTTGAGTTATGATATAACCTTCTTCTAGGATGCATGTGGATTCATGCACTACAAGCATTTCCTTTAACATTTCACCAGTGTCTAAAATTTCCCCATGAAGGAAAGGAGGTTACAATATACGTTGATCTTGAGCCCTTCCACTACTGTGCAAAATTGGAGGAGAAATATACCAAAATCTAGAAAGTACCTAGTAAGGATATATCATTCCATTATTTCTCATATATTGACCCATCAACACTACCATCAACATCAGCTAAACCCCCACCAAGTGAGAAACCAAAATTTGACTCCAAGATTCAAGTACTTGACAAGGGTAATGGAACCTATGATTTCAATCAATATTTTTTCATTAAAATGCTCCCCCCAAAACCCAAGGTTTATGGAGGGCCTAAGGAGATCAAACATGTTCAACCAGTAACAATGGTATTCAAACCCATGATCTTTTCCAAGTGGGGAGATATGAAAGATGAGGAAATATTCAAAGAGAACCTCTCATCAATGATCTACAAAGAAGCACAAGAAGAACCAGAATAGTTACAACCCCTTCCTATCAATCCTAGTAGTAAAGGGTATCAACTAGCTAAAAAAATGGGATAAACTGGAAAGGGTGGCCTTGGATAACACACAAAAGGTAGATGGGAACCTATTATAGTGGAACAAAGAAATAATAAAATGGGACTAGGTTATGGTTCAATAGATGTGGTTACTCCAAACACTAGATGTGCCTCTTTTGAGAAAGGAGCTCCTTCTACTGACATTAAGACATTGGATATATACCATTGTATGAACAATGACTTAAAAATTGAGGACCTATTTGAAAGCTTTAGAATAAGTATAATCCCTACCTAACCTAGCAAACCTATACTTAAAGACTATACTTATGAAATAGACTCCAACGCATATGAATGGGATTCCCTTGCTTCTAGTGATGATGACCTAGATACTCAATGGGAGAATGATGCCATTACTATGTTGACCATTTCAACAACTTTCAAAGCATTAAAAATAATGATTAAAACCTACCCCTTTTCTATCCATAGTTAATAGATTAAGATCAACAACAACATATGCTTGTTTTGGATCAATTCCAGAATGATGAAGCTATTGTAGAGTTTATGGGACTTCAAATCGATATACCATTAGGAGATCATAAAGTAGGGTTTGTCATGGAACTTGAACAAGAAGCATATTTCAGAGGGGATATTGTGTCCTCTAGTCACAAAATTGAAAAAGACATTGTAAAAATCAAAATGAGATCCCCTAGGGAAAACCATGATGTGGCTCTATTGGATCCTAAAAAGAGAAAAATAAAGGATGAATCTAAGGGTGAAAACCTCTCTGAGGGACCTGAATATGGAGATTCAATCTCCCTATTTCTGAATATTAAGATAAGTCATCACTCCTAGTTAAAGAGTTAATCCATCAATGTTGGCATGATAGAGAACCCAAAAATCACATACCATGTAGCATCGCTTGATCTTGACAAAAAGGTGAACTTATTAGCATTCATTGATCAAAGGAAAATGAAATTTGCATGGACATATTCCAACATGCCAGGGCTAGATCCAGCATTTGTAGTACACCACCTAGACATATTTCTTGGAGATAATCCCATCAAGAAAAATCTATAGAAGATGCATCCACAGATAGGACTTCTAGTAAAAGTAGAGCTAAAGAAATTGTTGGATGTGGTCTTCATCAAACCAATTGATTACCTTGAATGTATATCAAACCTAGTACTAGTTTTAAAGCCCATTGGGGGCATAACAATCTACATGAATTCCAAGATCTAAACAAGGATTTCCCAAAAGATGACTTCCCTCTTTCGAGCATGAATATGATCGTTGATCTAACTATGGGGCATGAAATGTTGTCACTAATGGATGGAATCTCTAGATATAATCAGATAAAGATATCTCCTGACGATCAAAATAAAATGGAATTCACTTGCACATGGGGGAAATTCTTCTTGAATGTCATGCCATTCGGTCTAAAGAATGCAGGGGAAACCTATTAGCAAGAAATTAGTATCACTACAATCTTTCATTATATGTTGCATACAACTATGGAAGATTATGTGGATGATATAATAGTGAAGTCTATCAAAAGAGAAGACCATTTGACCAACCTAGCTAAAGTGTTTGACATGCTCGAATAGTACAACTTGAGGCTCAATCCGAAAAAAAGTGTGTATTCAGAGTAACATCTAGGAAACTACTAGGATACATAGTATCAAGAAGAGGCATCGAAGTAGACCCTGCAAAGGTAAAATCCATATTTGAAATTCCTCCTTTGAAGATATTGAAGTAGATGATAATTCTACAAGGGAAACTATAGTCCATCAGGTGATTCATCGCATAATTGGTAGAAAAGTGTCATCCATTCACCCATCTCCTACAAAAAGACATCACATTCAAGTGGGATGGTAGATGTGATCAAGATTTCCAACAAGTCAAAGAGTATCTACTCACTTATCATGTATTAATGCTACCTATTCTAGAAAAAATAATGATACCCTATGTATCTACAATACAAGTAGCATTAGGAGCTCTATTAGCACAAATAGATGATAATAACAAGGAAAGAGTTATCTACTAAATCAACTAAACATTGGTCGGGTATGAATTGAAATATTCTCCCATAGAAACATCATGTATTTTTATTGTCTTTGTGACATAGAAATTGAGACACTATATCTTGAACATGCATATAAAGCTGATCTCAAAAGTAGATCCACTAAAGTACCTATTAGAAAAACAACTCGATTGCTAAATGGGTGATGATATTGAGTGAGTTTAACATAGAGTATGTAATAGGAAATCCATCAAGGGATAGATCATAGTAGATGAACTAGTAGAAGCACCAATGGATGATCATCAACCTCTCACAACAGACTTCCCAGATGAAATCATATGACTAACAAAATAGACAAGCCATTGGACCTTGTACTTTGATGGGTCCCACACTCAACACGGCTCAAGAGTAGGTATCTTATTTCTCACACTACAAGGAGATAACATACCTAAGGCTTACAAAATTTCTTTCCCATGTACAAATAACATCTCGAAGTATGAAGCACTAATCACAAGACTCAAAATGGCAATAGAATGGAGGATAAAAGAACTGCATATTTATATAGACTCTTAACTAGTGATTAGGCAAGTAAATGATGAGTATCAAATAGAGGATGGTAAGATGATGCCATATAAAATGATGGTGGACAGTTTCAAAAAATATTTTGTAACCATCACCTTTGAACAAGTTCCCTATATCAACAACAAAGCAACCGATGCTATGACAATAATAGGTTCACTTCTTGATATTCCACAAAACATTCCTAAGCATGAATTCCTTGTGGAGCAACTGATCGTATCGACATTCGATATCTTAGAATCAGAACTAGTGTGTGTTTTTGTTGGTCCTAATTTACCATGGTACCAAGATAAATTTGACTGCATATAGCATGGTAGCATACCTTCTGAATTGAAATCAACCCAAAACAAAACCTTTTCCCATAGGACTTCTTGATTCACGATCCTAGGAGACACCTTATATCATCAAAGTTTAGATGGTATGTTACTCCGATGTCTTAATGTATAAGAATTACAAATTTCCCTCTAAGAGGTACATGAAGGCATTTGTGGGTCCCACTCTAGTGGACCTAACCTAGTACAAAATTTATTGAGAACAAGGTGCTATTGGCCCTCCATGGAACATGAATGCATTCGGTACTCAAGAAAATGTCTTCAGTGTCAACAAAATAGTGACATTTTTCACACACCAACATAGAAGCTGACACCTATCACAACACCATGGTATTTTTCATAGTGGGGATTAGACTTGCTCAGTAAGATTTCTTCTGATTCCTCTAATGAAAATAATTTTATTATTACCGCACTTGAATACTTCAAAAAATGGATAGAAGCGATTTCATTAACATACATCATATGGAAACAAATATCCAAGTTCATCTTGAATTATTTGATCTGTCGATATGGAATTCCCTAAACCATCATAACAGATAATGGAACACCATTCAAAAACCAAGATGTCAAAGAGATTTGTTTTAAGTTCTCTATCCAACACAGATTCTACATGCCTTATTATCCCCAAGGAAATGGTTAAGATGAAGAATCTAACAAAACCTTCCTTAAGATACTAAAAAATATTGTTAATGACATCAACCGTGATTAGGATTTACAACTGAACCCAACCTTATGGGCTTATTGAACTAGTATCCGTACACCTATAGGTTCCACACCTTTTTACATAGTATACAAATGTGAGGCTATCTTACCTATCAAAGACAAAATCCCCTCATTACGAATATCACTAAAAGACATGGTCAACAAAAAAGAGTATAGGGTCTCTAGATTGCATTAGTTGGAAATCCTAGATGAAAGGCATTTGAGCCTGTTAAACCATCTCCAGGTTTATAAGAATCGACTCAAACAAAGCTACAATAAAAAGATCAAAAACATAAATTTTCAAGTTGGTGACTTGGTACTCAAAGAGAATCAGAAGGTACAACTAAATCAAGATGGAAAAGGTAAGTTTGAACCCAACTGGTTAGGTTTGTTCATCATCACAACAATCTATTGCTCTGGAGCTTATCAATTAGCTACTCCTGAAGGAGAACCTTTAATTGAACCACTGAACAACAACCATGTCCAAAATTTCTATACTTAAACATGTTAGAATACCCTAGGAAAAAGGGTAGAACTCCAAAAAAGGAAAAAAAATTAAAAAATTAAGAAAAACACTAAAGAGAAATAAAACGTTCTTTAAGTGAAAACCACTTTGTGTGCTTCTAGGATAGGCGTCGTAGTGAAAAATTGGAAAATAGGTGTTATGTTTGAATAAGACTAGCATTGTTATCTATCAACACTATCTAAAGCATCCATCCAATTCATCCCATAATAAACGCGTAACCAACCATGGATTGATGATAAATTAAGTGTTGACCCTTGCTGCACCATCAACATCTATCTCCCCTAGTGAAGGTATCTTGTCTCAAATTGGGGGAAATTTCCTAAAACTGGTAGTAGATTGGATCCTTCTACATCCCATTAGGGTAAAAAAATTCAAAATTAAAAACGTCTAGAAAACAATCAAAAATCAAAACAAAGTCGTAAAACATCAAAAATCCCAAAAACGTGTTATTCTTTGGATCAACACTGGTCGAATTATGTGGTCTCTGTGTGTATAACATATGCAAGGCTTATCAACCCTCGAGGAATTAGGTCAATCCCCTTAGGTATTTATCATGCTTTCTTTCAACTTAGTCAAAACATTCAAAATCCAAAAATATTTAAAATAAAAAAAATTAAAAACATGTTCTTATTGAACCAAGTGAACTAGGAGCCTTTGTGCGTACAACGTAGGCAAGGGGTAAAAGCACAAATCTATGTCACACTTGATAAAGAAAATGACGAACACTGATCCAACTTTTAAACTTGAATCACTAAAAAGTGGCATATATGTTTTAAATTTTGAAATGATGTAAATTAGTAAAATATGTATTTTTTAGTATATTTTATGTTTATATTTAAAAATGAAAATAAAAAAATATTTTAAACTAGTTTTTAATAAATTAACACAATAATTTAGTTGCTGAAAAAATGAAGCTGCATGAGATGTCAAACTTTTTATAATAATTTTTTTTTTAAAAAAATTTTATTTCAATTTTTTGTGTGTATTTATAACTTGAAACTTTAGTGCATGAATTTTTTTTCTTTCAAATTTTGATAAATATATATTTTTAAATAAATATTAAAATGTACGTGAATCGGAAAATAATTGTTTCCATCGGATGTCAACTTTTATATTAACTATTTATCTAAAATGAAAAAAATATATACCATCTTGAAATAGATTCTTTTATCTAGTGTACTATATATTTTTTTTAAATTTTTTTTAAATTTTTAGTTTTTTTCCTTGGCATGGTAATCAACCTAATATTTTGTGCTGATAACTTATTTTTAGTAAAAATAAAAAATAAAATCTAAATAATAATTAAATCATTAAAATAAATATATTTTTGAAAGCTACACTTATGGATCTACAAAGGGGTATTTTTATATTTTTAAAAAAATATTATTTATATTAGTAGGAGTTATTGAGACTTCAATTTTTTCAAATAATTTTATTTTTTAGTAATTTGGACTCAAAGTGGTTCTCTATATATTTTTAACCAACAATTTTAGTTGAGAAAGTTGTGGAAGTATCTAACCTAGCTAGAATGAATCTTACTAGATCATATGTTTGACCAAAATTGATTTTTAGTTAGAAATACTTAAATTAAGTTGTGTTGATAAGTTGGTTGAAAGTGTGACACAATTTTGTGCATTTACCCCAAGGCTTATCTTTGATGAACCCCTAAGCCCCTAGCTTAGTCCCTTGAAAATAATAAAAACAACATCAAATAATTAAAAAAAAGGTATTGCCTCTATTATCAAATAATCCACAAAAAAAATTTCATCCATAATAAACAATCGTCACAATCACCCTTTGACAATGCAAACAACACATAGGAAAAAACATCAAAATAAAAAATTCCAAAGAGAAGATCAATTTTTTTATAAAACTATGAAGTGAAACAATTCCAAAGTGTTAACTACCTATCTATTGACAATTCACCAACAACATCCTTAGATATGTCTTAACAGATAAAACGTTCCTACAATAGACATCATCGGCACTATGTAACAACCTGAAACCTCAAAATAGATATGGCAAGTGATACTGCAACATTGTTTATCTTTTTATAGTCTTATATTTTTGATTTATCATAATACCACATTCAAAGGATCTCTCAAGGATGTCCATAAGGATTTAAACAAGAAGGAATGGTGGTATTAACAGTTGATTCTTGTTAGTTCTATTTGTAAGATGTTTTTGTAATACTACCATGGCAAATACCTGCTTTATTTTGTGTATGGAAATTATTTTGAGACAATTCATGTAGCAGTTGCATGTAAGGTATTTCATACCTCTCTATGTAACTGGTCCAAAAAGTTTTAACACAACTCAACCATATATCCTAACAAGGTTTCTGTATGTCTGGTATGAGCAAGAATATTCTTTGTATGTCGAGTCAAATTTTATGCAATGGATACAAAGCCACCTTGGTTATTAATACACTAGTACATTGTGTTTGTTTTATACATCAAAAAGGATTGTTAAAGATACAAAGCCTCTATGCAAAGAAAAAAAACTCATAAAAAACTAACAACATCAAATTTCTATCCATCATCCAAAATTTCTTTAAACTAATAGCTCCATATTGCATCACAATATCATTAGTACCACATCCATCCTGCATCCACAATATCATCAATACATATCATGAGAATAGTAAAGCAATAAAAAAATCATGCATCATGTGTATTCATACATCATATATAAGATATCATCATCCATCATATACATTAGTACCCATCATATATATAATAAAACATCATTTATCATATTGTATATAGATCATCCATCCATCCACATAATATGCATACATCAAAAGAATAAAAAATATGAACATAAGCATACATACATCATTATCCATATGTAAGAGAGGGGGACAAACCACTGTAAGGCCCTAGGTCACGAAAGGCCAAGAAGGGAAAGGCTTCCCTAACTTACCTCAATTGCAAGGAAGATTGGGATAGGGGGGATGAGAATGATGAGGACTGTGTATCCTTCGATCACTCTGCAATCTCGAGATTTGAAGGGAGGCTAGATGAATCACTTTTTAAGGACAAATCTACATCTCAGGTAGTTCTCTGTCAGAGGACAAAAGTACGATTCTAGGATGTAAGCATGGTGGGCTGGCTTCCGTACGGCTAGAAAACTAGAGAGACGAGGTTAAATCCTCAAGAAAGGACTGCTAGCCTACTTTAGAGGTTTCTTGAACAATAGAATGAGACTAAGAAGAATACAACATAGGGGTGAATGTAATAAAGAAAGTATATTACCATAAGGGTGAAAAAGACAATCTCACGCAACAATCTTCTCGCCAACTTGCTTCAAGATCTCTCCACTTGGACACAAAAAAGAGCGAAAATGTTGGGGTTGTTTAGGGGCCTACCTCAGTCAAACCCTCATTTTGGTGTTTCCACCTCCACGAACAACCAAGTTTGCAATGATAGAAATAATGATAAAGAAGGAAATACAAGCTACGTAAACAAAAAAAACTACAAATAGTACGTGCTTACTCAATCAAAGCTAATAGAGAAGATAAGAGGAGCTTACCACCTCCATCCAAAGTGCTCAAGGCTTGTGGAGGAGAAAATGAGAGGAACTCAAGTCTCTGCTACAATGGTGTTTGTTCTGCACTCGCACTATCAAAGTGATGGAGTAATGGATTGCTGTTATGGAGAGTAAAGTGCTACTACAAATCTTGAAGATGGTTGAATGGAGTGGAGAGAATTCTGAAAATGGTCTTGCCCAACCTCTATTGAAATTCTGCTGAAGAGAACCATGGATGAATGGATGGAGAATATGAAGGAAAGGATGAAAAATGACAATATTCGGGTCGACCAACCGAAGAGGTGCGTTACACTTCGACTCCCAATGGGAAGTGTAATGTCTCTGTAGTCTCCAACCGCATGAATCTACTAGGGACATAAGCAGGCCACATGGACGTCTGTGCAACACATAGGCATCCTTGACAAAAACACCCCCACCAAAACACAAAATAGGTGCCAAGTGGAATCTGAGCAGCAGGCTTAAGTGGAATTAAGCCTTCACCTTAGGTTTTCTAAAGTGAAAGGGAGTAAAAGGGAATTTGTGTTAGGGGTGCAAATTCATGCTTATACATTTTTCACCCGCTTTAGCGAGCACGAGTACTGATGAGTGCTTCAGTAAATTAGAGTAGTAAGGAAGTAGCAAAGTAAGAGACATATACTTGAATTGACGAGGAAGAAGAGTGCAGTCTGGAAAAATTGGAAGTACAGGAGAAGACTTCATAGCTCCACAAAACTACAAAGTTGAATAACGAAAGAGCCTCACAGGCTCATAGTCCTATGAGGGAGGTATCCTTCAAGAACTCTCACATGAAAGAAACCAAAAAAATCACCTTACAGACCCACGAATGTGCAAGGAAGGTATCCTCCAAGAACTCTCACATAAAGGAAACCAAGAAAAGCACCTTACAGACCCAAAGGCCTGCAAGGAAGGTATCCCCCAAGAACTATCACATGAGGGAGACCGAGTAAAAGGGGACTCCACAGAGTCAGAAAGGGTGACATGTTTACTTGTAGATAGAACACATCAGGAAGTGGTCACACAGGCCAATGAACGGATAGTCACACAAACCATCATTAAGTTGTAAGACTTTCAAAGAAGTCCCTCAGGAACCCTTCAAAAGGAAGGAAGGTCCACTCAAGGGATGCACCATTTGAAAATTGAAGTCTAGTCGGGCTTCCCCCAAGCTAGATGTAAGGATGCAAAGTAGGCCTAGTCAGGTTTCCCCCAAACTAGACACGAAGAAGTAAAACTGGTCTAGTCGGGCTGCCCCTGAGCTAGACGCAAGGATTTGAAACTGGTGTAGTTGGGTTTCCCCTAGGCTAGACACCATAGAATTTTGTTGAAATATTTCGAAGGGATCCCTTGGGAACCCAACGTGAAAGGGAGGGGTCCACTCAAGGGACACACTATCCAAAAGCTACCGTCCTCTTTCTCGAATCGATTCACATTCAAGGAATCCTTTCGAGAGATGTTCACTTCATCAAGTAATTTGAAAGGAAGGAGATGCATCCATGCGAGGGGAAGACTAAGACCGTTCCCACTTCAAAGGAGGGTTTCTAAGTCCCTTCTTTATGAGCCCATGATGAAGGAAACATGTTCTGTTAGGGTTTCAAGTCAAGAATGCAATTCTAACAAAGAAGTGTTTGAAGGATCTTCAAGAAAAGATTTGTTTGGCAATTAATGCACTCTTCTAAAGAACAAATAGTGTAGAAGTGGTATTGTCACACATAAGAGGGACAAATCAGGAAAAGAAGAGAGAAAGATAAAGAGAAAACAAAAGAAAAGAGAGTACACCCAACAAGCACATGGGGATCTAGTTTTGTGGGGTTAGATCTACCTTTATTTATAAGTAGTAGGTAACTAAGGTGAAAGATGAAAGATCATCAACCCCCAACTAGATCAGGAAGAATGCACGAAAGACAAGTAAAATTAAAAAATTGGGTCGACATGGAAGGGAAGCCTTAACTCTCCCAACACTTTGCATCGCCACTAATTTACCGAAAGTCAATCACAAACATGGAATAATAGAGATACATATAGAAGAAGGTTTACAACACAAACACCACACGTGTATCCAAGCACCAATAGGGGTGATGAGGCTTATCCAGACACATATAGCATGATTATGGGGGAACACATCACGACTCACACACACATCTAATATAAAGATCAAGACGAGGATCTCCCCCTAACATTGGTCAACCAAGAGGTCATCGACTTCCCACTCTAGATCATCATAGGGGGAAGGATGATGAGCTTGCAATGGTGTAATGTTAAGGGGAGGAGCTTCCGATCCACTTGCAACAAGGGCTAAGGTAGATGGACCAGTGAGGTCTCCATCACTCAACTCTTGTGGGTCTAAGGTCAATGTCTTTGCAAAGATTGCTGACAAGGTTAGAACTTCATCCACCGAGTTAAACATACACTTAATGGGAGTGCCATGTTTAACCTTGATGGATGGAGGAGTTCACAGTTGAGGTTCACCGCTAGGCTCACCGAGAGACTCAAGAGCAGTGAAAAACTCAGGGAAGGTCGAGACTTGTTCCATCACTAGGACAAAAAAAGTCAACTTGGGGCCACCCTTTAGAGAATGCGGTCTCTTCTTATGTCCTCCCTTGCTGGAAGGACCACACTCTACCTTCTTCTTCATCGGAGGAGGTGAACTCTCCACAGATGAAGCAAGGAGGATCAAAAGAGAAGAGGAAAGAAATGCGATGGATACAATCGGAGTATTAGTCATATCTATGGGTTTTGGGAAAGGTGAGACATCCAGAATGAAGGTTAGCAAGGGTGGCTCTACCGAAGGATTGATAAACACTTGCACCTTTCCAGGTGCATGTGCTTTCACAACAAGAGTCAGAAGAGATTTAGAACTAGTTAGATCAGAGGCAGAAGAGGGGAAAGGGGAGGAAATAGTAGGAGGTTTCATCTTCTCCTCCTCCTACGAGGAGTGTTTCTTAGCAGGGAGAGCCTTTCATTGACGCTTGCACTTGCGCGCAAGGTGGTTTCTACGAATTTTCAAACTAGGAGCTAGAGCTTGCAAAGGGATGAATGGATTATGTTCAGCCATGGGAGTGTCTCCCATAGCTATTTCCAGTAGAAGGACATACTCTTGAATGGGAGCAGAAGGGGTAGGCTCAATAAAAACAAGAGGAATTGACTCTACCACATTAGAGGTGGATCCTTTTCTGTTTGGGAGAATGGGAAGAGGTCGAGTGGAAAATTATCTCTACGAGCCTTTCTTTCTACCATACAAATAGTACCAGGGTCTCGAGGACCCATTAGGGAGATCCGATATCTTGATCTTGGGATTTTTCCAAGGAGGCATCATTGGACTCAACAGGTAGAACCTAAGATTGTTCATCCAGTACTCTTCCCAAGAGAGGGGAGTAGATGAGGCAACCTGAGAGGAAGCGAGCGTCTCCTTTTCCTTTCGGGAGGAGGAGACAACTAGTTTCTCAGCTATAGGAAGGGTCAACCTCGGTTGTCCCTTGCCTCTAGTCTTATATTTCACATAGTTCTTGTAAAGTAGTTTCATTCTTTGTGGGAGCTGACCGATGAGAGTGGGCCAAAAATTATCCAACGAGTATCCCCCACAAGATACCACAGGCTGATATCTAGTATCATGCACCATGTGCACAACATCCTCATGGGAAAACTTAAAGCATTTATGGATTACAGAGGCAATCCCATTAATGGAAGCCAACCAAGGTATGCCTAGCTTTAGTCTAAACAAGTCTGACTTGGGAATAATGTCGAAGACCGCGTCTACATTCCTGGGTCCAACCAAGATGGACAACGTTATCGATCCATAAGGTTTAAGAGAAAGTCCATTATGCGTACATATGACATATTTTGTTTTTTTGTATTCCTCCCTTTGTAGGGAATTTAAGAGTAATGTATCCTCCATGATGAAATTCACTCTACTCATTGGGTTGACTAAGACCCTTGTCACAATGTTACCATTGAGGCAAGTAGGAATATAAAGCAAAGAAGGATTACCTATTGCTGACACATCTTGCAAAGTAAACGTTACATCTGGTGAACTGGTCACAAGATGAGGAGAGGGAGTAATGGTAACCATGTTAACATATGCCTTGGGGTAAGAAAAATAATTAGAGGGATCGATAATCATGTTAGCCGAATGTTCCAAAAACGGGTCTATGTATATTTGCAAGTCACTATTAGCTTTCACCACTGATTTGTTCATGTTATGCTTACTTCCATCAATATGGATAGTACCATCCTTGATGTGATCCTATATCTCATGACAAAGGTGCATGCAGTGTTCGGTATCGTGTCCGTTAACTCGATGGTACTAACAATATGTGTTTTCTTCATACCAGTTAGGGTACAGTTCTCTAACTTGTTTAGGAGGTGGTAGGGTAAGGATCTTATCTTTCACCAACTTCTGCCAGATAGAAGAATAAGATTCTGATAGCTTCATAAAATTTTGGTCATGTCTAAGGCCATTGTTATCCACAATGGCTACTGCATTCACAAAAAAATTACCTCTTCCAAAGATCGATACAATAGATCTTCCTTCAGAACAAGAGCGTGAGGGAGGACCCCCGAATTGAACTATTGTCTGTTGGTACTCTCGTAAAGCTGCACACAAGTGTGCAAAAGAAGGATACTTCATGAGGGAAAAATTCTCTTGCCAAGGCCTTTGTAATTTCCCTATGAAGACCTTTTGTACACTAGAGTTGGATAACAGATACGAGATCTGTGAGAAGAGTGCTTGGTACCGTGCTATAGAGTCTATAATATTCTCATTGTCCCCTTGTTTGCATTGAACAAGGTCTGAGAGGATCATCCTTGGTCTGATATTGGCTTGGAACTGTCGCAAGAACTGGTTCACAAGCTGATCGAATGTGAAGATGGAATTATCGGGCAAAGAACAATACCAATTCAGTGATGTATCTTTGAGGGATTAGGGAAATAGTTTTTCCATCAATGCATTGTGATGGAAAAAGTTTGTGCATAAGGTGTTAAAGGCAGACACATGTGTCTGTGGGTCCCCTTTACCACCATATTTATTGAATTTGGGAATCTCCATCCCTTGTGGGGAAGGAGTGTTTAAAATTATAACTGACAATGGGTTATGTTGGAAGAAGGGCTAGAAAATAGGCTGGGCCAAGGCCTGGGAAAGGTTCACCAGCTAGTTCTACATCTTCCCCATATTCTAAAGAAGGGTATTCAAAATAGGGTCATTAGAAGGCATAGGGACACTAGAACCACCACTAGAGCCACTGCCTAGATCACCACCGCGACCACCCTAGAGCTGCCACCAAGGTCGCCACCACTAGTGTGACTTCCACTGGAGCCACCGCCACTTCTAAAGCTACCGCCATGACTTTTGTCAGAACTGCCTCCACCAATGCCACCACCAAAGCCCCCACTTTTCATCCTGATAAATCCTCCACCATCGGAGGTGGCAGAAGGGGTGAAGTGGAAAACCAAAGGGTTCCTATTTAATTTGACCATTTCAAAATTA
Source organism: Sequoiadendron giganteum (assembly GCA_007115665.2). Classification (NCBI taxonomy): domain Eukaryota; kingdom Viridiplantae; phylum Streptophyta; class Pinopsida; order Cupressales; family Cupressaceae; genus Sequoiadendron; species Sequoiadendron giganteum. Next base: position 464,652,981 of record CM021104.1, on the reverse strand, counting down.
TTAGAAGTAGAGGGTACACTGACCGAAGGGACCGTGCAAGCCATATATATGGATGTAGGAGGCATTGAAATCTATAGCTTTCTCTCACATTCTTCGAAGAGGCAACCTCATGCCATACAACTATGGCTCGAGGAGGCACATGCTTTGTCCATACCAACAAGACTAACTAAGAGCTCTATGCCTATATGGTCTTTTTCCACCATGTATCTTATTTCACTGATCACTTTAGCAGCCCTAGCCATCTTTGGGTTTCCTTCTAGGTAATTTTCTAATGCACCTAAACCTTTACCAAGGCTAACAAAATATTAATAAGGGATACAAATGACCTCATGCTCATCTATGAATGAGGATTTTGGTGACACAGGAGGGGTAGGGATGCAATCAGTTTCGTCAAGAAAGATAGATTCACCTGACAATACGTGCTCCTGTTCGGATAGACCAACTGCAAAACCAGAGAAAAGGTTAGTAGTGAAACTAGAGGAGACCATATTTTCCATGAAAAGGTGTCACATAACTCTTTTGAAAATATTCCTAGAGGTTGTAGACTAGGTTGTGAAGCTCATAAAATTTCACAACACACACGGGTACAATGACCAAGAGGTATTAGAGAAAATTTTTAGAACATCGACAAATGGGTAGATGTTAGTTCACGTCAGGTTCACCAAAAATGTAAGAGAGGGGGAGCAACCACTGCAAGGTCCCAGGTCACAAAAGGCCAAGAGCGGAAAGGCTTCCCTAGATCAATTACAAGGAAGTTTAAGATAGGGGGGATGAGAATGATGAGGATTGTGTGTCCTTCGATCACTCTATAATCTCGAGAGTTGAAGGGAGAATAGATGAGTCACTTTTTAAGGTCAACTTTGCGTCTTAGGTAGTTCTCTATCAGAGGACAAAAGCATGGTTTTGAGACGTCAGTGCGATGTGCTGGCATTCGTATGATCAAAAATCCAGAGAGATGAGGTTAAATCCTCAAGAAAGGACTACTAGCCTAGTTTAGAGGTTTCTTGAATAGTAGAATGAGACTAAGAAGAATGCAACATAGGGATGAACATGATAAAGAAAGTATATTACTGCAAGGGTGAAAAAGAAAATATCACACAACAATCTTCTCACTAGCTTGCTTCAAGATCTCTCCACTTGCACACAACAAAGAGGGAAAATTTTGGGGTTGTTTAGGGGCCTGCCTTAGTTGAACCCCCATTTTGGTGTTTCCACCTCCATACACAACCAAGTTTGGAATGATAGAAATAATGATAAAGAAGGAAATACAAGATATGTAAACAAAACACACTACAAAAATTATGTGCATACTCAATCAAAGGCGATAGAGAAGATAAGAGGAGCTTACCACGTCTGTCAAAAGTGCTCAAGGCTTGTGGAAGAGAAAATGAGAGGAACTCAAGCCTCTATTGGAATGGTGTTTGTTCTACGCTCGCCTATTAGAGTGATGGAGTAGTGGACTGTTGTTATGGAGTGTAAAGTGTTGCTAAAAATCTTGAGATGGATGAATGGAGTGGAGAGAATGCTCAAAATGGTCTTGCCCAACCTTTGTTGAAATTCTACAAAAGAGAACCATGGATGAATGGATGAAGAATATGAAGGAAAGGATGAAAAATGACCATATTTGGGTTGGCCAACCGAAGAGGGGTGTTATAGTTCATCTCCCAATGGGAAGTGTAACATCTCTGCAGTCTCCAACCTTAGGAATCTTCTAGGGACGTAAGCATGCCGCATGAACATCTGTGCGTTGTGTGGACATCCTCTATAGAAACACCCCCATTGACACACAAAACAAGCACCAAGTGGAATGTGAGTAGTGGGCTTAGGTGGAATTAAGACTTCGCCTTAGGTTTTTTAAAGTGCAAGGGGGTAAAAGGGAATTTATGTTAAGGGTGAAAATTCATGCTTATACACCATAATCATCTCATAACATATAATAAAGTTGAATCGAAACATGGTATATCTCATATATCATAAAATTGAGAATGTCATATACATCATAATATAACATGTGTGATATCATATACAAAAAAATAGATATATACGAGGCCTCAACTTGGATGATGATTGTATATACAAAATTATGTCTACAACATAAGTATTTGAATAATAAACAACATAATGATCAAGTACAAATAACTCCTACTACTCGACCGAAGGTGGAGATCTATGATGGTCATGGCTTTGGTGTGGAGAAGGCTGTGGCATACCTAGCGGCTAATCTGGCTACCTCACTGACTGATCACCCGAATTAGCTTGCCTAGTACTTGTAATAGGCTTGTGAAATTGAGGGCATCTTCGTGCTCTGAGAATCGATACCTCATATAAAGTCTGATAATAAGTGGCCTCTCTCATATATTGATCCCGCTTAACTTTGAAGGCATCACGCTCTGACCTGAGGGTATCCCTCTTAGTTGTAATGACCTATACCTATTCCTTAGTAGTAATATGTCTCCTTCTCTTAGTGTCTTGCTTTTCCCTGAGGCCGTCCCTCTCCTAGCTATTCGTGTCTCACTCAACGGTCAATTTTTCCACCTATGCCTTAGCAGGCTATCACCACACAACCTCTACATCTTGAGTAGCCATCAACTAAACTATCTGAGCTATTACTGCTACATCACTAGGTGGAGGAGGAGGACTATGTGCCTGATCTTGCTGCATGGGATCATCTTGTCCATCCTGCTGCCCATCTTGTCTAGGTCTATCCAGCTACTCCACAATGATCTAGATGCACTGTATCTTGCCTCTCCATTTGGTGATACCTACTCTACCCACTATTGACATAGTGACAACAAGATTTGTAAATCAAAGAAAATATTTTCGAGCCTACCATTGATCATAATCTGGGGTAGTCCCAAGATATGCATGTCCAATAGGCCACCCCCATCTAAATGGGGCAAGTCCTTTGAAATTTGTGATAGCTACATCATGATGTATCTACAATCCTCACACTCAGACCTCTTAGGTGGTCCTACCAAAATGAGCCTGGTAATCATCTACAAAATGATTGTCTCTCACCGAATTGGCAAAAAACCCTATCAGGTAGATATCTCTCAAGCAAAGAAGGTACTTGACTGATCAACCAATGAGTCTGTCTAAAAAATGGTAGCTGCTCCTAATCATCATGCCATGCATCATAGTCCAACCATAGTCTCCAAAGAAAACTAGACATATCATCTATCATGTGATGCTAGTAATGTAGTTGGCTAGGCCAGCTTTAATGAAGAAAATCACCATATCTATAAGAGTAGGGATCCTTTGGATCCTAATCCAAAATTGCATTAGGCCTAGTAACTAGGATATGCCCCAAGGCCCATACATGAAGCAAGGTGACCCCAATAGAAATGGAACTACCCTCACAATAAATGATCTCATGCATATCTCTATATAAATAAGAAAGGAGACATAGGCCCCATGCATACCTAGTGCCATGCTTGAACATATTCTTGATAAATACACCCCAACCAACAAGAAACTATCTACCTCATCGATCAAGAATGATGATCCCCGAGACCAAAGCACATAGAACCAATGAAACATGATCTGCACTACCAACGAAAGGAGATCTGCACTATGAACCTGAAGATTCTTGACACCAAGGACTCCTCACATGGAATGTGTACCTTGTTGTACAAAATATGTCACTATCTCTCCATGAATTGGAACACGCAGAATCCTCCATACATCCTCCAAGGTAATGAAGGCCTCACCAGTAGGTAAGTGAACATACGATATCTCAGAGTTCCATCGCTCCATGAGGGCAGTCATCATTGCTCTATGGCATCTGATAGTTGACATGTAGCATATATGCCACAACCCCACAACATCTAGCACATCTTGCTCCAGCTCGTGGAAAACAGTGATAAAGTCAAACAACTCATGAGACTGTCACTCTCTCAACATAAGTGGTTTTAGAACTACCTGGAAACATTCAACCCACAATATTAAGAATTTATTAGGAAAACACAAAATGAACCTAAAATGGTAAATAAAATGGCTCAAACTTCCAAAAATAGAAAAAGTGGTTACTTTTTTGACAAAAGCGATCAAAATAGTCAAAAGTGGACTCATTTTTGTCACAAGTGGTAAAGAAACTCAAAAATGGTAGAAATAAAAAAAGTAAAAAATATTCTCAAAAGTGATTTTTTTTACAAGGGAGACATTTTAAACCAAAAAAGTCAAAAGAGAAAATTGTATGCATAAGCGAAAACAAAAGTGGTCAACTATATCAAAAGCGAACATTTATGTCAAGTGTGAGCAGGAAAATCAAGAGCCACACAGTTATAAACTATAAAAGCAGTCAAAATGATTCAAAAGTGAAAAATTCACAAGCCTACCACTTTCGCCTAATTTTTTTTTAAACATTAATTACTCAAAAGCAAAAAGTCAAAAAAAAAGAAAGGAAAGGGTACATACCGATGCACCGATGCCAGTAGGTTGCTAGAGCTCACAAACTAGATCTACATGATGTGGGGCTCCTTGAATCCTTGTCGTAGCTCATTGAAAATAAAAAAATCATGAAATCCAAAGGCGAGAAATTACTAAAGGCTCAGAATATAAATGAGGTAAATTGCACCCTTATTACCTATTTTAAGCCCCCAAACCCTAATTTTTTACCTAGGAAACTCTCCTAGGTTGAAAGTATGAACTCCCGGGAACATATGAACTATCAATGGGGACGCTATAAGCTTAATTTTTCATCCTCTACACATTTGAACTAAAATAAAACATTGTTGTGAGCCCGACCCGAAAAATGTTTTTTCGGCCAACCTCTCGAGGGGGCAGCCCAGCGTCCTGCCATCTTTTTGTTGACTGTCGGGGCACAATGGGGATATAAAATTTTCCAATTCTTGATCTCAACATCAAAATGTTTGAAACGAAGCAACCAATACTTTATCTCAAAGAGGGGCAAAATGTAGACATGTAAAAATGATCTAACACTAATCACACATCCTAAATGATATTTTCTCATCAACATCATTATCACCTAATATCACTGTATTTCACATCAATTTTATCAAAAACCCTATTTTCCTCTATTAATTGAATATTATTACATTATTTAATTAATTCACTATTTTATCATTTTTGACCAATTAAATAAATCTAATTTATTTAATAAAGTCCTAATCTAACTTTATTCCTCTCGATTAATTAAATAACATCAATTATTTAATTATGTCAATAATTCACCTTATTCACCTAAATCAATTAAATTATTAAAACATAATAGTTTAATTAAATCACTTTCCCCTAAACTTGAATAATTAAATAATTTATTCAAACATCATTCAAAAAGGTCAAAATAAACAAATACAACTTTGTTTGCAAAAGTCAAACATGACTTGCACGTTTAACTCCAAAAAGATTAATTAATTAATTACCCTCACCCACTTTTATGATTGAGAAAATTGCAATCCCCTGATTGCTCACTTTGATTGGCTGACTAATTCATCTATTCTTCAATCCCACTGAAAGCTCAATTCCACTGAACACTGAAATTGATTTCATCAATCATTACGCAATCAAAATCTAATAATTCTTCTCATCTAATTCCTCTCAACATCTTGTAACCATTGATCAAGATATTCTACTACGTGATCTTGATCATTCATTTCAAAACATAAAATATATATAACAATCTTCTTCGCCCTAAAAAATGATCGGAGAATTGACATCTTTTACGCAACAAAGTAATACCGAATTGACAATTAATTTCTCACAAGCTTTTAAACACGTCTTCAATCAAACATCACGTCACTTTGAAGCTTTTGCAATACACAAACGAAGGCTTCACATTGATACAACGATCCATCATTGCGAATACACTTTGACATGAGATGACAACACTATGTTTCATGAATTAATTTTATGTTCTCTCTTTGATTACATTATTTGATTTTGTTTCTTCATAATTTCATTTCGTGAGTAATGGGTATGAATCTAAGTCTTTCATTTTTATTAGATTAGTTTTTAATTCATTTATGATTGATTACTTCACGCTTATTGATTTCCCCCTTACAAAAATCCAAATATTTTTCATATATATAAAATAAATTATATTTATATATACCATTATTTTCCCCTTGATTAAGTTTATCAATTGTTTTAAATTAGTTAAAATATTAATTTTAGGAAATAAAAATACTTAAAAATTAAATAATGAAAATCACACTACAAACTAAAGATTTTCAATTTTGTTTTGTAATGAATAGAAAATTATGATTTATACTATTAATTATATTTCCATTCTTTATTTCCTTAAAAATATAAAAATAATAATTCAAAAAGGAATGTAAGAGCATGTAGATATTTGATCTAAAAAAGTTTAGTTTTTAAAATCTCTTGATCACCCTAGTGAAGTCATCACTTCTATCTTGATCCTCCACATGTTCTTGCATGAGATTCCATAGTTTTTTTTCTATATTAAAACTTATGCATTAACAATTAAAAAAGAATTAACAATATTATCAAGTTGAACCATTTATAAATAATATAAATAAAAGTAGGTATAATACCCATCATATATATATATATTGATTTGTAATACCCATAATATATTTATTAGTAATTAAAAATACACAATTACATTAGTTTTAGAAAAAAAAAACTAAAAAATTAAACAATACTACAAAATAAAGAATTTCAAATTCTTTGCAATGAAAGTAAAACTACGATTTATACAAAAAGCTAGATTTTTATCTTTTATTTTTTTAAGTAATTGTAATTTAAAAAGAACATAAGAGTATGTAGAGATTTGATCTCCAAAAAAAAATAGTTTTTTTAAGTAGGGATTTTATTTCTTGATCCTATGCATGTTCTTGTATGGGATTCTATATATTTTCTTTTATGTGAGATTAATCATTAAAAATAAAGATTCAATTTGAATGGAAAGTAGATATAATGACCATAATATATTTATTAATAATTTAAAATATATAATTAATTAATTTTAGAGAGAAAATTCAATTGAAACAATACTAAAAAAAAAATTCCAAATGATTCGTAATAAAAGTAATCTATACTTTATAAATAAGTTATATGTTTATCCTTTGTTTCATTAGGAAAAATAATAACTTAAAAAGGAACATGAAAGCATATATAGACTTGATTTCTATAAAAAATAGTTTTTTAAAGTAGTGATATTATCTCTTTGATTCATGGGAAAAAATATAACTTAAAAATGAATGTGAGAGAACGTAGAAATTTGATTTCTAAAAAAATGGTTTTTAAAGTAGTAATATTATCTATTGATATTAATTTTTTTATATTGCTAAAATTGTTGAATAGTTACATCTTTTTCAATTCTCTAGCAGCATTCTACCACAAATTTGTAAACTAGATTTTTGGTGAAAAAGTTTGTAGTTGAGGAAAGGATGCTTCAAGGGGAATATCACACTCAGGGGGAAGACATATCAAGGATGATAGGTCTAATAGGGATGTCAAGATGAGAAACTTTGAAATTGGCCAAAATCACCTAAAGAAATGAAAAATTACAAAGTATTGACAAAAAATAACCTTTTTAATAAATTTTAATAAGGATATTTTATGAACACAATTTGAATGAATAGGCTTAGATAATTACTAAACATAAGGGAACCAATTAGATATTTATTATATCAATTCTCAACAAAGGGTGGATAGGGTAAAAAAGTATGAGACACAAAAAATGAGGTGTCAACACAATGGAATTGTTGACAAAGTCCTCTTATTTTTATCATTTGAAGCTTCTATTGTTACCTTGACACTTGATAAATCCTTAGAAGTTGGTTTAACAATGGGTTGTCTTCTTTGGATATTTACATCCAACCATTTTGGATTTAGCAAGGAAGTATTCATTACTTGTTATTGGGTAAAAGAAATTGAGGCTTATTATTGTTGTAAATGAATGTCCTTTTGACCTAGTTATTTATATTGTAATTCCTATTCTATTTTATCCACAAGAGCTTATCCTTTACCAAGATCTTTCTCAATGAATGGTTAATGTGTTTTCTCAATAGGATTTTCTTGTTGAGTATTGTGTACTAATGTTGACTATCACCATATCTAAACACGATTGAAACAAAACCTCTAAATTAGGAAGATAATTAGAATTCATTATCAATAGGATCATATTATGTTTGTAATAGGGAGAGGAGGAGAGAGGGAGAGGTAGTGATAGAAAGAGGGAGAGATAGAGGGGAGAAGAGTGAGAGAGATGGGTAAGGAGATAGAAACAGATATGAAGATAGAGATGGAGAAGGACATGGAGATGGAGAGGATCATTTATTTGTTAAAAGAAAATTGTCCCCAAAGACCATCGTGCATTAACTAGTAGAAATAGATTGATGGGCATAGGAATTTATTGCATGATGAAGTGGAACTCAATGATCTTTGAAACTCCCAAAATCCTCATTTATATCTAATCACGTTTTTCTATCTTTTGTCATAAAGAGACCCTTCGCAAAAGCATCTCAACTCCATTTTTATATGGTTGGGAGTTGGAGTTATCTTTTCAAGCAGGCCCAATCTATCTTTCTTCTTGTGCTTGATTTGTCTTAATTATGTTTTATTAAACTAGTTTGCAATATATTTCATTTATATTTGGAATATTCAAAGGTTTTAGAAAATTAATTATAATTAAATAGTAATAATGATGATTTGTTTTTACTATATCATTTAGCAAAGTTTTATTTTTTGGTATGATTGATCTTTATTTGACCCCTAATAATTTTGATGGATTGAATCATTTACTTGTTATAGTTTAACCAAATTATAAGTTCTAATTTAGATATATATATTCCCTCATAATATTTAATCTAACATACACAAATAAAAATACATATTCCAAATATTTTTGATATATATAAAATAAATTATATTTATATATATCATTATTTTCCCCTCGATTAAGTTTATCAATTACTTTAATTTAGTTAAAATATTAATTTTAGAAAATAAAAATATTTAAAATTAAATAATTAAAATCACACTACAAACTAAAGAGTTTCAATTTTTTGACAATGAATATAAAATTATGATTTATACTATAAGCTAGATTTTTATCTTTTGTTTTTTTAAAGTAATCGTAATTTAAAAAAGAATGTAAGAGTATGTAGAGATTTGATCTCCAAAAAAAAATTATTTTTGTAAGTAGGGTTTTTATTTCTTGATTCTAGAATGTATGTTCTTGTATATAATTCCATGGATTTTCTTTTATGCGAGGTTAATTATTAAAAATAAAAACTCAATCTAAATATAAAGTAGATATAATGACCATAATATATTTATTGATAATTTAAAATATATAATTAATTAATTTTAGAGAGAAAATTTGATTGAAACAATACTATAAAACAAATAATTTCAAATGATGTTTATCCTTTGTTTTATTAGGAAAAATAATAACTTAAAAAGGAATAGACATCATATAGAGATTTGATTTCTATAAAACAATAGTTTTCTTAAAGTAGTGATATTATCTCTTTGATTCATGGGAAAAAAATATAGCTTAAAAAGGAATGTGAGAGAATGTAGAGATTTGATTTCTAAAAAAACTGGTTTTTAAAGTAGTGATATTATCTATTGATATTAATTTTTTTTATATTGCTAAAATTGTTGAACAATTACATATTTTTCAATCGTTTGCATTATTCTACCATGTTCTTGATCACAAAAGTCAACCAATTGTGTCATATAGGTTACGCCAAAGAAAGTAGATATAATCACCATAATATATTTATTAATAATTTAAAATATATAATTAATTAATTTTAGAGAGAAAATTTGATTAAAACAATACTATAAGATAAATGATTTCAAATATTTTTTAATGAAAATAAGCTATGATACAATAAGTTATATTTTTATCCTTTGTTTCATTAGGAAAAATGATAACTTAAAAAGGAATGGGAGAGCATATAGAGATTTGATTTCTATAAAAAAAATAGTTTTTTAAAGTAGTGATATTAGCTCTTTAATTCATGAGAAAAATGAATGGAAAAGAACATAGAGATTTGATATGTAAAAAAGGTTTTTTAAAGTAGTGATATTATCTATTGATATGAGTTTTTTTCTATATTGCTAAAATTGTTGAATGGTTAGATCTTTCTCAATCTTCTTGCATCATGCTACCACATTCTGAACCGTTGATCACAAAATCAGTCGTTTGGGTTCATATAGGAAACAAAATTAAGATATCTACCTTTAAAAAAATCTATAAAATAAAATAAAATAACTCTTAAATACATAAAATAACTATGCAATCACTCTTAAGTGAATCAACATAATTCTTTGAATAAAATAGAGTAAAATAAAATAATTATTAAAATTAAATAAAATAATTTAAAAATAAATCTTAAGTATCTAAAATAAAATAAATTTTATATAATTTTAAAGTAAAATAAAATTATTATATCATAATTTTTTTTATCTAAGTAATAAAAAAAATTAGTATATCTTTTTTTATTAAAAAAAAGTGGCAGAGCCACAAACTTTATTACAAATAGGAAGAGTACATAGAAGGCTATGGCAGTGATAGAACAAAATATTTCCATAGTACAATATATCAAAATACAAAAGCACAGGTGAATATAGTTAAAGAATCCGTTCACTGAGAAGAAAACCAAAACCCCATTGATGGGTTAGCAGTAAATACAATATAATCCTGGATGAAACAAGAGTAGAGCATAAAAAAAAATTGACTGTATGAGATAACAAATAACTCCATTTTGAGAAAATAGAAGCCAAGTCAAAGGAACTCCTGTCATATACATGTGACAAAAGACTGAGTACCTGGGTATCATATAGAACCTGCACCATAAAATAAAAACCCAGCAAAGCCAATATAGCAAATCCACGATTCATTGGAAGCTCCATATTGAATCGTAGCAGAAGATATATATAAACTGCTTGAAGAAGAAAGAGATGTGCCAGAAGCCGAGTGTCGAGAAAACCATTGAAGCACCGAAAGCCACTATAGGGTTTGCAAAATTGGTAAACTTCCATTGATAAAGCTTTGAAAACTATGAAAAACAAAAAAAGATTTTACTAAGATTAATGAATAAATCCTGCTTTCCTCTGAAGACTCCAAATCTATAGGCAGAGGGAAATATTGTGTGGAATGGGGTTCCACCAGGGCATGGCGTATTAGGAATTGCACTGCATCAAAGAGATCCAAAACAATATTTGAAATTGTGTGACCCTATCTTGGTTTGTGCCCATGTAAATTTTTGATGAAGTCATAATAATCATCAAGTAAGCCACGAGCCATCGAACTTAAGAGAGTCGAGATTGAACGGTACGAAAGGATGAATTGGTGGAAAAGAACACCTCCTACAAGGTTAGAACCGTTTAAAATGTCATAATATTCAAGAGCATTTTGTAATGAAGAAAGAGGAAAAACATGAGGCAAAATGTAAGAGCCTACTAAAAATTTAACCATCTCACCGCACCATAAAACATCTATTAAATTTGATACAAAATAATATGCTACCTCATGTGGGAGTGCCATGGAATGAAATTCTAACTAGTCATTCCCCAAAAGTGTCCTTATTGCGATCTCCACAGGTGTGCATTCTAGGATGCAAGTTCTACTCGATTTTTCAGAGCAGAAGGGCCTTGCATCCCACAGTTTATGATATCTTGGTGGAACCACCAATCTAAAAGTATTTTGCATTGTGTCGTCAACAAGAAGCAATAGATATGAAAATACAAATAACCAAAGATAACCTTTCAATAGCATCATTGCACGTTGGAAGTCATATGATGCGAGTAAGGTATTAAATGCCATTATAGTCTTGCTGCACCAAAAGGTGTCACAAAATAACAAAGAAAGACAACTTCATTTAGTCGATAAAAGAAGTGATATATCTATGCCATTTGTCTCAATTTTGATTTCTGGTGATCTCATCGTAAATCAATGATAAGATATGAGGATCATTAGATCCACTAAATGCATGAGCCCAATGTTATTTTGGCGGCCAACATACACCCAAACATTCCCGGATTTCATGGGAATTGGACATGTGTGAGAAATTCGCACAAGCCACAAGTACCAAAAAGTGGCCGTAAATGGAATCATTAAATGAAATTCTGACTCAAATATCACTGCAAATTTTAAATTTGGTTATGCTGCTATATATGGAATACTTGCCCCAAATAAATGGGAATGTTTCCCCAATTTGGAGACAAGAAAAGAGTCGTTAACCACAAAGACTTGATCTTGGGAATGAAGAAAATACCAATACAATGCAATAATCCAAAGAATAATGACATTTAAATGGTGCCAAAGCTCCCACATACTAACTGAAAAAGGAAATAAATTCCTAAATGCAATTAGTATGCAGGAGGGGCTCACAAGAGAAATCAAATTAACAGAGGTAAGATTGCCACATATGCAAGCCATAAGAGCCACACCATTATAGTTATGTATACATCATTTAAGGCCTCAACATTGTGATTAGGCCAGTATCTCCACCTATGCGGCCCTTCAGGCCACAATATTGAGTTTGAACCAAAATTTCAAATACATATCAATATGTCAAGACATATAAGAGTTGATCCATATTTATACTTGACCAAATAAGATCATTAATTCAGACTGAGAACCAAGATAGATGATATAATTTGTGGCAAGATCATACAACTAGGAGTCAGTAGAATAATATTTAGCACTATGAATTCACCAAATTCAAATATTCTTGATATGAGAGAACTTTTAAATGCATGTTCTAATCAATGGATTTATTTACAAGTCGATCTGCTTGTTTATTAGCCTCCCTGTAGCAATGCATTACTTCATAAGAAGAAAACTTGCTCAAAAGATGAAAAATGTGAGAAACAAGATAATTCAAATGCCAAGTATTCGAGTAACCCTTCAAAGCTGTTGATACCATAATCATGGAATCTCCTTCAATCTGAATATGAGGAATAGATAGATCAATTTCTAGTTTCAGACCCAAACTTAGAGCATTAAATTCTTCATTATTTTATTTTTTTTGCTGGTTAAACCACTGCAGAGGGGCAACACCCTATATTGATATGCAAGACAAAATACAAGATTACAGATTGTGACAGATGCTCACTATGGCCAATTGGAAAATGGCCTATGCTACATGCTAGTTGTGACCCCTAGCTACGAACCAAAAGGAAATTGTAAACTTGACTTAGAAAATGAACGGGACTGACTATACTATGCTATATACCAGAAATACGTATTTCTTTAATCTTCTGACATCTCCACAGGGTCATCTTCATCAGATTCATCCTCTGCCACCATTTTATTGAAGGCTATGCAGTTTTCAACCTCTGGGCAATCGGATTTGCACTTCAGGTGCGTTGGCCAAGAGCCTTCTCCTTTGGGTCTCTGTCGTCCGATGGGAACCATTCTTCCCCTATTTTGAATCCCCATTCCATGTTATCCCCAGTTGGAAGGGCTGCATTGATGCCTTCATTCTCCACAAAATGCACAACCCACCCATGGGGTGAGTTGGTGGTGAGTTTCACTGCCCTGAGTAGGCAATTGATGCTCCTGTCATGAAAATCCCATAATTTTTTGTAACCTGTTGGGTCATCCGATTTAATCAAAGGGAACTTCGACACCTCACGGCCCCGGATGCTTAGCACATTGTAGTGTTGGGGCATAGGAATGAGGTTGTTGTCATCAATGTTGTTTAGGGCTCCATCAATGTCACCTAGCCATGCATGGTGAAAAAGCATCTGGGTCAGCTTTTTCGCTATAGATTTTGGAACCCCATTGTGGATGCTGACCACCAAGAACATGGAAAGGATTTCCACATTTGACCTGAATCTGTGATAAGCCTTGAGGAATTCATGACCTAGAACCTTCTTTGTTGCTTCGAGCACCACCGGATGAGAACAAGACAGTATCCCACTGAGCCTTTTATCCGTGATTACCCCACGGAACGCTTGTTGTTGCTTCTCAGTTTCCATGGATAGTGGCGTCTCCATTTTGCTAGACTGTTCTTAGCACCTTTGATGGACTAGGTTTGTCTTTTGAGAATGCCTGGCTCCAGGAGTTGTTTATACAAGGTGCGATCATAATTCTTCATGATTTATTACCTTGAGCCAGAGTCAGAAGACTCGTGTGAGCTTGTTGGAAATACGCGGGGAAACTGGTATAGTATTTAAAGTTTGGTAATTTTTTAGATCCGCACAATCTGTCTGAGTCCTTAGGACTTGAGATTGGAGCCTTCCCTATGTCAACCACTTGATGAATCAGTCACATCAGAAGGGACTCGTTTCTCAATTTTTCCACCTGTCGTGGCTTGTTGGAGCCTACGTGGAGGGCTCGGAAGCCAGTTTTTCTAGCTCGTTTTCCATGTTGTTCCCTTCTCTGTAGATATGGCTAATTTTGTATTCTTTGAATTTGGCAGTTAGTTCTTTGATGTGTTACAGGAGGTGATTTAGTTTCCAGTAGGGAGTAGTGCCACAACCGATTGTGTTGATTGTTATTAGTGAATCTCCTTCCAGATGTATTTTTTGAACTCCTAGGTCTATTCCTAGTTGTAGGCCTAAAGATGTTGCCCTAAGCTCTACCTCATTGTTGGTGTAGAAGCCTAGTTGTTTGGATAATTCTGCTAGCCGATTACCTTGGGAGTTGCTTGCGACACAACCCGCTTCTCCTGGACCTGGGTTGCCTTGGGCCGCCCCATCAAACTTTATTTTTATCCATCCTGGCTCTGGTGCCTGCCAAGTAACTTCCGACTTCCTATTTTTTTTTGTCTTGCATGACCTGTTCCCGGCTAGAATCGGTGGTTTTAGGCCTTTGAATTTTTTGATAAGACAATCGTCCTAGTTTGTGAAGATTCACTAGTTTGATGAGTTGGTATGAGCTTCCTCATTTACTACTTCTACTATTGCCTTTTCGATTTTGTCCCAGAGCTTTTCTTTGTTCAGTTCTTTGTTTTGGAAGATTCTCTTATTTCTCTCCTTCCAGATTTCCCAGATTACTAATGATGGGGAGGCTTGCTAGATTCCTCCAAATATTGATTTGCCAATTTTTTGTGGCCACATTTTGAACCATGTAGACAGATCTGAAGGGATGGGGGATTGGAGAGCGAGTTTTTTTTTAGTATGGACCAACATTCATATGCCATGGGGCAATGTAGGAGGAGATGGTTAGATGTTTCTTCACTAGCTTTGCATAAGATGCATCTGCCCGGGCGTTGAATGCCGAAGTTGGCTAATCTATCCGCTATGAGGATTTTCCCTTGGACTGCCAACCAAGAAAAAACCCCTACCTTAGGTAGGCATTTTCTACTCCAGAACAATTTACAAGGCCACTCTTGGTTTTTTAGTGCTAATTATTTCACTTTGTATCCCAATTTAACCTTATATGAACCAGTGGGGGAACCATACCATTGGATCGTGTCTGGACCTGTAGATGGGATAAAAAATCTATCCTTGAGGATTCTTGATAGGTTGTCTTTCTGGGCCTGAGGGACATTGAGGTTCTCGAAATATTTCCAACTCCATGTGTTGGCGCCTTGGTTATATATGTTTCTCCCAAAGTCTGCCACTTTGTTACCCCATATTCTAGAAGTTGCCTCCTTTATTGCTTCTAGGCCTAGTGAGTTACTTATGGGGGGTTTACCACCCCATGAATCATTCCAGAAGGATGTGCTTTCACCACTTTTGATTTCCCAAGTCAGATCTTGGGAGATTATGTCTCTGCTATCTAGGATGAAATTCCAGATAGTCGAACCTCTTGGAGGGTTGATAGTAGTTAGAATTCTAGTCGAGGCGTCGGAGTCTAGGTATTTTCTCCTTAGTATTTTGACCCATTTTTGTTCCCATTTTGAGTGGATATCCGAAGTCAGTTCGACACCCATGGCCTGGTTCATTATAGCCAGTTGTCTAATGCCTACTCCCCCAGCCTCCTGGGGCCTGCAGATCTTGTCCTAGGCCAACAGGGGGAATTTTTTATGGTCTCCAGTCCTTGACCAAAGGAATCTTCTAAAGATCTGGTTGAGGTCATCTTCTACTACTTTGGGTAGCTTTAATAAGGACATTGAGTATATTGGTATGGCCGAGAGAACTAATTTGACCATAAGCAATCTTCCTGTTGAAGACAACCATTTTCCTTTCCAAGTTCCCATTCTGGCTTTGCAGTTGTTGATTAGGTTTTCCCAATAGCAATTTTTGTTGATACCTGTAAATAGTGGCATTCCTAGGAATCGCCCTGGAAGATTGGCCACCTTGAGATTTAAGATTCTGGCTAGAGGTCTCTGAATGCTTGGTTGTGTGTTTAGAAAAAAGATCGCTGATTTACCCGAATTGATACTTTGGCCTGAAGCCTTGCAGTATTCATCAAGGAAGGTTCTGATAGTCCTTCCTTCTTCTTTCCTCCCCCATTAGGATTGTGTCATCTACAAATTGAAGATGAGATACTAGCTCCAAGCCCATTGCTACCTGGATTCCTTTCCACTTGTCTTCTCTGACTAGATTTTGAATTCCCTTCCCATGACTTCTGCCATTATTATAAACAAGAAAGGGGAGAGGGGGTCTCCTTGTCTTAATCCTCTTGTGGAGGAAAAAAACCCATGGGCTGATCCATTCACCAGGACTGAGAATTTAGTTGTGGAGATGCAACTGTTGACCTAGGTTATCCAATTTGGTCCAAAACCGAATTTCTTTAGGACCTCTAGTAAAAAATTTCTGTCTACCATGTCATATGCTTTGAGGATGTCTAGTTTCAGTAGCATGCAGGCTTTTCTGGTTTTCCTTGTTGTGTGGATGGTCTCATGCGCTGTGATTATTCCTTCCACGATTGACCTACCAAGGGTGAAGCCACTTTGTTCTTCTGAGATTACTTTGTCCAGAATGACTTTAAGTCGGTTTGCGATTATTTTGGTGACCACTTTGTAAACTGTGTTGTAGAGTGTTATTGGTCTTAAGTCACTTATAGATTGAGGGTCCTTTTTTTTTGGAATTAGGGCTAGGAACATATGGTTCATGGCTCCTAGCATTGTCATTTTCTTTCTTGACTCTTCTATAGCTGCTCCTAAGTCCGCACCCACTATGTTCCAGAACGTTTGGAAGAAGCTGGCTATGAAGCCATCCAGACCTGGGGCTTTGTCCGGGCACATTTGGAGGATTGTTTTTTTAAATTCTTCTAGAGGGATTTTTTGGAATAGGAGTCGATTTTGATCTTTAGAGATTAGAGAAGGGATAGACCTCAACAACCTATCTCTGATGTCTCTATTTTTAGGGAAGCCTTTGTTTAGCAGTTCTGCAAAGAAATTGGTTGCTTCCTTATTGACTTCTGCAATGGTTTGGGTCATTTCACCATTTGGTTTTTTGATTTATGAGATTTTATTCCTATTTCTATTTGCAATTGCTGATTTGAGGAAGAATTTGGTATTCTTGTCTCCTTCTTTCAGCCAGGATTCCCTTGATTTTTGACGCCAGTAGCATTCTTCTTTCTTTAATAGTTTTGAAAGTTCCTCCTTTAGGGATTTTTCATTTTCATAGTCCTCTACATCCATACCTTTTTCAATGACATGTTTGTTTAGGGTTTTGATTTCCTACTCCACTCTTGCCTTCTCCTGAAATATGTTTTTGAAGTGAGAAATGTTCCATTCTTTGAGTTTGGACTTGATGTGTGCTAAGTTTTTGCTGATTTTGAAAAGGCAGGTGTTGTCTCCAAATTTGATTTCGTTCCACCATTGTTCAATCAGATTTGGAAGCTGTGAATCTCTCAGCCACATATTTTCAAATTTGAAGGGGCTCCCCAAGGGTGGGTCCTCATGCCCTAGGATGAGAGTGATGGGGAAGTGATTTGAGCCAATCAACGGTAAGATTTGAGCTTCTAGAGTGATTTCCATGTCCCCCCAGTCTCCCCAGAGGAGGAATCTATCAAGTCTTTCGGCGATGTTAGTAAAACCTTTCCTTCTATTAGACCATGTGAATATTCCATTTTTCGTGCTTATATATTTTAAATGGTTGGAGTTTATGAACTCCTGGAAATCTTTCTGAATGGCTGTAATTATACCTAGGCCACCCTATTTCTCCTCATTGCTCAATGTTGCATTGAAGTCTCCTGCTAGGATTCCTAGCACTCCAATTTTTTTTTCTAGCACGCTTGTTATTTTGTCCTAGACTTGTTTCTTTGCCACTGTGAGGATCGGTCCATATATGTTGATACAAAAGAAATGGATGTGTTTCTTTAGATATTTGAACTTGAACTTAGCTACTTGTTACTTTCCTCTTTCTCTACTGATCCTTCTATTGATAAGGGGTTCCAAAGGATTCCAAGTCCACCCGAGGCACCTGTTGCTTCCTTGAAATGGCCTTTCCATTGTTTCCAAAAGTCCAACCTCTTTCTACTTTCTTCACTGCTCCATTTTGTTTCCTGTATGAGTACAATGTCTGCTTTTGACTCGTCAATTTGATGATTGACCATGCGCCATTTGTCAGGGGCATTAATGACCCTAACATCCCATGACATAATCCTCATTCTATGCAGGGAAGGATGTTCTCCTTCCCAACAAGAATTTTTTGTTGTCCTGATTGTTACCTGCTAATAACAGCTTGGCTTTGTTTGACATCCTGCCTCTTTTAGATTTCTTTTTGAAGTTTGGAGCCTTTAATCGGGATTCTAATAGCTCTAGTTGCCTTATTTCTAATAATTCCCCTACCTCTGATTATTCCCAAGTTTCCAATTCTTCCTTTGAGTGAGGGTAGCTTCCTTCCTCTTCTGAGAGATTATTTAACCCTTCTATGTCTTGCAAGGATAAGCTAGGTGGGTTTGGGGTTTGTGCTGGTTCTTTTTCTAACCTTCGAAAGAGTTGGGGATTGGGTCCTTGGGGGCCTGATTCTTTGGATAGAATCCCTAATTGTAGTTTTATGTCTTTTTGTAGATCCTAGGCCCCTTCCATTGGGGAATTTAGAGCTAGTTTTGTTCTGCTAGGATTCTCTACCAGGGGTTGCATAGGTGGAATTTCCAATACTTGGGGTGATGCCTCAAAATCTAGCTGCTACTCTGGGCTTGAGGTGGATTTTATAGGAGGAGCTTCTAGAGGGGAGGGGCTTGGGGCGAGGGGGTTAAGAATTGGGGTTGTGTTTCCTTTTTCTGTGTTGTCGATCTTTTCAGCTTTAGAGGGGCCTTCCGAACATGATTCTCTAAACAAGCATTTTCTTTGCTCATGTCCTACCCAAATTTCAATTTCTTGTTGCCAGCTTCCGTATTTTGTTAGTATTTATAGGTTTTTGTAGATCCCAAATCCTTCATCTATTTCAACTAGGATGCCAGCTACGACTCCTTCTATTCCATTGATAAAATCCTCATTTACTCCTAAAGACACCCCAAGGGCATCCCCAATGCGGATTAGGGCATCTAAATTCCAGAATTCTGATGGTAAGTCGATTAGCTTGAGCCAAATGGGGGTTTGATTTATTTTATAGTTCTAAGGGTCAAAGTTAGCCTTCCAATTTAGGCAATGGAAGCTATGGCCATTCATGAACAGGGGTTTCCCATTAACTATTTCAAATTTAATATTTTGATCACTGAATTCTATGAGGAAAAAGGAGTTTGGGAGTTGGCTTATGCTTACTTGATTTTGAAATTTGGCTTTCCACCAGGCTTTGATCTCCTCATTGGGGCACCCATGACCCATCCATTTGGTAAAAATTGCTAGCTCCATCAAGCTATCTACTCTTCATTCAATTGTGTCTGAGGGCAATTGGAAGAGTTTGCTTCCCTGAGGGCGTAGCTCGTTGTTTTGATTTGGTTTGATTACTCTCCTGTTGGCTTTCCAATTGAGTAAATCCCTATCCCTTTGGTTTAGCCTTCCTCGATGATCCCCATTCTGGTGATACATTTTTCCAATGTTGTAGTTTCCTAGGTTCTTGTTTCTCCAAACTTTACTGGTCCATGCCGAGATGAAATTGCCTTTACTGTGCCAGTTCGTATTCGAGGGTTTTCCCAGGCGATCATTTTCCCGGATCCACCCATGTCTTTGTGCCTCTATAGGAACTTCTTGGTTGTTTTTTTTTAATGAATTCTGATTGTGCCTGTTGGGCTAGGTGATTCTCTGATTGAATTCAATCCGATGAGTTTCTCAGCTAGACCGGGTTGCACTTGTCTACCCATTCTCCATTTTCAAACACCCATTAGGGGATGTGCCCAATTTTTTGGGGAAGAGTTTCTGCCAATTTTTTCATTTCATTTTCTTCCTCCAGAACCCTATCGCCCCATGATTTCCTCAATTTTGATGCTAGCTTTCGCTCCTGCTCTTTTTTGCCTGCCATTTTTAAACACCAAATCTCTTATTAAATTCTTCATTATTATTAGTGTCATCTGGAAGAATTGAGAAAATTGCACCAATGAAATTACCTTGATAATCTCTAAGGAAAAAGGAAGCCCCAAATTTTCCAAGATTTCCTCTAGAGGCTCCATCAAAATTAAGTTTAATGTAATCCCTGGGTGGTGGTATCCAATTGATAACAAATCTATCCACATTAGGATTTTAATCATTATGGAACCCACATTAGGGATGTTGAGGAGAGACCAATTTCTAAGGATAAAATAATCCCAAGAGGAGAGGCAGTTGTTAGTAGATGCATTCTTATATAAGCTTGACATTATTATTTTAGAGATGAAAATTTCATTTTTTTGTATGATTTGTTCGACAAAAAGTTGTTCCTTTTTAAATATCCATCTATTCATTTCTAGACAAATTTTCCAAATGAGGATCGAGGGAGAGATCTCCCAAAGTCAAGCAAACTTAGAGGTTGAATATAATCTCAACTAACTTTGAAAGTGGTGGAAGATCATATTTTTTAAAGGAGAGAGCTAACCCAGTCTATTAATTAACCATGTCCAACATTCATATGCAAAAGTGCAATTAATAAGGAGATGATTAATAGATTCTAGTGCACCACACATCACATAGGGGAAAAAGGGAACTATTCCTAGTCTATCAAGTCTCATGCCCAAAAATATTCTATCCTTGATTGTCAACCAACTAAAGGAACCTGCATTCGGAAGTGAATTAGGACTCCAACAAAGGATAGATGGCCAAGAAGGAAGGACATCATTTTTTACTAAATAATTATAGCCACCTTTCATAGTATACTTTCCTGATTTGAAACTTGTCCAAATCATTTCATTAGTTTTTTTTGAAAAGATAATTTTCTTTTTTAAGAGTTCAACTTTTAGAGATTCCTTCATGTGAGAAGGTACATGAAGGAAATTGAAGTCTTTCCATCTAAGAGAATTTAAAGAGTCCTTCTTATCAATAATAAAGTAATCTTTCACTTTATCGCCCCAAATATTTTTCAAAGCAGTCTCTAGTTGGGACCAGTCCCCAAGAATTTTAAGGGGTCGATATCCATTCCATGCATCATCTCAAAAAAGAGCCTTCTCACCATTGTTAACTAACCAAGAAAGGTGAGGGAGAATGGAATTCCTTCAAGCACTTATAAAATTCCAAATTTTTGACCCAGTTGGGAGGTTCCTTTGGGTGAAGATCCTTTCCTTTTCCATGGAGTCCAAATATTTATGCCTTGTGATTTGACACCATTTTTTATCTGAGTTGGAGTACAATTTCCAAACTAATTTGGCACCAAAGGCTTTATTTTGTAAGAAGATGTCTCTCAAGCCTACACCCCCAGAAGCTTTCGATTTGAAAATATTGTCCCAAGCTACTAAGGGGAGTTTCTTTTTCTATGTGACATTTTCTGCCCAAAGGAAATTCCCTTTTTTTTTGTAGAGCTAGACCTTTCTCATATGGAATTTTTAATATAGACATTAAATAAATAGGTAAATATTGAAGAATGACCTTTAGTAATATCGAATTTCCTGCAAATGAAAGCCATTTGGATTTCCAAAGAAGAATTCAGTTGGAGGTGGAAGAAACAACATTATCCCAAAAATTATGCTTTTCCTTACCTAAGAAGAAGGGGATTCCTAAATATTTGTAGGGTAGTGTACCACTTTGGAAACCCCAAAATTTTAAAAGCTTGGCTTCAACCAAGGGGTTCACATTAACTAAAAATATTTTTGATTTCTCAGCATTGAAGGACTGGCCCGATGCCAAATAGTAGTCTAAAAGTATAATTTTGATTACTCTTGCTTCCTCTATAGAAGCTTACCAAAAAATAAGAGTATAATCCACAAAAAGGGAGTGAGAGATTGGAGTTGGAAATAGGTTAATCATAATTCCTTTCCATAACTGATTGTTCCTTGAAGCAATGATTGATCTACTTAAACCCTTTGCTATCAAAATGAATAAGAAGGGTGAAAGGGGGTCACCTTGTCTTATTCCCGTTGTAGGAGAAAATTTACTAGTTGGAGAGAAATTTACCAAAATAGAAAGGCTTGCACCTATTACACATGAAGAGATCCATTTTCACCAATTGTTTGCAAACCCGAATTTTCTAAGAGTAGCAAAGAGGAAATCCCATTCCTCTTTGTCATGGGCCTTTTCCATATCCAGTTTCAGAACCATTAAAGGGGATTTTTCTTTTGTTACTGAATGTAAAACTTCATGAGCTAAAATAGCCCCTCCAGGAGTGTATTTTCCTGGGACAAATCCCCCTACTCAATTGAAATAATGGAGGGGATAATGTTTTCTAGTCTAAGAGCTATTGCCTTAGTGAAATTTTTGAAAATGGTGTTACATAGGGCAATAGGTCTAAAATCCTTGAAAGAAAAAGGTTCAAATTTCTTGGGAATAAGAGACAACATAGTTTCATTAAATTTTTTTAGCCTTTTTATATTTCTTCTTGATTCTTCTAGAGCAAGAAAAATGTCTCTACCAACAAAATCCCAACATTTTTGAAAGAACAAAGTGGTAAAGCCATCAGGCCAAGGGGCCTTTTCAGCAGCCAAGGAGAAGACAATATTTTTCACTTCCTCCATCGTGAATTCAACCAATATTATTTTTTTATGCTCCATATCTACCAAGGAGGGAATATTATCTAGAAAAACATTGCTGTCCAAGAATCTATCAATTTTTATAGGAGCTAATAAATCCTTGAAATAGGATATTGTAGTAGCTTCTATATCTTCATCTATGATTAAAGTGTTCCCAGAAGGAGATAGAATTGAATCAATCCTATTTGATTGTCTTCTCATTTTTTTCGAAGCATGGAAGAATTTAGTATTTCTATCTCCTTCCCTTAACCAAATATCTCTTGATTTCTATCTCTAATAGAATTCTTCCCAAGCTAAGAGTTCATCTAATTTTGCATTTAGAGATTTCTCCTTTTCATAAAGGGTTTCATCCTTTCCATTTTTTATCACTATTTCATATATATTGGCCAATTCAAGTTCGACCCTTAATTTTTCAATGAAAATGTTCTTGAAACTTATTTTGTTCCATTCATTTATTTTCCCTTTGATAAAGTTTAATTTTTTGTAAAGTTGAAACATACGGGTGCCCACCCCAAAAGAGCACTCAGACCACCACTCCTTGAGGAGAGGAATAAAATTTGGGTCTCTGAACCACATCAGTTCAAATTTAAATATACTTTTTTAATTGGCTTGTTATCAAAAATTGAAATGGAGATTGAAAAGTGACCAGTTCCGGGAAAATTCAGAATTGATGAAGAGAAGTCCCAGGGGAAGTAAACCAATTATCTAATAGAAGAAATTGATCCAATATTTTTGCAATTTGGGAAAAACCTCTATGCTTGTTATTCCATGTGAATCTTCCATTCTTTAGTGCACAATCATAGAGGCTATTATTACTAATAAAATGATTAAAATCATCCATAGCCTTATGAAGGAATGATGCCACCAATTTTTTTTGAGAGGCATCAAATCACATTGTAATCACCAGAAAAGATCTTCAAATCATTTTTTAAAGGTGCTAATGTAGAAGAAAGTTGTGGCCATAATTGTTTCTTAGCATAAGTTGCACAAGGGCCATAAATATTGAAAATGAAGAAGATATTATTTTTTTTCAAGCACATAGCAGAGACTTGAATCCAACTTTCCTTAATTGAAAGCATTTTTAAGTTAACAGAAAATTTATTCCAAAGAATTGCCAGAGAGGAAATGAAATCCCAGTTATGCCAAGAAGTAAATAAATCAGAAGCTAATTGATTTGATAATTTCATTTCTTATAAAAGAACAATTTCATAATTCATACTTAAAATTTGACACTTTACGAAGTGTCGCTTGTTAGGGGTGTTTAGGCCCCTAACATTCAACGATAGGATCCTCATTTTGCTCGAGGAGAGATAACGTCTCCCCTTTTTTTTTATTCAATTAAGATATCTCATTCTCTACAATAGAATATGGCTCCCTGGTTGGGAAGGTTTACCAGAATTATCCAAACCCTTGAGTTTTTTTTGTGGCAGATCTTAAATTTTTTTAGAGTCATTTGTATGCGCTACCACCTTGATATTAATTTTTCACTTATATATTTCCTACCCCTTTTATTATTGAGGGAGACAATAATTTTGGCATCTGAATGTGATATAGGTGTAGGAGAAGTAGAGGCTTGGCTAACAGGAGGAGATTCATTAACATCCTTAATCAAGGCCAAAATATTTCCAGGAGAAAGGGAAACTTTTGTATCAAATTGTGAAATTGAGAAGAAATGGGTTTCTTTCTTCGATTCAAATTCCACAAGTACTTCATCAACTATTTCTTCTATGAAATCTTCACCCAATTTTGTGAATACCTCATTCACAATATCCATAATATTTTCCTTAGTTATTGATCCCTTTAAAAGTTCTTCAAACTGTGAGATATTTTTTGAAATATCCATGTTAGTTTGAAGGAGTTGCAGGAAGGAATATGTAGAGAGGGAGTGGGCTGGGGGTTGGAAGATGAGGAAGGTTGATCCAGTGGACAAATGACACCCAAAAAATTAGAAAAGGAGAATTCTAGAGGTTCCACCCAAGAGAAGAGATCAAAATCTACCATAATCTTAGCCTCTTTCCAAGAAGTATGTAGAATTAAATTTTGATGCCATTCCCATTTGCCAGTGAGGATTTTCACAACATGTGGAACTTTATTCAAGTTTGATGTTAAGACCAAAACCCTAATAGTGGGTGATCCATTTACCATTTCAAATTCATTCTTTAAGAAATCCCCAAAATGCAAGACCAATTTTTTAATCACAAAAGATTCCATATATTCTACCAGAAGGTTGGGGAGAGTGAAACAAATAGGTTTTTGAGGAAAAATGATAGAATCCAATGGTAAATTGGGTTGCTAGTTACATTTACCCAAGAAAGTTTTGTCAAACCAGAAGGGACCTTTTCTTAATAGTAATATTTTAAAGCAAATAAAAAAGGAGTAAAAAATGATTGATAGGTTGAAGAATTTTTACAAATTTTCCTTCATCCAAGCTCGAATGGTAGAAAGAGATTTATCTCGCCCAAATCTACACAAAAATCTTGTTCTACTCAAATTTAGTGATTTTATTGTCCACATTAAGAAGTATAGTTGGAATCAGTTTCCAACGAAGGTCTCATCCTGAGGAATGGTCATCCATTGGCACAAAACATTTTGAGCTCGACTTCTTAGCTTTTGAATCCAAATTCTCTTTTGGTTGAGAAGAAGAAAACCCTGTGTGACGAGCCCATTTTGTAGTATCATCTCTTGAATTATTGCCCCCATGTTCAATCTGAGAGTGTCGAAATGGGGGGTTATTCCTAATTTTTATCCTAGAGATAAGAGGGTATCGAGATGACTTTTTATCACCCCTATTATGCTGAGAAGGATGTCAATAAGTATGTTGCATACACTGATGATAGTTAGGTTTACAGGATGGTTGTTGAGAAGTAAATTAAGGGTAACACAGAGGTGGGCCCAAAGCCCTCAGAATGCCATGACCTTGACATGAAGGTTGATTAGGAATGAAAGGTGGCAAGGAAAGTCGATGGGAGTCTTTGTCATTGCAGTACAACCGACTTGTACCAGGGTCCAAGGGTTCACTAATAGGAGCCATGATATATAATATATAAATTAGTATATCATTTCAAAAAAAATCTATTTAAAATATGTATAAAGATATTTAAAAAAAATATTTCTAATCAATGTCATATATAAATTATATATATATATATATATATATAACAAGAATGCTAATGAATGAGCATTGAGAATTAAATTTCAAAGGAAACTAATGAACTAGGTAGATAAAACCCAAGGTTAACTAGTTTTTGTTCGGTATAAACATAAGTCTATGGAAGAAAAAATCATATGATCTCTCTAGAAAGTCAAATGATAGGAAGGTCATAGCAATATATTATGAAAGTCTAAGAAAATTATGGTTATTATTTTTTATTCTAAATTTAGGTGCAAAAACTTTGACATTTTTTGAATGGTTAACCATCAAGAAATCTATATATTTTTAATGGTTGAGGTAATAATTCTTTTCTAAATTCAAGATTCTATAGAATTTTAGGTATGATCCATTGTCACTTTCCAAAGTAATTTAAATTGGCTTAACAAAATTAATTGTAAAATTAAAGTTAAATAATATTTTTGGGTCAATTTATATTTTAATAGTAATTATTATATTATATGTTATAATATTTTATTATTAGTTAAATATAATTATAATTTATAAAATAGTTTGTGATTATTTTATTGGATATTTAAAGAAAATAATTTTTTAAATAGTTAAAATTTATGTATCACATTCATAGTTTTTTTCATATATTCTTTACTCTCATGTTTGTATTGTGCGATTATATATGTATGAGTCTATTGCATGACTAAACAAGGTTATAGTGGGTGTTGTCTCACTCAAAGAATTAGATTTATTGTAAGTGTTGAAAGGATTAAATGTATTATTGATTATGGTTATGAGGAATACTTCCTCAAGAGTGTTGCATGTGTTGCTAACAATCTATGCAATGCCCACATGGTCACTACTTTAAGATGTTTCTTTTTTGGAATTATTTTTGGCTATGCAGTATTTGATACATAGGTCATGATTTTGTTGAAATGCACAAGACAACTAAGAGGGGGGGAATCAATTGTAATAAACCACTTTACTTATAAACTTAATCTTTTCACCTTAACTTCAATATGTTATTAAGTGTAAACATGAAATGTAAATAACATAAAGCAAACACCAGAGACACCAAATTTACATGGAAAACCACAATGAAGATTAAATCACAATATAATAGTAATGCAATACCAAATACAAAGGCTCATTGCCAAAGGGCTCACTGCCTAGATACAAAGGCTCACTACCCAGATTAAGGGCTCACTACCTTGAGAAGGAATCACTGTCCAGAAAAGAGGCTCACTGCCTACAGAAAAATTAAAAAAGAGATAAATGAAGATCCACCACTAGGACTCCACACATTCACAATCTAATCAAAAGATTGTAGATCCCTTCAACTCACTGCTTTCAAGAATCTAACACCTTAAAGTATTGTTTCCTCAATTCGCTCTTCCACTCTTTGATTTTCACATTTGCTCAATTTTTGGATGATAGATGGATGGATATGAAATTCGCGACAGCTTGATTTGATTTTATACCATCTTCAACCTTAGAAATATTTACCAAGGTCATCTATAAAAATTCAAATTAAAAATTCAAACTAGGTCGGCTACTTAACATTCTCGTTGTGGATAAGAATGTGAGAGGACCAATTACATATTTAATTTAGGACCCAAGCAAAATCTTAGATCACACACATGTTTTCTCAAATCAATGCAAAAGCCAAATGTAACATGTAAACACCAGGTTATCCAAACCTAATAAAAACACCAATGATATTTGAAGTACACACATCTCTAGCAAGATAATCACATGTGGATTACTCAACACACTTCACCAGTCATTTTACCATCTCTAAGAACATCTTTGTTACATCCACAACAATTACAACAAAACTCTTCACCAGTCTAATTAGACCAACCAACAAAAGCACATGAGCTCTGGAGTAGGTCTTTCAGAGTGCCAAACCACAAGAAAATGTGTCAACATAGAAAACATTAGAGAGATTCATTCCCTAGATCCTCAAGATCTGAAACCAAATATCAGAAGGCTGTGGAGCTAAAAAATTTCTCTTAGTCCACAAACAAATAGTTTTGGCAAGCTAATTCACACACCGGTGAACATATATTCTACTCTTCATCGACTCAAAAGATGAAACTCAAAATATATTATCCATTTAAGCTTATGAATACACCTGAAAATCCACATAGGCATAAGATCAACACACAAGAAATGCGGAGCACAATTTTGGAGCACACTCAGAATACACTTTAACACTTCTTTCCTTATTTCTCAAATTTTCTCAAAAGCACTTGGCAAATACACAAATTACTTAGCCTGAACTTTGTTGACATTAAAGAAAACATTAATGAAACCACCACCAAACACATCCATACTTGCAACAATCTCCCCCTTTTTCATTGATGGCAACACATGATGTGAAAAACCATTAAAGATTACATGATTTTCAGAAGTGACAACCTACCAAGCATAAAATTTTGACATGATTCTCTCTCCCACTTTGACATCAATTGAAAAGTAAATTATTGTCATATACAACTCTATTCACTCCCCCTAAGGGGTACACCCACATCACATACTACAACAAAGAACTTCTCTACTCTCCTTGAGGAGTATACCTCAATCATCAGTCCAGAACAAAGAGTTTGGGAATCCACTGGACTGATGCACCTTCATGTGCACTTAGTTAAAAGAAGGAGGTGTAGTAACCCCTAACTTTCCTCTAAGATACTCAAAAGTATCCTTTTGGAAGGGCCTTAGTGAATATGTCTGCAACTTGTTCCTTGGTAGGTACATATTCAATTCTAACTTCATTCCTCAATACCTTCTCCCTCAAGTAGTGATACTTGATAGATATATGCTTTGTTCTAGAATGCATCAATAGATTCTTTGAAATATTTATAGAAATTGTACTATCAAAAAATATAGAGATAGGTTCATCACTTACCACACCTATGTCCATCAAATTTTTCTTCATCCAAAGTACCTATGTACAATAGGATGCTACTGCAATATACTTTTCTTCTACAGTTGACAAAGAAATTGAATCTTATTTCTTGCTCAACCATGAAACTAATATTCCTCCAAGGAAGAATTCACCACCACTTGTACTCTTTCGGTCATCTACACAACTAGCCCAATCTACATTAGTGTAGGCATTCAATGTGAAATCATTGTCCTTCAAACACCATAGCCCATAGTCTAGAGTTCCTTTAAGATATTTGAATATCCTCTTCACAGTTGTAATATGTGCTTCCTTTGGTTCTACTTGAAATATTACAACTAAACATATTGCATGCATGATATCAGGTCTAGTAGTAGTAAGATACAACAGTCCACCAATCATGTATTTGTACATGCTTTGATCAACCTTAATAGATTCATCATCCTTACTCAGCTTATATCCAGTTAACATAGGGGTACAAACTCGTTTATAGTAATCCATTCCAAACTTATTTAACAATTTCTTAACATGCTTAGATTGTGAAATGAATATCCTTTTGTCAGTTTGATTAACTTGAAGTCCAAGGAAGAAATTCAGTTCACCAATCATAGAAATTTCAAATTATTTTTGCATCTCTTTAGAAAATATCTTACACATACCTTCATTTCCACCAAAGATGATGTCATCAACATATACCACAACTATCAGTATCTTGTCTTTCTCAACCTTGAAGTAAAGGTTGTTGTTTGCGGACCCTTTTCTGAATCCCTTCTTTGTTAAGTATCTATCCAATCTAGCATACCAAGATCTAAGAGATTGCTTCAATCCATATAATTCCTTCTTTAACTTACAAACCATGTCTAGTTTGTCTGATAGTTGAAAACCTTCTGGTTGCTCTATATATACTTCGTCTTCCAGTTCCCCATTTAGAAATGCAGACTTGACATCCATATGATATAATTTGAAGTATTTATGAGTTGCAAATTCCAAGAACATCTGAATGGCCTCCATTCTTGCTACAGGTGCAAAATTTTCTTCAAAATCTATTCCTTCAACCTATGAATATCCTTTACATACAAGTCTTTCTTTATTTCTGACCACTTCACCATCTTCATTCAACTTGTTTCTAAATACCCATTTTAAACCAATTACATTCTTGTTTGCAGGTCTAGGGACTAGTTCCCATGTCTCATTCTTGTTTATCTATTGTAGTTCCTCTTTCATTGATCTAACCCAACTTTCATCATTACATGCTCTAGTCATAGTATTAGTTTCTATTTTAGAAAGTAGACACAAGTTTACCTCAACCATTTTTCTTCTTTTCTTTACTCCTTCACTTTTGTATCCAATTATTTGTTCCTTTGGATGATTTCTCTATAAATATTTAGGATTCTTGGGTGCAGGTTTCAGAGTCTCTTCCTTTTCATCACTTTATTTTTTCTCTTCCTTTTCTTCTTCTTGTATTTTCATGGATATAGGATCATTAGGCTCATCTTCATTGACTTCCACTGGTCTATACATAGCTTCATCAACCTTCACATTATCACTTCCAATTATTTTCCTCAACCTCTTATTAAAACATCTGTAATCCTTGTTGTTATTTGAATATCCAAGGAAAATTCCTTCATCACATCTCGTATCAAACTTTCCAAGATTTTCTTCATCTCATCTAATGTAACATGTAATTCCAAATACCTTAAATTATTTCACAATGGGAGTCTTACCACTCCATAAATCATAATGGGTTTTGGTGTTGTTACCTCTTATTTGAACTCTGTTAAGAATGTAAACTATAGTATGGATTTATTCTCTCCAATACACATCACTAGCATTGACTTATTTCATCATAGTTCTGGCAGACTCTTGCATAGTCTGGTTCTTTCTTTCCACAACTCCATTCTGTTGAGGAGTTCTAGGAGCATAATAATATCTTTTTATGCCATGCTCTTCACAAAATGCATTGAAATCACTAGAAGTAAAGTCTCCACCTCTATCAGACCTTAAGCATTTGATTTTCAGGTTTTCCTCATTTTCTACTCTTGCCTTAAACACTTTGAATCTATCAAGAGCCTGAACCTTTTTCTCTAAGAAATGTAACCCATGTCATCCTAGAGTAATCATCAATGAAGAGCATAAAGTACCTATCACCATTTAGGATTCCTATTCTTATAGGACCACAAAGGTCTATATGGATTAATTCTAGAATTCTAGTAGATGATTGATCCTTTCCTTTAAATTTTTTTCTTATCTATTTTCCCATCTAACAACTTTTGCAGATTGAATTTGAAGGCTTTGTGATTCTAGGTAGATCTCTGACAACTTCCCTAGAACTGATCTTAACCATATTATCAAAATTTATATATCCCATCCTTCGATGCCAAAGCCAACTCTCATTAATCTAAGAAAAAAAACATTGGCCATCACCACCCTTAAGTTGATATATGTTTCCATGAGTTCTTCTTCTATCTGCTATCATAGTTTTGGATCCTTTTCTAATCTCACAAGTGTTATCCTAAAACACAAGCTTAAAACCTTTGTTGCACATTTTTCCAACACTTAAGACATTATGCCTTAAACCCTTTACATAATAGACATCATCAGTATTGTGTTTTCCATCAAAGCTAATTGTTCCTTTACAAACAATCTTAGCACCAGAGTCATCTCCAAACATAACTATTCCTCCATCATACTTCTCAAGTTTAGTAAACTTGCTCTTATCTCCAGTCATATGATTTGAACATCCACTGTCAATGACCCAAAAATTTTCATCCTCTCTAGCATGAAAATAAATTACCAGAGTACCTTTTGTTTCATTCTTCTTTTTCTTCATACTAGATTCTTTTGCACATTTCTTTTCCAGAGCTAGAAACAAACATTCATCTTTATCTTCCTCAAAGTTAGATTCATCATTAGAAATTTTGCATCTTCCTTGACATAATACAATTTCTTGAACTTCTTATCCTTCTTATCTTTGTAATTACTATTATTACCCTTGTTCTTCTTTTTTGTAGCTCTATTAGGGGATCTTGAAGCACTTAAAAGGCAACTTACCTTTGTATTTACTAGTACCTTTCTTCAATCTCCTTGTGAAATTTGCTTCCATATCTTCTGTATCATCATCATCTGACTCATCTTCTATCGTCATTTCTTTAAAGGTTGTTTCGGTCTTCTCCTTATCTCTTGAAATTTTTCTTATTTCAAATGAAGTCAAGACACCAAATAGATGCTCCTTAGTAAATATCTTTGGATCATATTGTTCTTCAAGAGCAGATACTTTGTCACTATAATTTTCTGGTAAGGTCATCAAGATATTCTCAATTATATCTTCATATATCATGGTACCACCTTGATTCATGATTTATGTTGCTATAAGTTCAACTCTCTCATAATATCTTGCAATGTCTTCTCCATCTTCGATTCTTAGGTTCTTAAATCTTCGCTTAGTAGTTAGTTTTCTTGATAATTTTACTCTATCATTCCCTTCATAAATGTCTTTCAATTTTGTCCATACTTCATGAGGAGTAGCTAGAGAAATAACTTTTGTTCTTTTAATTTTAGATAAAGCACTAAATATAGCATACCTTTCACTTTTATTCTCTTCAAAAGTTGCAACCTCATCAGTAGAGGAAGGACCAGCTATTGGTATCACATACTTTGTTTCCACAACTTTCCAGGTATTGAAACTAAGTGAAATCAAATAAATTCTCATTTGTTCTTTCTAGTCACTATAATCAACTCCATCAAAAATAGGAATTTGCAACTTGTGTGCCATTTGTTCTACCTCAAGTGGTTAAGATTTTCACTGAGGAACCAAAGCTATGATACCAATTGTTGAAATGCACAAGACAACTGAGAGGGGGGGTGAATCAGTTGTAATAAATCACTTTACTTATAAACTTAATCTTTTCACCTTAATTTTAATCTTTTATTAAGTGTAAACATGAAATGAAAATAACAGAAAGAAAACACCAGACACCAGATTTATGTGGAAAAGCCAGTGAGGGAAAAACCACAGTGAGGATTAAATCACAATATAGTAGTAATGCAATACTAGATACAAAGGCTCACTGCCTAGATACAAAGGCTCACTACCCAGATTAAGGGCTCACTTCCTTGAGAAGGACTCACTTTCTCACCTGTTCGCACACTTTACTCACTTTATCAATTTGTGGATGATAGATGGATGGATATGAAAATTTCCACAACTTGATTTTCCTTTATACCATCTTCAACCTTAGAAATATTTACCAAGGTCGGCTATATAAACTCAAATTAAAAATTAAAACTAGGTCAACTACTCAACATTCCCATGGTGGATAAGAATGTGAGAGTTAATTTAGGAGCTAAGAAACATCTTGGATCATGCACACACTTTCTCAAATTGATGCAAAATCCAAATGTAACGTGTAAACACTAGGTCAGCGAAACCTAATGAAAACACCAATGATCTTTGAAGTAAAGACATCTCCAACAAGGTAATCACACGTGGATTAATCAACACACTTCACAACTCATTTTACCATATCTGATAACATCTCAGGTACATCCGCAATAGTTACAAAAAAACTCTTCACCAGTCCAGCCGAACTAGCCAGCAAAAGCATAGGAGCTTTGGAGTAGGTCTTCCAGAGCACCAAACCACAAGAAAATGTGTCAAAAAATAGAAACCATCAGATAGAGTCATCCCCTAGATCTGCAAGATCTGAAACCAAATATCATAAGGCTATAGAACCAAAAAAATTCTCCCAGTCCACAAACAGATAGTTCTGGCAAGCCAGTTCACACACTAGTGAACATATCTTCTACTCTTCATCAACTCAAAAGATGAAACTCATAATATATTATCCATTTAAGCTTATGAACACACCTACAGAAATAAGATCAACACACAATAAATGCGGAGCACACTCAAAACACACTTCAACACCACTTTCCTTATTTCTCAAATTTTCTCAAAAGTACTTGGAAAATACAAATTTTACTCAGCCTGAATTGTGTTGAAATCAATGACAACATTAATGAAAACACCACCAAACACATCCATACTTGCAAAAACTTTAATATGTTACTCTGAGTGCTTATTAGTCTTTCAATATCACCATTTTTATTATGAAATATTGTTGTGAATGATTGTATGATTGAAGGTGTGAGGGCCTTATGCATGAATGTCATCAATGATATTTGAGTTATGTTGTACAATTTGAGATGCTCATATTATTCTTCTATGACTAGATTATAATGGAATTTTATTCTATTTCTATCATTATAGATATCTAGCATTACATTTTTTGGGTGATTATGTATCACTTAGGCTATTATAAATGGTGTAGGTATGCTTAAAATATGAATTGAGTGTATACAAGGTTATACCCCCATCTAATATTGTAGGTTTGGGTTATTTACTCAATGATGGTTATATCAAATATTTAACTTTAAACTAACATGTTTTCTAGCCTCTCACACTTGATTCAAGTGTGAGATAATTCCTTGATTTTTTTTAGTTTGGATACAAATTGGTGCTGATTTAGGATTTTGTGTGTTGTAAAAAACTTGTAAATATGTGATTTTTTTATTTGCTAGTTGCTTTTGTTTTTGATTGATTAAGCAAGGAAAGGGCCCAAACCTAAAAAAATTAGTACAACATTATAGAGAACAATAGCCAGTCAAAAAAACAAGAGGATTTCAACCAAAAGAGCTTCCCCACCCCCAACCAAAAAGCTTAACCAATTCTCTTAGGATCAAACATTTCAACCCTATCAAAGATATAAAAAAAATACATATTGTCCATATTCAGATCCCACCATTTAAACCTATTATAACTATTAATTCTGAAAGTAATTTCCATGCATAAAATAGAAATACTAACAGAGTTATAGCAAAAAGTACAATAGTCCAGGCACCAAAGGTCAATATCAATAATAGAACCACTAGAAGTATCACCAAAATAAACCATAGAAGCAGGGAGCAAAAAAGAAAAATAGTGACCAAGGATTAAACATCCTTGATTAGATTCCAAGCTTTCAATAGGTCTTTGACCATGTCTTCCACTTTCTCTTTAGGCTCCATCTTGCCCACTAAGTCAACAATCTCATCCATCAAGTTTTTCTTTTGTTGCTTCTTAATCTTGCCCTGACCCAAGACTGTAGCCATAATAGCCTTCTTCATCACTGCGTCCACCACCTTGCAAAGACTCTTCACAAAATTTTCAAGAGTTTGGATTCTACTATCCTTATTGTCCTCTTGGATTATCTTTTCCAACCATTCCAATCTCTCTTCCATCCTTTTAATTTTGACACTATCATCTACATCAATCTTCTCTTCCTCATGACGTTTTATTTCCATCACCTCTTGATCATTTACTGCATTAACATTTTCCTCCATCCCATCCTTGTCCTCTTCATCCTCATGAGTCTCATTTTCATAGTTGATTTTGTTTATATTTTGATAAATTCAATTTATTTTAATGGTAGGAGATGCATCTAAGAAATTGACAAATGAAAAAAAATAGAAATACTAAGATAAATACATTAGGGAGTATATTTAATTCATCACAATTAAATTAATTGTGATTGAAAAATATTCATTATTTATAAATTAGTTTGAATTATGTCATTCATCCTTTGGAAAGGAGAAAATAACTTTACTATTTTAAGTTATTTGCAAATGCCTTTTTGTGAAAATGAAAATAAGGAAATACAAATTAAAAGGAAAATGAATTAAAAAAGGAAAATTCCATAAAGGGGGAAATGACTTGTATTATTTTTAATATTATATTTTAGAAGGAATTCTCTCTCAAACCCTCTCTATTGGAGAAACTGAGAGAAATTGAAGGAAAACTTGTTTGATTGATGGATTGGCTTGGAATTGCATTGAAAATATCACAGTTATTGTTGGATTGAATTGAAGGTGTGTCTCTCTTCAAACTCCTTGTGTATGTTTGATTTGGAATGGTCTGACCTCTAATTTAAAGGTAATTTTTTATTCCTTCTCTTGTATTTTCATTTTTCTCCATCCATGTTTACTATTATCATCCTTTTGGTAGTATAAGGCCTCAATTCTAGATTAATTTCCTTGCATATTCTTTGATATATTTTAATGTTATGAATTATACAAAGTTTAATTTTAAGCTTTGGTTATGACTTTTTTTTTAAAGTTAGGAATAGTAATTTTTTAAAAAAAGAGTGTTGTTATTCACAATTGTACCAAAAGGGTATGTTTAGTTTTTGAAAAATTTCAATGGTTAAACTTATTGAATTTTGAGGATTCATCAATGGTTGTTTTGAAATTTTTTATTTTATATTTGAAAATAAAATTTGAATTTTGAAAATTAGGAATGATTTATGAGGAATCAGAATAGAGAAAAATAAGATTCCCTTTTATTTTTCTATCTAAGATTATTTGGGATTATGTCTAAATTTTTATCATCCCACTTTTGTGCATTGATTTTTGTGTCATGGTCATGCCCAAATGGTAATTTGGTACATGAGGAGCCTATAATTGAGGTATATGGTTAGGAACGAGTGTATCTTGATGTTATCTCAAATGTGGATGTGATTCTCAGGCTACAACAATGAGAGTTTTGTAATTATACATGATAATTAAGGAATTTATTTGGGTAATAAAGGAACCAAGATGTAACTCAACAACATACTTAAGCACTTGCATAGGCTCAATATGATCATTCAAGGAAATTCCACTCTCAAATAGAGTTGGTGGATGTCATTGGGGTAATTTCCTTGACTTGAAAGAAATATTTATACTTGGGTTTGCAAATCCATACCTTCAAGCTATTGTGATGACATTCCTTGCCTCCCTCTAGTATCCCCATCCTTCTTATTGTTAGAGGTTGTATTTGATGTGATACTATATTTATCCATGTTTTTGTGATTGTTTTAATTTCACACTAGGTTTATCTCTCCCTCGTGCTTGGACCCAATTATGCATTTTAATTTTCCTCTTTCATAATAATATTTCAAAAATTAGAGGTTGAATTGAGATTAATAAGTTAATGTTTATTTACCAATGCTTAAGACCCCAAAATAAATTTGGGCTAGGGCACCTAATGCCCTTTTCCAACCTATTTTGCCCCAATTCAAATATGTCAGTGTCAAAATTTTAACATTTGGAAATACAAAGTCATTTGTCAGCTATCGATAATTAAATCATCAGAAATTAAAGAATTACATATAAATACAAGTCTTTTTCATCGTTTGAAAGCCTAGAAACTTTGAGAAGAAATCCTATCATTTTGAATTGAGAAATTGAGTAGACAAGAGTAGAATTTGCAAAATTATAGCAACATTATTTCAATCAAGAATCATGTTAGCAATACATAATATGTTCATGTGTTTATTTATGTTTCATGTCTATTTGTTTTGTGAGTACTAACACTTGCAAGACTTCAAATCAAGCATCCAAATTATCCTTGAATGTGATAAGTATAATGAATTTAGTCCATCAAGGAATACAAATCTGAGTAGTAAGTTGCATCAATTGTCAATTTGTCACTTTTCATCATTTAGCCTTTTCCCAAGTGAGGGTAAGCTCTCTTTTACATCATTATAGCTATTGTGGAGGTAGAAATACCAAAACAAGGTTTGACTTAGGCAAGCCTCTACACAACACAACCATTTCCCCTCTTTATTGTGTGTCAGTTTTAGGTGTAAATTGAATTTAGAGAGGGTTGAAGACCTAATTTTTCATTCAAGCATCAAGTCATACAAGTCAACAAATTAGGAAAAGTGGAATTTATCAACGATAATTTTTTTTACACTGATTCCAGAGGAGAAGATCCTACAAACAAAGACCAATTGAGATCTAAATTCTAATTTCGATTATCTACATTTGAGGTCTAGCGTGCCCCTATCCAACTATCTCAAGCCCAAATTTATATGCTAGGTTCCTTTATGTCTTCTATTTACTCTTCTAAACTTTGTTTCTAGTTTCAAGTTCTGTATTTTCTAGAAATCATCTCAGTTTGCTGAAATTTTATAGTTAACCTAGGTATACTTTGTATTATCAAATTAAATCAATTAATCCTTATCAAACACCTACATCAAAGGACTGAAGCCTTGATCCACCATTTTGGCTCCTCCATTGAGGTTATTAGCCAAGTGGGTATTTGAGATCAATTTTAGTCCTTTCTCTTGTGATATTGGAAGAAGCATGATTTAGACCCTAGATCCCTTTTTCCAACATCACATTAATTTATCATAAAAAATTATGATTATAAATTAATTGTAAGGCAAAATATTTACCTACACTTCCTTAAAATTTATTAACATAATTCATCTCATTATTTCATTATCATCTCTTGAACTTATCTAAGGTTTAAATTGAAATGATTTATAACTAAATATATTTGTAAAGTTGTTTTATTTTCATACAATAAATTTTTGAATTATTGTCAAAACTATACTTATAAATTAATGGTAAGATACAATATTGTAAAGAACAATAATTTTTTTTAGGTTTTATCTTGGCTAATTACGTGAATGTAATTAATTAAGCATAAAGCAACCTATATTAAATGATAACTAATGATTTTATTTTTTTAATTTTAGAGAATAAATTAAGAGGATAGGGGTACTTGGCTCGTTAAATGAACAATGTGTTACTTTGATGAAGATTTTAGAAAATTCTCTATTTTTATCTTAAAAGTGTGATCTCTTTATAAGATGAATACCTTGGATTTTACTATGATCATATTTTTTTTAGGATTAAGTTGGGGCCATGATCACAAATTAGTTAGCTAATTTTTTATTTAACCCTACATAATTTTATAATTTTCTCCCTTATTTTATTTTTTTGATTCGTAAATATTTTTTGTATTGATTTATGAAGAAAAGATATTACATTCAACACATAGATAGTTTCAAATAAATGTGAACACATAGAAACCAAATCAAAATTCGAACAGGAGCCCTAAGCTCCACCCAAAAAAAACCACCCTAACCTACCACCAGAAGAATGTGCAGAAATTCTAGAACAAAAAATGTTTGCACTGACATACTACCCCTCAATCAACCCACAAGACACCATCTACTAGTAGAAAATATCTGAAAAGCTAATGCCAATTGACACTTCCATTTTGTTCCAAAAACAAGAAGTGTTTGAGGAAGATCAACCCACACCTTGCTCTTTCATGATGTCGCCTGCAATCTTCACCCTCGATGTCTAGAATGAAAGGGAACAGTCCCACTCATTCCCCAGGCACTAGATCTCTTGATAGATCACACGGACTTGGTACACCCACACTTGGAACAACATCGATAATCAAATCTATGGAACCCTCCAAAAGGTTCTCCCATATTAGTTTCCAAGCAATCCACAATGTTGTTGCTCGCGGCACAACCAAATCCAGAAGAGATGTAAGAAACCTGACCACAATGTTAGCATTGGTCTACCAATGTTCAGACCCAAACATGAATTCTTCAACAAGAAAAACCTCCACTGCACCAATGACAAGCTCTTTCTAGACCTTGAAGACTGACTTCAGATGCCCATGTCGTATCCACTCATAGAAAGCCCAAAGCTTCCTCCTAGATGACAAGCTAATTGAAGACTCCATTAAATCCATTGAAGGGCATAATGTCTTCACACCACCTGGCGGCCATATAAACACCAACCTATGTCCCATTACACCATTCCCCACCTCGTTTAGACAAAGTTGTTAGGCCTAATTAAGAGGCCGAATGAACAACCAATGTGCTCTGGTATCTTCCCAAGGACATAAATGTCTGTCACCGCCTGTATTAGTCTCACCTTCACCAACCATGAATATGTCATCACCTCCAATGAAACAAAATCCAACTCTTCCCACATGGCTGTCGTAGAAAAAAATTTACGCGATATTAAGGTTTGGGCCTTGGTTGTTGGTACTACAAGTAGGAAGCCCCACCAGTTCACCAAGGAGCCTCACCTTAACACCAAGGTAAATAGAATCCATTTTTGGCTTGGTAGAGAGAAACCACACTAGGTTTGAACCTTGGTTGTTGGATCTATAGGCAAGAAGCCCCACCATTTCACCCAAGGGTCGCCCATAAAATGATTTAACTAATAATTTTTTTTAAGCGATATTAAGGTTTGGTCCTCGGTTGTTGGCACTACAAGCAAGAAGCCCCACCAGTTCACCAAGGAGCCTCCCCTTAATACCAGGGTAAATAGAATCCATTGTTGACGCAGTAGAGAGCAACCCCATGAGGTTTGAACCTTGGTTGTTGGCTCTACACGAAAGAAGCCCCACCATTTCACCAAAGGGTCACCCCCAAAAATTTAAGCAATAATAAGGTTTGGGCCTTGGTTGTTGGTACTACAAGAAAGAAGCCCCACCAATTCATGAAGGAGCCTCCCCTTAACACCAGGGTAAATAGACTCCATTTTTGACATGGTAGAGAGAAACCCCGCGACGTTTGAACCTTGGTTGTTGGCTCTATAGGAAAGAAGCCCCACCATTTCACCAAAGGTTCACCCCTACTATTTTCTTGATAGATATTCATCTATTCTATTTTTTTTAATACTTTAAGTTTTGGTGGTCTGGGTTAGGTCCATGATAAAAAATTAATGCTCTGGTTTTTTGGCTTGACCTTACATAATTGTATTATTTACTTGATAAGTGTTTATTTTCTCTATTATTTCTACTAATCTATAGGTTGGTGGTATTTATAAATACATTGGAAGGGTTGATGTTTTACTACAAGGAGACAAGTTTTCCTAGGTTACCCCTTAGAAATGTTTATAAGAGTTTGAGGATAGAAATAAAGGGTCCTAATAGAATTAGAATTAAATTAGTTTAGATTTATCTAGTGTTGGATTAGACCAACACTATTACATCTAGGTTAGAAAGGAACCAACCTTCTCTAGATGTTTGATCTCATTTGCAAGGTCCCACACCTTGATATCATTTCCATGTTTCCCTAAAATGTTGAGTAACAAATTCAATAAGGGTATAATTCCAAGTAACAATAGTTTTAGGCATGCTTTATGGGACAAGTGTGATTCAATCTTACTTCATCATATTTAGATATTGGTAGGATCATAGCAGTTGTAGTCATTGAATACATATATCAACACCTGGTGACTCTACACTCTTTAGGTTACCATATTATTTGGGCTTCTTCAAGAGGTAGTTTTTATTTTATTGAATTATAAACTCTTGCTTCTAGAAGAATAAGTAGAATTTTTATTTCACTAGTTAGAGAAAGAAACAAAGGTAGTTGGAGGCCCCCTATTGGAGGTGGGTTCTACTAGGAAAAGTGAGACTATGGGTGAAGAAGGTGAAATTTGGGAGGATGAGAGAAATCGAGTTATTGATGAAGCCATAGATAACACAAAGGGTTTGATGCTGGAGAAATTTTTCAAAGAAGAGAACTGGATAACTCTAAAGAAAAGAGGGAGGAAAAAGAAGGTGGATGTGGGAGGTGACTCCAAAATTGTTAGACCCAGCCAGAGACACACTAGGTTGAGAGAGACTACAAATGAGATTGCCTTGGATAAACAAAGAAAATTGGATGTGTCCTCCAAGAAAGGTGAAAAATGAAGGTCATGTCATGGAATGTGAGTGGGCTAAATAGCTCCCACAAGCAACTAGCTCTGAAGAACTATGTTTTAGAACATAAGATTGATGTGTTACTTTTACAAGAAACCAAGATGAAGAAAGAAAATTTTGATAATATTGCAAAGTTTTTATGGTTGAGAGCCTCCTACTTCTATAGTGATGCTAAAGGGGCATTAGGTGGTCTTGTTGTGCTTTGGAACCCTTCTAGGTTAAATGGCTTTAAACTATTTTTCTGCAGTAGTATGGGAGTTTCTTTTTCCTACCCGAGTGGATCTTGGTCTCTTATCAATGTTTATGCTTTGAACCGGAGAAATGTGTGGAATGCCTTGTGGTAGGTTCTTTCTATTTGGATTAAAAATAATAATGGCTCTCGTTGGATGGTGGCTGTGGATTTCAACTCCCCTTTATATCCTTCGAAGAAAAGAGGTGTTCTGGTGGATTACTTTGACAACATGACTGATTTGGCTAACTTCTTGAGTTCTACTGGCCTGATTGACATTGAATTATCCAACCAAGCCTTTACCTGGACCAATAGGCATCTTGGAGAGGACTTAATATAAGTGAGACTGGATAGATTCCTCTGTTCTAGTAATTGGACTGGCTTGCTCAAGGCTCTGCCCAAAATAGTGTTAGACCCTAATCCTCTGTTGCTGATTTCAAATGACCTATTTGTTGTGGGACCTTTCCCTTTTTGGTTTGAGATAATGTGGAATTCCCACCCTGAATTTAAGAAAAAAAATTATGAATGGTGGAACATTCTTGTTCGTGTGTATTGCCTCGTCATGGAACCCAAGGAATGATACACCACAAAAGATAAACAACCAAACTAATTTATTTTTAAACATTTAATAACATGTGATAATAACCTAACATGAACATTATCGGATTCCACAACTATGCTACTAAAGAGAACAAACATCATAACACATCAAGAACTACATGTATATCAATTCATGTGAATAGTCATGTCTAGATACATTACAATAAGAGAGATTGTGACAAATCTTGATACATCAATAGTAACAACACAATGAAACCTCATGAACATCATAAGTGTGTACAATAAGAATAAGATCTAGAATAGATGATGGCCAAGTCCATGAGCTCGCCCAATGTACCAACTCTATGAACGATGTGCAATCAAGATCCTTCCAAGAACAAGAAAGTCTCAAACAAAATCACCTGCAGGGGATCCAATGGAAGATGTGGCATGTTCCTCCCAATCGTGCGGGACTCAAA
The DNA here is from genome assembly GCA_007115665.2 of Sequoiadendron giganteum. NCBI lineage: Eukaryota > Viridiplantae > Streptophyta > Pinopsida > Cupressales > Cupressaceae > Sequoiadendron > Sequoiadendron giganteum. The sequence continues at coordinate 464,610,296 of CM021104.1, read as the reverse complement.
AGCCTACCCCCCATTCTAGGAGATAGAATAAGTCCTCAAATCAAAACATACAACATGAAGAACATCACACAATACATGGTTGACACACATGACAACACAATGACAAGACAATTGACATAATCCCAGAGGCGACTCACAATCACAAGTGACTCAACACAAGAGAACTAACATGTGTACAAGGATAGGAGTGCCAACACACAAGCTCAACATGGGTTACCCAATGGGATCTTCATAGGTTACTGGCCCCCTTACTTGGTTAAACCCTGACAACCTCAACCGATCCCCGGGCCACACTCTCACTCATGCGGGGTCAACATACCTTTCAAAGGGACAAGACAGTTGATCTTTGCCATTCCAAGTCTTCCCACTCATCCCAAGCCCAAATGAGCACTTGAGTCTTGAGTGAGGCTAACTTATTTGAATTAATATGAGATGCTACCCGAAAACCCTAAAAGCTTATTTTAATTATCACTTGGTTAACACACTTCTGAGAGGTTACCCCTGCAACCACTTCTAGGTCCAGCCCCTAACAGAAGCCACTCCTCCTATGGTACAACTTCTTAGAAAACAATAAGGCCAACATGTTTGTAACAAAAAACACCATTACAAAAAAACTTAAAGTCATCGGAAATAAACAATAATATTAGATATCTCAAGACAAACCTCAAAACATGCATGGCCAAAAATTTCACAAACACACACTTCCATAATCATGGAATTCAAGATATCCAAAAAAATGATCACACAAGCATAATGTGCATAGTTCACGTTTCAACTTTAAAATCAAGACCAAGAACCTCCATAATAAAAATCATGTTTCATTTCAATAAATGACAATACTAATCCTCTAGGAGACAATACACTAGCACCATACCTCATTATAAAAAGTAAGAATATACACAAAATAAAGATGCCATTTGAACATAATTGACCAAATTTCATTCAAGATTTTTAATCAGACATTTCTAATTTGTAACATTTACATTCAAAGAATAAGATGACAATAAATACTTCCTTAAGATGATGATGGTTCTAACTACACAATCTTATAAGAGAGAAACTTAAGCATTTAAAACACTATTATCCAAATACATACTTATATATAAATTAAAATTAATTAAAAACATCTCAACATAATAATATTTGTATTGCATATGTATCTAAATTAATAATCTATTTTTATAAATCAATGTATTTATAATTAAAATGATATCCATTTCATAAATTAAGAAGGGTATTTAAAGTTTAATAATTAGATACCTAAGTAAATAAGTTCTTATAGCGAATAACAAAGATAAATATAAAACAAGATATTAATAACTACACCAACTGTGTTTGCATTAATGGCGAGTTAGTATTTACGTGAAAACAACAAAACTAACACTTCACCACCTAACTTTCTTTTCACTATCAAGAGCTAGCCAAATTTTATATAAAACAAAATGAAACTATAACTACTAGTTTACCATTAATTTAAGTCATGAATGTCAACCTACCACAATACAAGGCATCGATTTTGTGATTAAATGTCATGACTCAACATTTTAAGACTTATAACATATATCGACTCAAGACCAAACCTTACGAGAAATCAACGAATATTTTCTATGCACAAAAGATATAATAAGGAAATAAATGAGACTAACATTGGACTTAACCAACAACTACAAAGAAAATTGAATTCGATGAGCACTATGCATGCAATGATAGGCGACAAAAGATAAAAATGAAAGTTCAGATCAATTGACCCAACAACGATAAGGAAAAGATTCATGGTGGAAGGTGGGACCTTACACAAGCACAATGCAGGTCGATAGCAATAAAGAGTTAGAAGGGTAACAAGTGACATGCCAAGACATCCGTGAACAAATGGTTAAAGGGTTTCTAACTGAACTTAAACTCATGGATCCTAATGTATATATAGTCGCATGGGGTACCCTATGCAACTATAAGGCATATACTTGCCAGTATATCACAAACAAAATATTTCCATTAAAGAATTTCAAACTTTAAGGAAAACAAGATATCACTAATTATTCTAGGCGACATAACCTCCAAATTCACGGTCGACCAAAACAGTCCAGTCTAAAGGCACAACAAGGTAATGGGATACAAGAGAAGTAAATTATATGTATGCGATAACAAAAGCATGGGCTTGGTGTGTCACAGAGGAAGGGTAATTCATACTAATGAAATATGGAAAGACTTAAGATTTTAATTTGAATGCAAGATTGACATAGGATAAGATTATTTAAAGAAATCCAAGCAGCAAATTATGGAAGGTAAAGTCGAAGTATGGGTAAATAGAGATACTCATGATATTCAAGTTGCTAAACAACAACAGTTACTACAAACCGCCGTGCCTTCTACGAGGAATCCTATTCCATGTGAAGGCTTCAAATTACCTCTAACTCAAGAACCAAAATACGATACTGAAAATATATCAGAATTAAGGTGAACATATGAAGTAACTGACGCCTTACAAAAGTAGAGAAAATCAAAGCATCAGTTGGTAAAAGTTAAGGTAGCAAGGTAATAACTGTTGATATCTAACTCTTGAAAGCAGTTTCAGAATTCGTGGAGGATATCTCCAGGGAAATAACAAATCTTCTAGACTGACAGATGCCTGATAAAAGTGCTTTTGTTTATTTATTTTCAAGTTGTTTAAAAGTGTTATTTCAAATTGCCACAATGATATTTAATGACAAAGTTGTGGGATTGTCAGGTTTTGAATTTAATAATTTTTATCCTTTCCGAAAAAGAACAAATTTTTATCTTTCCAAATTAAATTCAAACAGTCGTTGCTTGGGTCGAGGCAGAATGTGATATCAAAGCGTTGTCTAGTGATCGAATAAAATTTATAAATAAGAACAAAACCCCAAAAACAATCAGATAAAGTTAGAGATTGAATACATAGTTAAGTACAGTTTGGATCAATTCGAGGCAGCGAATAAAGTAAGGGATTGAGTTTACGCATGCAAAAACCAGATGCAAATTGACTAAGAAATTCCCTCAAACAATCAATATTCAACAATCGAATAACATTCTTGGGATCTCACGGTTTGAGAAGTGACAACAATAAAAGTTTTGGAATAGACATAGATTACGGGAGCCTATAGATTACACAGTCAAATCTCATGCTAAGATGTTACGAAATGACATATTTTTTGAAAAATACATAGATTCAAGATAGGTCTACAAATTTTTACTTTATCATTTATTTCTTAATAACTCAATCAATATCGACATTAATTTTTTCATTTTATTTTTTGTGCTTGAAGACAAATTTTCACAAAATTCCAAACAAAGTCTTTCAGCAAGAATTTGGCAAGATTTTATCAAAACAAACTTGAAATCTAAAAGAGGAAAACCTGAAACGCTTTTCGGAATCGAGAATCGACGAAGCGAAAACCCAAAAATTCAATCCACAAAACTTTCACAGTGCGAACACCGCCTCGAATAATCATTTTTCAGCCTTTCAATCAAAACCCCAGCAAAATACAGAGACAATATTTTTCCTCTAAAAGCAATATTTTTTTCCTTTTTGAAAAATCCATTCCCTCAATAATGATTGATTTTCCTATGTTATATCCTTTTTCTCAAATTACAATGCAAACAATCATTTAACTCTTTGTCTTGCATGCATGTCAGCCATCAGTTAACTTTTCAAAAACAATCATCAAGAAAAGATAATTTGAAATTAAGAAATACAATTGACTGATTAATTTTTGAAAATATCAAACATGCACAATTAAATCAATTACAAATAATTAACCTTTTGCAAATAATATATTTTAATATTTTACTTTTACTTTATCAATAATCTAAAAATAAATTTTCCAAATTTAAACATTTCAATTAATCATTAATCAATATTACCATTATCTTAAATCATTAAATAATCCAAATCAACATTATGAAAACATAGTAAATAAAACATGATGTGACAACAACAAACACATGACAAACGAATAACAACATACATAAGGGTGCCAAACTGATACTTGATCTTTTAGAACGATGGTTTAGGACAGAGGACTAGTCTATCTCCCTTCAACGATTCCATTGGGCCATGGCATGCTTAGACTTGACGAGAAGGTGGAGTCGATGCGTATACCTGAAAGTTGCATAACACTACACGATCAAATGAACAACATGTATACATATGAAGACACATCGTGAAGAAGAATTGCGGCGTAGAAGGGCACTCATGAATGAGTATTGCTAAACCATCTCTTTCACCGAACTGACGTAAAATATAGCATCTAACATCAACCATATCATAGTATCATTATAAACATAACAGAGCATCATTGGTCATCATAATCATGTCATCTCATGAAAGTAAATAGAATATCATAAGTAGAGTGTATCATCAATTGAGTTTCACAATAGGTCATGTAAACCATGACATAACACATCAAATTAACATAGTCTCAAACAACTAACTACTAAAAGTAACTCAAAATAGAAAAATAGAAATTTCATTAGGAGGGTCACTACATCGTGGCTCTCCCATGTTCAGGATCTTTTTAAAAATTAAACATATTAAATGTATGGTGAAAGGCTAGAACAAACATGTCTTTGAAGATGTTTTTCAAGAGAAAAGAGTTATCGAGGAAAATTTGAAAACTATACAAAAGAAAATGGAGGAGGGGGATGTCAATCTGTCTACTTACAACTAAGAAAAAAGAGAGTCAGAGGGAGTGGGAGAAAATTCTAAGGAAAGAGGAAATTTTCTGGAAACAAAAATCCAGGGTTCAATGGCTAGAAGAAGGTGATAGGAACACCTCTTTTTTACATGTTTCAACTATTAAACATAATAACTGGAATCAAATCTCTAAATTGATAAATGAGTAGGGGGAGATGATCTCTACACCCACCCAAATCAATCTATTGGCTGTTGATTATTTTCAGAAGGCTTATTCGGCTCCTGTTGAGGCCCCTAATCTAGCTCTAGATAGTTTGTCGTTAAACCATATCCCGACCATCATTACCCAAAATGATAACCTTGGGATCCTTAGTTTTGTCACTCCTGAGGAGGTCCAATTGGATACTTTTAGTATGGGGGCTTTCAAAGCTCCTGGCCTTGATGGTTTTCCACCAACCTTCTTTTAGATCTTTTGGGAGATTGTTGGTGAGGACCTCGTCTTAGCTTCTCATGATTTTTTAAAATTTATCAAGATTCACAAACAACTAAACCACACTTTCCTAGCCTTAATCCCTAAGATTGTTGATCCCCAATCAATGACTGATTTTTGACCCATTATCCTCTATAATACCTTTTACAAAACCCTCTCTAAAATTTTGGTGATCCACATCAAACCTCTCCTTGATAAACTCATCAGTCCCACTCAAAAAAAATTTCTGCCTGGTTATCATATCCTTGATGCAACCATAACCACCCACAAACTACTCCATTCTATGAATAGATGCAACTATGCTGGTATGGCCATTAAATTAGATATGCCAAAAGCCTATGATAAAGTTATTTGGGACTTCATCCCTAAAGTTTTAATCAAGTTTGGGTTTGATCAATCTATGGTCAAACTCATAATGGAATGTGTTACAATGGTCAAGTACTCTTTTATAGTTAATGGGGCTCCTTTTGGGTTCTTCTCCACTGGGAGAGGTATCAGATAGGGTGATCCCCTTTCACCTTATTTATTTATCATGATTGCGGATGTGTTGAGTAGAAAATTTGTTAGGTTGTTGTCGGATGGGTCTATAAAGGGAATCAAAGCTACCTCTTCTTTAGATCTAATTGTGATCCAAAAATTTGTGGATGATACTTTCCTATTTGGGAAATCCTCTATGATTGAAGCTATGAAATGGAAAAACTATCTTAACAATTATGTCACTTGCTCTAGTTAGTGCATTAACTACAATAAAAGTATGATTTACTTCTTTAATAACACTCCTAAATTGCAATCTAGGGGGTTTGTTGTGTTGGGTTGTATGAGTGGCTCTCTTCCTCTAGTTTACCTTGGTCTCCCACTCATTGTCAAGGAGGTCAATCCCGACTTTTTGAATTCGGTTCTTGAAAGGATCCAAAAAAACTACCTGGGTGCAAAGGCTTGATCCTTATCCATGCTAGTAAACTTCAACTCCTTTTTTCTGCTCTTCATGGTATCCCAATATATTTCCTTTCTATATTCAAGATCCCCAGATATATAGCTAAGAAATTTGAAAAAATTCAAAGAAATTTCCTCTGGTTCAAGACAGAGGACAAGAAGAAATTTTTGTTTGGTTAAATGGGAAAAAGTCTATTAGCCTAAATATTGTGGTGGTCTTGGGATCAATATTGTCTCTTGCACTAATAAGGCCTTGATGGCCAAAGTTGGTTGGGATCAACTGAGGAATAAAAAGGATTGGTGTAAAATTATGAATGCTAAATATCTTCAAAGCAAACCTTTAGTTAACTACCTATCAAAGGTTCATCCTCCGGGTTCCTTGGCTTGGAGGAGAATTTGTGGCCTACAAGGTCTCCTTAGGAGTGGAATGAAATGGAAGATTGGTAAAGGTAATAATATTAGGTTCTAGGAAGATCCTTGGCTACTTGACACCCCACTTGAAAATTCTGAATTTAGAAATCTTAAGAGGCTTGCACAACGGTTCTTTGGTGTCCATATCAGTGACTATATCATTGGACCTCTTAGTGCTAAGAAGTGGAATTTTTTGGCTTTGTTCTACCCTTTATCCGATGAACTATGCCTCCTAGCTAAGTCTCTGTAGGATTTACTCTCACTTACTAGACTTCCCTCAACCTCCTTGGGGGATGAATTCTACTGGACTCATGATAAGCAGGGTGATCTGTCAGTCAAATCGACTTGCAATCTGTTGATGGATCAGGTGTTGCCATTGATATTTGGAAGAGGGTTTGGAACCATAGCATGATATAGAAAGTTGACTTATTTTGGTGGACTGCCTATCATAACAAGATTCTTACCCAGGAAAATTTTAGAAAAAGGGGGTTCCAAATCCCCAACAAATTTTTCTTATGTAAATGCAATGAAGAATTTGTTGACCACTTGGTGTTACACTGCATGTTTGCTATTGATGTGTGGGGAATGGCTATTGAAAGATTGGGCATACAATGGACCATGTGTAAGGGTATTAAATCCTTTATACTGAGCTGGATTAGACCGTACATTCACCCCTTACCTAGGAAAATTTGGAACCAGGTTCCTCCCATTATATGTTGGTGCTTATGGAAAGAGAGAAACAACAAGATCTTTAGGAATAATGAGAGGTTTCCATTGGAGGTCTTTGGTAGGGGGTCTCGGCTTATTGAGGAAAAAAATTCTCTCTTCAAAGGGAGAACTCTGAATAAGGGACGAACTGAGACAAAAAATTTAATGGCCAAGGCTTGGCATCAAAACTTGGATGCAAGCTCCTATGACAACTCTAGATTCCTGGCTAGGAGTAACACTATTTGGAAGCTTCCAGATAGGGGTTGGTTTAAACTCAATTGTGAGGGGGCGACCAAAGGAAACCTAGGAAAAGATAGTATAGGAGGTGTTATCAGAGATTCCATAGGAAATTTTGTGGTTGGTTATGTTGGGGAAATATGTTTCTAATCTTCTATGATTGCGGAAGCCTATGCATTGCTCAAGGGCTTACAATTTTTTGTTTCTATGGGGATTGAGAAAATTCACATTGAAGGTGACTCTAAGTCCATTATTGATGTTGTTAACTTTGGTAGATTACTGGGGTGGAGCACTAAGGATATCCTACTAGACATAAGGCTTTTTGTGTCTAAGTTAAATTTAAAGAACATTACCCACATTTATTGGGAGGGCAATCAAGTGGTTGATGCCTTAGCCAACTTTGGTACTCTTTAGATTTTTTCTAAGTGCTAGCGCAATTTGGGGAATTCACCACTAGGAATTCAAGGTCTAGTCTTGAAATAAAAAAACCCTTACTTAATATGATGATAACTAAACTTGATATTTTTGGGGTTTAATGGGGGGTCCACATGCTTTTCTTTTGGGCCATGTGGATGGGTGGTAATGTTGAGGTGTCCTACAACTAGAAATTTTTGAAAAATGAGGTTAATTCCATTTAAAAAAAAAAGAGCATCATGAGGAAGTTTGGTGGGTATTTTTTGATCAAGGCTTGGTAGGGTCATACCTTACATTATCTCCTTTTGGGGATTGTACTAAGCTATCACATTTTCATTAAGTCCTTTGATTTAAATAATTATGTGACTAATCATTATGAGGAAAATCTCCTTTTCAGCTCTATCCTTTCCACTATTATATCTCCCCTTCTAAAAATTGAGCTCCTTGTTATTACTAAATTTGGCCCCGTGACCATCCTATCTAGATTTTTGTGTAAGGACAACATGGATAGCAAACCTTTCTTTCCCATCATGTCCTTCTTACCTAGCTGCAATCTCTTGAAGATTCCCATTAAAGATACCACCAAGATTGTGTTAAAAGATTTACCTCCTCACGCGTGTGTCTTGCACGTTGCTTTGAATAACCAACGTTGCTCTATTCAACTAAAAATCCTTTGTATGTGTGTGGCCCTTCTTCTAACCATTTTATCTAACCCTTTACTCTCATAGTTTCTTTGATTTTTTCTTGTGCAAAGAGGCATTATGGGTGGTGATCGTGTGTGAAGAAATCCCAACAACTATGGTGAATTCCACAAAAATTCGATGGTGTGGCATATATGTGTTGAACGAGGTTTGGCTCCCCTAATGGAGAGTTTGGTGGGTCATGACCCTAATTTACTTGCTCAATTTTTGAACTCTTGGAAGGACCAAAGAGTGACTATGGGTGGGATTTCAGTGAATGAAGATGTGATTATGCAATCGATGGGCCTACAAAGTAATGGTAAGAAGTATCTGAAGCATACCAAGACCCAAGATAATGATAACATGAATGCATTCTTTGTGGGGAATGAGAATCTAGTCTGTAACCAATCAGTATTCGAGAGAAAGGCCCTTCCACAACCATGGGACCAAGTCTTCCTAGCCCTTATGAAGTACATGACTCTTAAAGGTAGATACAAAACCTTCTTCTTCTACCATTTCCCTCTTTTAAATCATCTTAGGCATAAAGTTTGGTTAATCTTTCCTTTCTTCCTAATTAAGGATTTAGAGAGCTCCATGGAAAAATACATTGAAGTTGTTGGCCTTAACCTTGATGATACCCATCCCCTGCTGCTTCACCAAGGTCTCATTATGAGACTCTACCATTTTCATCTTGCGTTATGCCCACCCAAACCCATATCTATTGTCTATGTGGAGGAAATCAAACCTCTTGTTGTGAAAAATATTTCCTTGGCAGAGTCCAAAGGTCCCATTCGAAAAACTCATCTGGTTGTTGTTGATACGAACAAGACTAAGCTTGTTGCTAAAATCTCAAGGGGAATGTGAGAAATTCCTAGACTAGTATTGCGACTAGTCTTTGTGATCTCAAGTCGACCCTTGCCAAGATTACTAGCAAATCCACCCTGAAGAAGAAAGGAAAAGATGATGTGAAGGGTTTGATGGAGCCTCTGATGAAGGACAAAAAAGGTAAAAAAGTGGTGGGTAAGGATTCTAAGGGTGACACGGTGGTTGAGGCGATAGTTGTGACTGGTGAAGAGACCATCATCAGAAGGTTTGGTAGATTGGATAAGAAAAACGAAAAAAGGTAGGTGGATTTGGACTTGGAGGAGGAGTAGTCCGGCAGCAAAGATTACAAGGGTGAAGAGGTGTTTGGGGATGAGGAGGAGGTTTATGATGGATGGCTCCACACCATTCATGATAATAGTAAAACATAGAAAGAGAACTTGGCTTCCCAGTCCTCGCACCTATTGGACATGGAGCATGCTAATAATGTGAAGGTTGTTGATGATGGGGAGGAGCATCATGTGATATAGGATAGAATGGACAATTTGGACAAGAGATTCCATGGTTTGACCCATTTTATTGTTAAGTTGGTCCACTTTGTTACCAACACTCTATCTACGGTTGTAAAAGATGAATTGGATGGAAAGAATGTTGATGATGACCAAGAATGGGTCGGGGATGATGTTGTTGATCTCCTGTCAAAGAACTAGGATAATGCTAGTTAGTTGTTGTTTTGACTATCTGTTGTTGATCCACGGTCTATATTTTTTAGGCTTAGTTTCTATGCTTTTTGGACTTGAACTTTTTGGCCCTTGTGGCTCTATGTGTTAAGGGTACATCACCATGTAAATTTTTTTTTACCTTATCAAAAAAAAATGTACCACATCACCATCTCCAAAATTCTAGTTTATGCCTCCTATTGGTAGGTCCCCTCATCATAAGATTCCTTCTATTCATTTGAAAAGAGCATTATTTCACATGGATGTTCCTAAAAATAAATATTTTATTAATTTCAATGAGGGGAAGCCCATTAAATATTTTCCAACATGATAAAACATTCATTGAAACCCTCAAAAGTATTCCTTTCTTCACTAGAGAAAACCAAACTACTCCCATTGATACTATTAAGGACACAAATATTTGTGCAACACATCATGTTACCCAAGAGAATGTAGCTATAAACTATTGTATGCCTCATTGAAGGGAAAATCCCTACAGTAGTATAGATGTTTGAGACTAAATTTTATTTAAAATTGGGATGAGCTAGGTGAGAATTTTTGTAGGAAATTTTAAGACATATCAAATCACTTGTCCCTAATAGAGCAATTGAGAACCATCAAAATGGAACCACATGAAAACATGTATGATTTAAAATTTAAAATTTTAGAAAAATGGGAGAGGATCCCACAATTGATAAGGCCTACACTTGAATATGTTTTTCTTTATTTAATAGTGATATTTCAACAATGATTTAATCTCTAGGTAGATGAACACTTCTTAATTCCTACGAGATAGCTATTAGGGTTGAGAATAGCCTCATTCAATTTGGAAAAATTGCACCAAGACCTCTTATGCATATATTTATATAAATACAACCCCCCATTCCATCTCTAACACCTACAATAAAACTTATACTAGTGGAAATTAGTCAACCACCAAGTCAAGACAAGGCTACCTCAATCCAATCCAATAATTTGAAAGAGGTAAATATTCTTCTCCAAACCTTTGAAAATGAGTTGGTGGATCTTAAAATACATAAATATTCTAATTATAGGCCCTATAAAATTCCTTACCAACCCAATCAACATCACAGGCCACCATTTCAAGCTAATTCTCAAGCCCAAAACCAAGTCATTAATGCTAAATATTTTTAGTCATATAAACCAAATGGTACCAACACTTCTAAGGCATTAGTTCCAATCTAGAAAAAAATGGTTCATAGGACTATGAGTGGTTTCTTCCTTTTAAACTATCATACAACCAAGCCAGTTGTCCAAAATATATCCTCAACCAAGCACTAATGGTATAAAATGCATCTATGCTCCACAATACATCACTTGGGACACCATCACAATAATAATCTCTCCAAGATCCTATACAAAATGGTACTACTATAACATCCCGCCACAAAACCCTAGAGGACAACACATCTAAGCAACAATAATGGAACAATTTAAAAAAAAAGAATAACAAGAAATATGAATCATAACTAAACATAGCATATAAGATAAGCTATATCCTCTAAGGTTCCATGACAACATTACTAGAAAAAACTATTACCAAGATCTAAACATATGTCATGGATTAACTAACTACAAGAGTTCAATTTAAATCAATTTCATTAAGTGAATAAACATCATACATCTCCATATTATAACACCAAATACATCATCATTGAAGATCATATAATAAGAACCAATGGGTACATATTCAATTTCCCTCACATAAGGGTACATCATTACATTGTTACAAGCTTACATCAATGCTTCCCTGAATACAACAAGAAGAGTACATCAAGATTGCATTAATTGAATAAATGTTCTAATTATAGGCCCTATAAAATTCCTTACCAACCCAATCAACATCATAGGCCACAATTTCAAGCTAATTCTCAAGGCCAAAACCAAGTCATTAATGCTAACTATTTTTAGTCATATAAACCAAATGGTACCAACACTTCTAAGGCATTAGTTCCAATCTAGAAAAAATTGGTTCATAGGACTATGAGTGGTTTTTTCCTTTTAAACTATCATACAACCAAGCCAACTATCCAAAATATATCCTCAACCAAGCACTAATGGTATAAAATGCATCTATGCTCCAAAATACATCACTTGGGACACCATCACAATAATAATCTTTCCAAGAGCCTATACAAAATGGTACTACTATAACGCCCCACCACAAAACCCTAGAGGAAAACACATCCAAGAAACAATAATGGAATAATTAAAAAAAAAAAGAATAAAAAGAGATGTAAATCATAACTAAACATAACATATAAGCTAAGGTATATCCTCTAAGGCTCCATGACAAAATTACTAGAAAAAACTATTACCAAGATCTAAACATACATCATGGATTAACTAACTACAAGAGTTCATTTTAAATCAATTGCATTAAGTGAATAAACATCATACATCACCATATTAGAACATCAAATACATCATCATCAAAGATCATATAATAAGAACCAATGGGTACATATTCAATTTCCCTCGCATAAGGGAATGTCATTAAATTTTTACAAGCTTACATCAATGCTTTCCTGAATACAATGAGAAGAGTACATCAAGATTGCATTAAGTGAATAAATATTCTAATTATAGGCCCTGTAAAATTCCTTACCAACCCAATCAGCATCATAGGCCACCATTTTAAGCTAATTCTCAAGGCCAAAACCAAGTCATTAATGTTAAATATTTTTAGTCATATAAACCAAATGGTACCAACACTTCTAAGGAATTAGTTCCAATATAGAAAAAATTGGTTCATAGGACTATGAGTGGTTTCTTCCTTTTAAAATATCATACAACCAAGCTAGTTGTCCAAAATATATCCTCAACCAAGCACTAATGGTATAAAATGCATCTATGCTCCAAAATATATCACTTGGGACACCATCAAAATAAGAATCTCTCCAAGAGCCTATACAAAATGGTACAACTATAACGCCCCACCACGAAACCCTAGAGGACAACACATCTAAGCAACAATAATGGAACAATTTAAAAAAAAAAGAATAACAAGAAATGTAAATCATAACTAAACATAACATATAAGCTAAGCTATATCCTCTAAGGTTCCATGACAACATTACTAGCAAAAACTATTACCAAGATCTAAACATCCGTCATGGATTAACTAACTACAAGAGTTCATTTTAAATCAATTGCATTAAGTGAATAAACATCATACATCTCCATATTAGAACATCAAATACATCATCATTAAAGATAATATAATAAGAACCAATGGGTACATATTCAATTTCCCTCGCATAAGGGTACATCATTACATTGTTACAAGCTTACATCAATGCTTCCCTGAATACAACGAGAATAGTACATCAAGATTGGATTAAGTGAATAAATATTCTAATTATAGGCCCTATAAAATTATGTACCAACCCAATCAACATCATAGGCCACCATTTGAAGCTAATTCTCAATGCCAAAACCAAGTCATTAATTCTAAATATTTTTAGTCATATAAACCAAATAGTACCAACACTTCTAAGGCATTAGTTCCAATCTAGATAAAATTGGTTCATAGGACTATGAGTGGTTTCTTCCTTTTAAACTATCATACAACCAAGCCAACTGTCCAAAATATATCCTCAACCAAATACTAATGGTATAAAATGCATTTATGCTCCAAAATACATCACTTGGGATACTATCACAATAAGAATCTTCCAAGAGCCTATAAAAAATGGTACTACTTTAACGCCCCACCACAAAACCCTAGAGGACAACACATCTAAGAAACAATAATGGAACAATTTTTTTTAAAAAGAACAATAAGAAATGTAATCCATAACTAAACATAACATATAAGATAAGCTATATACTCTAAGGTTTGATGAAAAAATTACTAGAAAAAACTATTACCAAGATCTAAACATACATCATGGATTAACTAACTACAAGAGTTCATTTTAAATCAATTGCATTAAGTGAATAAACATCATACATCTCCATATTATAACATCAAATACATCATCATTAAAGATCATATAATAAGAACCAATGGGTACATATTCAATTTCCCTTGCATAAGGGAACATCATTAAATTGTTACAAGCTTACATCAATGCTTCCCTGAATACAATGAGAAGAGTACATCAAGATTGCATTAAGTGAATAAATATTCTAATTATAGGCCCTATAAAATTCCTTACCAACCTAATCAACATCATAGGCCACCATTTGAAGCTAATTGTCAAGGAAAAAACCAAGTCATTAATGTTAAATATTTTTAATCATATAAACCAAATGGTACCAACACTTCTAAGGCATTAGTTCCAATCTAGAAAAAAATGGTTCATAGGACTATGAGTGGTTTCTTCCTTTTAAACTATCATACAACCAAGCCAGCTGTCCAAAATATATCCTCAACCAAGCACTAATGGTATAAAATGCATCTATGCTCCACAATACATCACTTGGGATACCATCACAATAAGAATCTCTCTAAAAGCCTATAAAAAATGGTACTACTATAACACCATGCCACAAAACCTTAGAGGACAACACATCTAAGCAAAAATAATTGAACAATTTTTTTAAAAAGAATAAAAAGAAATGTAAATCATAACTAAACATAACATATAAGCTAAGCTATATCCTCTAAGGTTCCATTACAACATTACTAGAAAAAACTATTACCAAGATCTAAACATACGTCATGGATTAACTAACTACAAGAGTTCATTTTAAATCAATTGAATTAAGTGAATAAACATCATACATCTCCATATTATAACATCAAATACATCATCATTAAAGATCATATAATAAGAACCAATGGGTATATATTCAATTTACCTCACATAAGGGTACATCATTACATTTTTACAAGCTTACATCAATGCTTCCCTAAATACAACGAAAAGAGTACATCAAGATTTCATTAAGTGAATAAATATTATAATTATAGGCCCTAAAATATTCCTTAGCAACCCAATCAACATCATAGGCCACCATTTCAAGGTAATTCTCAAGGCCAAAACCAAGTCATTAATGCTAAATAGTTTTAGTCATATAAACCAAATGGTACCAACACTTCTAAGGCATTAGTTCCAATCTAGAAAAAAATGGCTCATAGGACTATGAGTGGTTTCTTCCTTTTAAACTATCATACAACCAAGTTAGTTGTACATAATATATCCTCAACCAAGCACTAATGGTATAAAATGAAGCTATGCTCCAAAATACATCACTTGGGACACCATCACAATAAGAATCTTTCCAAGAGCCTATACAAAATGGTACTACTGTAACGCCACGCCACGAAACCCTAGAGGACAATACATCTAAGCAACAATAATGATATATTTTTTTTTAAAGAATAACAAGAGATGTAAATCATAACTAAATATAGCATATAAGCTAAGCTATATCCTCTAAGGTTCCATGACAACATTACTAGAAAAAACTATTGCAAAGATCTAAACATATGTCATGGATTAACTAACTACAAGAGTTCATTTTAAATCAATTGCATTAACTGAATAAACATCATACATGTCCATATTATAACATCAAATACATCATCGTTAAAGATAATATAATAAGAACCAATGGGTACATATTCAATTTCCATCGCATAAGGGTACATCATTAAATTGTTACAAGCTTACATCAATGCTTCCCTGAATACAACAAGAAGAGTACATCAAGATTGCATTAACTGAATAAATGTTCTAATTATAGGCCCTATAAATTCCTTACCAACCCAATCAACATCATAGGCCACCATTTCAAGCTAATTCTCAAGGCCAAAACCAAGTCATTAATGCTAAATATTTTTAGTCATATAAACCAAATGGTACCAACACTTCTAAGGCATTAGTTCCAATCTAGAAAAAATGGTTCATAGGACTATGAGTGGTTTCTTCCTTTTAAACTATCATACAACCAAGCCAACTGTCCAAAATATATCCTCAACCAAGCACTAATGGTATAAAATGCATCTATGATCCAAAATACATCACTTGGGACACCATAACAATAAGAATCTCTCCAAGAGCCTATACAAAATGGTACTAACACCCCACCATGAAACCCTAGAGGACAACACATCAAGGCAACAATAATGGAACAATTTAAAAAAAAAAAAGAATAACAAGAAATGTAAATCATAACTAAACATAACATATAAGCTAAGCTATATCCTCTAAGGTTCCATGACAACATTACTAGCAAAAACTATTACCAAGATCTAAACATCTGTCATGGATTAACTAAATAAAAGTGTTCATTTTAAATCAATTGCATTAAGTGAATAAACATCACAAATCTCCATATTATAACATCAAATACATCATCATTAAAGATCATATAATAAGAACTAATGGGTACATATTCAATTTCCCTTGCATAAGGGTACATCATTACATTGTTACAAGCTTACATCAATGCTTCCCTGAATACAACGAGAAGAGTACTTTAAGATTAGATTACATGATACATATGTTATAAAGGTTCAATACATAACAAAAGCAACTATCTCCTCGAACTAGTACAAGATCCATTATCTGCTACAAAAGGTACATCCTCCATGTAGATGAACAATAGAAAGGGAAACCTAATGGAGGAAAAATCACAATCCACCCGATCATATGGAACCCTAAGGTCCACCCCGCATGCTAGGAGATAAAAATAAGGTCCCACAAAAAAAATTTCAGGAACACAAAAGGCTAACACAAAAGGACTAAACAAGACTCCAACATAACACTGCAACAACATTAACATCACCAAACACATACAACGCTTCTAGAGGCAACCACACAATAGAAGAAGAAGACATAACTAGGGAATGCTAGATTTCTATAGGGAGGAGTGTCATCGCATGGTCCTGGCATGGGTTACCTTAACAATCTCTCACTAGACACCGACCCCCATTGATGGTTACCCTAACAGTCTCTCACTAGACGTCGACCCCATAGGGTGACATATGCATAACCAACATTCCTTTCGTGAGGACAAGGAAGTTGATCTTGCTAACCAGGCCTTCTCAACCCATCCTTAGCCTAAATGAGAACTACAGGCATAGGTGAGGCATCCAATTATCTTGTTTAATGTGAAATTTACTCATCCCCCAATTCATTTTAGGTTATCACTGTATTAAGAAACTCCTAAATGGGTTACGCTAGACACCACTTTGGGTTTTGACCCCCATTGGGAGCCACCCCCCCTACTTGCAACTAGAAGACCCTACATAACAATCAAGGTAAATCCCTCTTGCATACTTAACCAATTCACATGAAACACATACCAAGTGAGGCATAAACCATCTCGCTTACAAAACACAAGCTCTAGAAGGCAAAAAAATAGTGCAAGGGAAACCCACTTGCACACATCTGAAGTACATAAAAAATGATTTTCAAAATGAAATAAACATGAATCCAATACTCAATCTAATTTCCCCAAGCCTTTGGAAAACCACCATTAACCAATTAGCACAAATACTCCCTCCATAAAATAGTAACCAAAATAAACTCAATATCCACCAACCACAATAATCAATAATAAAACCAACAAATAATACATCTAGTAAACATTCAAGACTACAAGTTAAGTAACTTCCAATCTACAAACTATCATATATATTTTCAAATCAACATTTCAAACAATTGAAGATAAAACAACATTGTGTAGTTGAATGTCCAATCTTATAAAATATACCATAAAACATTAAAGACTACATTTCCATAATCTTGTCAAGCATTTACACTTCCCTCAAGTCTAATTACTCAATTTAAGTTCAACCCACAACTCATACCTATGTTATAAGGTTTAATGAAAGTAATTTTTCAAGTGATAAGTCAATCCTACCTCAACACATTCTACTCTACTCAATATTTCGACCCTAAACTATTTATATTCCTTGAGACACAAAATTCATCATCTAACAATTATGCTAAGTGACTGGTTACAAAGTGAATCTACACTCAAACATTACATATTTGCAAAAGTAATCAAAAGACAATCTAGTTTTCTTAGTTTTCTTATTTAACAAAAGCTAATAAAAAATCCTTCATTTGAACTGTTTATAAGAAAATCAACTTTACCCTATTTAATTTCCTGATTTATTTAACTAACAAAATCAATAAATCACATGGGAAATATTATTTCTTTACTATACCTATAATATAAAATAAATAACAAAATGAAAACTTCAATAACATCCATCAAACTAGATATGACAACAAATATATAAATACATATACAAACATATATATATATATATAAAATCAAAATGTTGTTTGAAATATATTATATCAAATCATATTATGGAAAACAAACATAACATCCTCATATAAATATACTTACATGTTTATATTTGTAAATAATCGAATGCCGATCTAAGTTATCTCCATCAAATAAGGTAAAACAAATATATATTACAAATAGCGAATACACAAACTATCGAATGACACACCATACACAACGTAGAGCATAAGCTTGGTTCATCAAATAAAATACATTACAGGGAATTGAGTTACCAATGCAATGTGTTGGAATCAATTTTTGACCTAGTAACTCCCATTGATTCAAAATGAAACATTTAATCATCAAATTTGAAGCATATAGTATATTCAAAATATATAACATGATTCCTATTCAGCCCATTCCAATATTATACTCCTACCATTTTACATAGATCCAAATGCCTAAACAAAACAAGTCCATCGAATTTACAAAACAAATAATAGAAATCAACTTCCAAACACATCAAATACCTATCGAATATCAAAGGTGGGTGAATGAACTAAGGTCTCAATGCACATTGAGATAAAATCAGAGTTTCCAACAGAATTAAATCCTTTGAATGAGGTTGAAATATATCCATTGAAATAAAAGAAGGATAGGGTATCGATTATCTCATATCTCATTTAATGGAATACCCAAGTTAAAGCATGAGAATCAAATACCATACATGACTTATAAGCATTGATATACTTGAGACTAAGTGTTGAACAAAAAACAAAGGCATTACTCTCAAAGCATGGTCAATCGAATTAAATTTGAGGTGACCCTATATAATTCACAAACCACAAATTATCTATCGAATGGGAGACCAAGCAGATATCGAAAGCCAAGGTTATAGTAATTTGCATGCCACAATTTAGACATAGCCATGCACCGAATGCCTCAAAACATGATTATCAATATGAATTGAAAGCATAGTAACAGATGTAAAAATAAATTGGTAGTAAAAAACCAAAGACAATTCAACCTAGGGCACATGCAAAGAAGCCAAAACCATACATTAAGGTAAGGACTCGACATGGAATGTATGAAATGAACAGAAAAGGGCGATCAAAATGCAA
Organism: Sequoiadendron giganteum; assembly: GCA_007115665.2. Classification (NCBI taxonomy): domain Eukaryota; kingdom Viridiplantae; phylum Streptophyta; class Pinopsida; order Cupressales; family Cupressaceae; genus Sequoiadendron; species Sequoiadendron giganteum. Next base: position 464,590,890 of record CM021104.1, on the reverse strand, counting down.
TCTTAATCTATCAATTCCATATACAATGCATATCTATCAAACTCTATCCCTTATTGTATGCTTGGAATTCACATTACAGTGAATATGTGATGGTTTAGAACATAAAGCAATTAGTCCAAATAAAATTGCTTAAGCAAATACAAAATGGGGTTGAGATGCTTGCAGAAATACATCACATGCAAAGCGATAGGCTACAAAATATGCACAAAATGTTTACAAACAAGGGGTTTTGAAGATTCCAAAGACAATACCTTGCTAATTGTTCAACTCAAAAATTATCAAGTAAATGTTCTGGTATCCAAACAACACAAACATTCTACATTCATTTTCTAATCAGAATTAGAGTTGAGAAAAGAAAACAATGGAACTTAGTTTAAATCGATTGGCACAATTGAAGATTCGATGCCAAGCTTCATTTTTACAAGTTGCAGCTCCAATCTCCCCAAAAAGCCCAAACAATATCTACAGACTCTCAATTCAAAACCTCTCCAATACAAGATAAAATTTTCCAAAACTAAAAAAATATTCACAAGAACCAAACAAGATTGTCTCTTTTCCCAGAACCAAAAATCATTCCCTCATGAATATCTCACCAAAAATGATAATTATACACAACAAGGAAAGTTTTTTTATTTTCAAAATAAAAATCTCACAAAACAACAAGTTTCCTTACGACAACCAATTCGAAGTCACGCAAGTGCTCCAGGAAAATATTTTTCTAACTTTTAATTATTTTTGTTGTTTATCAATTATCACATTTCGTTTTAATATTTTATTTTATTTTAGCATTTCATCTCACTTTTGATTTATTACAATTATGATTATTAATAAATATATTTATATTTATTTGTCATAGCACCTTTTTATTTAATAACTTATTCTAATGCATTAAATAACCCAAAACAACATTTATAAAGGTCATTTCTAATGAGCTAACATACTAAACAAATGTCATTATAAAATTTTCTAACCACAAGAATCAGACATAAACATCATGAAAGGGTGAATCATGTAGGGGCACTACATCCTCGCCTTAGGATTCAAGTTACTCCTGGAATTTGCAAGGTTAGAATAAAATATACACACATTGGTTCAAAAATTTGTTAAATAATACCATGTTCACCTTTCCTTCAACATAAATACAAGAAACATCAAATAATCAAGTAACCAAATGTCAAACAGTTACCTAAAATTTAACCAATGTCAAGAAGCGGGACCAATTGACCACAGACATCAGATGACATAGATGAGGTGACAAATTAGATATTCATCCTCTTTGAGGATGATGGCTAGGGTAGGGGACCATATTCTATCTCTGATTGACTGTTCCATTGGGTTTAAGGCACACTCAAACCTACCAATTCAGGTGGAGTCGATGCCTAGTACCTACAACAAACAAAATGGTCAAACATATATATATATATATATATAATCATACAATCAGGAAAATCATGAAAGGAAATCACAACGTAGTAGGGTACTCATGAATGAGTAATGTGACACTATCCCTTTCACCAAGACACATCTGAAGAAAAAACTCAGTAATAAAATCAACTCGTAAACCATCCACTATATATCAATCATCAACGCTGATTCATTACCTCAAAATGCTACACTTCCATAAAAAAATCATAATTTTGCACACAAAGCACATATTTTCTGTTAAATTTCCATCATTTACAAACAAGTCATTCCTTTATTCATTATTCAACACTAAATCGCATAACATATTCAACATAAGATCATGATTTTACACCTTTCTAGAAGCATGGAAACACAATTTATCACTTCATAAGCATGATATTCCAAATTTAACATACATTCTTCACATACACACACCATTCACATCATGTGGAATCACATCACAAGGCTACACAAGGGTTGATGATGCATCCCTAATAGAAATAATATTGGTGCATTGTGTACTACATCGAGGGTCCAATCCTTTCCACCAATTTTCTGCACCATTGAACAAACACCACTAAAGAACAAATCTCGGGCTGCTAAGTGAGGATGATAAAAGAGGAAGGACATAACCTCAAGAGTACAAGAAACTAGGACAACACAATGGGCTCATATGTATCCAGAGTACCCAGTGTATGAACCTAGGCTCTGATACTAAGTGTAACTCCCCACCATGAAACCCCTAAAGGAAACACATCTAAGCAACAATAATGAAAAAATAAATCAACGAATAACAAGAAATGTAAATCATAACTAAACATAACATATAAGCTAAGCTATGTCCTCTAATGTTCTATGAAAACATTACTAGAAAAAACTATTACCAAGATCTAAACATACGTCATGGATTAACTAACTACAAGAGTTCATTTTAAATCTATTGCATTAAATGAATAAACATCATACATCTCCATATTATAACATCAGATAAATCATCATTAAAGATGATATAATAAGAACCAATGGGTACATATTCAATTTCCCTCACATAAGGGTACATCATTACATTGTTACAAGCTTACATCAATGCTTCCTTGAATACAATGGGAAGAGTACATCAAGATTACATTACATGATACATATGTTATAAAGGTTTAATAAATAATATAAGCAACTATCTCCTTGAATTGGTACCAAGAAGTTGATCTTGCCAACTAGGCCTTCTCAACCCATTCATAGCCGAAATGAGCACTACAGGCATAGGTGAGGCATCCATTTATCTTGTTTAATGTGAAATTTACCCATCCCCCAATTCATTTTAGGATATCAGTGTATTAAGAAAATCCCAAATGGGTTACCCTAGACACTGCTTTGGGTTTCGGCCCCCATTTGGAGCCACTCCCCCTACTTGCAACTAGAAGACCCTACATAACAAGCAAGGTAAAGCCCTCTTGTATACTTAACCAATTCACATAACACATACTGAGTGAGGCATAGACCATCTCGCTTACGAAACACAAGCTCTAGAAGGCAAAAAAAATAGTGCAAGACAAACCCTCTTGCACACATCTCAATGACATAAACAACTATTTTCAAAATGAAATAAACATTATTCCAATACTCAAGCTAATTTCCCCAAGCCTCTGGAAAACCACCATTAACCACTTAGCAAAAAGAATCCCTCCATAAAATAGTAACCAAAATCAACTCAATATCTACCAACCATAATAATCAATAATAAAATCAACAAACAATACCTCTAGTAAAAATTCAAGACAACATTGTGCAGTTGAATGCCCAATCTTATAAAATATACCATAAGACATCAAAGACTACATTTCCATAATCTTGTCAAGAATTTACACTTCCCTGAAGTCTAATTACTCAATCAATCCACAACTCCTACCTATGCTATAAGGTTTAACAAAAGTAAATTTTCAAGTGATAATTCAATCCTACCTCAATACATTCTATTCTACTCAATATTTCGACCCTAAACTATTTATATTCCTTAAGACACAAAATTCATCATCTAAAAATTATGCTAAGTAACTGATTACAAAGTGAATCTACACTCAAACATTACATATTTGCAAAAGTAATCAAAAGACAATCTAATTTTCTTATTTAACAAAAGCTAATCACAAATCTTTCATTTGAACTGTTTATAAGAAAATCAACTTTACCCTATTTAATTTCCAGATTTATTTAACTAACAAAATCAATAAATCACATGGGCAATATTGTAACACCCCTATGTTGTGTTCTTATGTTAGATTAAGATGTTTTATTATTTGATCATTGCTTAGTGAGCAATACAAACTATGTGTGTTAAGAGATGTAATTTCCTTGATATTATACTTGACATGCTTTGATTAAAATAATGTTGGTTATTTCGACATGATTATTGCTTATGAATTTTATTAATGATGGAA